>CM029013.1:189450485-189928125 GCA_016801055.1 Panax notoginseng
CTGCAAATAATTTGCATTTCTTTTCTTTCTAAAACATGTAATTTCATTCAAGTTACAAGAATACTTTCATTCTAGAAATTGTTGGTCCAAGCTTTAAATTTCAATACAAATAATATCAGTCAGTTCCGCATAACTCCCAAAACAAACCGCGAAGCACCCAGAATTCCTTTATTAAGAAGGAAAAACCATCAAAGTCACACTCATAGAGTCACACAGCCCAAACAGACAATTGATAAAGAATTCTTAAATTTACATGACACGCAGAAAAATTCCAATCTCAATTAACAACAACAACATTAACAACAAACCAAACCAAACCAAACAAAAATAATAAAACTTCCCCCAACTCACCCCCTAAAGCATACAATTGCTAGAATTTTGAGCATAAATTGAAGTGGGTGTCATTAATTATTTGAAATGATTCCACATATCAACGTGTTCTACTTCATGAGTAGATTCAATTAAGTATTTGGAAGCTCAAATTCATTGAGCAATGAATGAGAAATTAACTCCCAAAGATCACCTTTGGAAATGATAATAAATATTTGTGGAAAGCTAAGTTCCACATCGGTTAAGAATTAAATATTAAATTGGTTTATATACAATAAAGTTGTGCTTGGATTTGAGCCCCAAGGGGCACCCCACTTTTGTGGAAGGAAGATAACCTAGCCAAGGCTTAGTTCAAACCCACGCATGCCGCCACCACTGACTGGGCTCGGGCTCGCGATTCGTGGGTCTGAATCCTTGTATATAATTTTTTGGACAATTTTTTTTTATTTTAGTTCTATTATCAAAACTGTGTCGTTTTGATAAATGTTATTTATTATCAAAACTGTGTCGTTTTGGGAAGCGCTATCTGCCTGAATGGATGCCCCAAAACTACGTCGTTTATGCCTGAACGGACGTGCCCTTTTTGCTAAGCCTAAAACTACATCGTTTTTGTTCTGCAAAGCCTAAAACTACGTCGTTTTTTGGTCCAAACGAACGCGCTCTTTCTGCTAAGGCTTAAAACAACGTCATTTTGGCTAAACAGTACCTTTTCAAGGGGTTGTGTCCCTTCTGATGGGTCACTAATCCCTCCTATAAAATGACAAGGGGGCTGCCATTCAAATTATTCAATTCATCCAAGCATTAAGCATTCTAAGTCTTTAAGTATTCATCATTTCATAAACAGTTTATAGTTTATATTGAGAGTCTATAACATTTCTTTTGGTTCATTGAGTATACTATTTGGAGTGCTACTATAGTATACGTTATCCTTGTATCCTGTGAGACAAATGATATCAACTCTAAGCACCGTAAGGAGGGCATAATTATCTCAAGGACATAGTACCAAGTACTAGCCTTGACAAATTCATTTTTGCAATTTTGAGTTAAGTTAATATATATATAGTGTCCATTCATTTTTACAAACAATCTTAAGACAATTATTTTCTTATATATATTGCAAGAAATATGGCTACCGATAATATTACTATAGTCGGTTCTTCTTCTACACCAATAATTCCAAATGCACGTGTAAACAATGGAGATAAACCAGAAAGGTTCAATGGTACAAAATTCAATAGGTGACAACAAAAGATGTTTTTTATCTTACTACTCTCAACTTGGCAATATTTCTTCACGAAGATCCCCATGTGCTCAAAGAAGATGAAACAGACTGGCAAGTTGTTGCCGCAATAAATGCATGGAAATATGCTAAATTTTTGTGTCAAAATTATATCCTTAATGGATGGGACAACACATTATATAATGTGTATTGTTCTCTCAAAACAGCAAGAGAACTATGGGATTCTTGAATAAGAAATATAAAACGGAAGATGTTGGCACAAAGAAGTTCGTAGTTGGCATGTTTTTGGACTACAAGATGGTGGATTCCAAGGCTGTCATCAACCAAGCCCAAGAATTACAAGTAATTTTGCATGAAATACATACAGAAGGTATGTCCTTAAGTCAATCTTTCCAAGTTGCTGCTATTATTGAAAAATTACCACCAATGTGGAAAGATTCTAAGAATTATCTCAAACATAAACACAAAGAGATGAAACTTGAAGACTTAATCGTAAGATTAAGGATAGAAGAGGACAATCGTGCTTCTGAAAAGAAAGCAGGAAAGACTTTTGTGGAACATAAAGCCAAGAGTGGAACAAGGTTTTTAGTCTAAAAAGAGAAAGTACTCCGGCAATGAGCCAGGTGATGAGTGAGTTTTATACCAATGAATCGGATCTCATTAAACTTGGATTATTGTTAATCTCTGTTATTTTGTGTGCATTTCATAAATTTTATGTTATTTTGTAGGCTATGACACGACATTGGCATGAAGAAGCAAGGAGAATCAATCCGGACACCTTTTGGAGTACAATATGCAAGAAAATGCAAAAGAGAATGTAGGGCTTTCAATGCCATGTTAGATTCTTGGCTGGGAACTTAGATTTTATTGTAGATGTACTTCTTAGCTTTCTGGAATATCTTGAATCATCCCAATCGGAGTTCGGATGCGAGAGTTATGACCTCTGTACCAACAGACGTTGAAGCTCAAAGTTTCGAGTTGCCATTTACATAGCAGCCACTTGAAGCCCAATTTCGACCTTTATCCAACCATTATCTCTCAAATCTGAAAAAATAAAAGTTATAGATCTCGTCAAGATCTTCGATTTGATAGGTGGCAGGCTCCATAACTCCTCCTGTAGATCAACGTACTCCATGTGCCTAATATTAGGAAGAATTTAGTGTCAGAATCCCTTCATAGTCAAAAGGAATTTAAATTGGTCTTTGTATCGGACAAATTTGTCATAACTAAAAATGGGATGTATGTGGGGAAGGGATATATGATCAACGGGCTCTTCAAAATGAATGTAATGACAATTGTAACTTCCAATATTAATAAAATTACATCGTCTGCTTATATGATTGAGTCATCTAATTTGTGGCATGGTAGATTAGGACATGTTAATTATAATACGATACATAGATTAATTAATATAGAATGTTTGTCAAAATGTGAGATTAACTCTAATCATAAATGTGAAGTTTGCGTTGAGGCAAAATTTCGAAAATCTTCTTTTAAATTAATTGAAAAAAGTACAGAACCTCTTGAATTGATACATACTGATATTTGTGATTTAAAGTATTTATAAACAAGAAATAAGAAATATTTTCTTATTTTTATAGATGATTGTACAAGATATTGTTATGTTTACTTATTAAGAAGTAAAGATGAGGCTTTGGAAATGTTTATACATTACAAAAATGAGGTTGAGAACCAACTTAATAAAAAGATCAAGATAGTTAGAAGTGATAGAGGTCGGGAATATGAATTTCTTTTTGTTGAAATTTGTTCACAACATGGAATAATACACCAAACAACTGCACCTTATACACCGCAACAAAAATGGTGTTGCAGAAAGAAAGAATAAAACTTTGAAAAAAATGATGAATGCATTATTATGAAGTTCTGGACTACCTCAGAATTTGTGAATTTGTAGCCGAAAACAATTCTTTCAGCAAATTATATTCTCAACCGAATACCTCAAAAGAAGTCTAATGTTTCACCTTATGAATTATGGAAAGGAAATAAATCGTCTTATAAATACTTAAAAGTATAGGGGTGTTTAGCAAAAGTAATGGTTCCTCCACCCAAAAAGGTAAAAATAGGACCGAAAACATTAGATTGTATATTCATTGGTTATGCTAATAATAGTAGTGCATATAGATTTTCGGTTAATAAATCAAAAATAGAGGAAATACATAAAAATATCATTATCGAGTCAAAAGATGCTGAATTATTTGAAACAGTATTTCCTAATAAAAAGGAACAAGAGTCAAGTTCTAATGAACAAGAAACAAGTTCAAACAAAAGAACTTATGACACTGTTAGTGACTAACAGCCCACTTTGCTATCAACAATGAAACGGAAAATGAATGAAAAGGGGCAGAATTGGTTTACCTTCCTGGACTCTTAGAGACTAAGTACTCTGTTGATCAATCTTTATTCCCTTCCCTGCCGTAGCTAATCACTTTCTCTCTATATTCTACTGATTTCTGTTTCTTGCTTGACTGAACTGTTCTGCTCCTTGGAGAGTCGGCTAGGCTATATGTTGTTTTCTCCCCACCCCCCCCCCCTTGCAGTAAGTCCTATTGGCCTCTAGTTGGCCTCTACACAGCCACCCTACCAAGCTTCAAGCAATTATTCCTAGTCTAGTCTACTTGGCCCCTATGGGACCTGTCAAACCACAGCTACTCTATCACTTCTTATCCCCTGCCACTCTATGCCTTCTTATAACCAACTGCTAGTTGGTGGCTAAATAAACTAACTCGAAACTAACTTACAATCCAACTGACTTGCTAACTGACTGAGAACTCAAGCCATCTCACTGCTCCTTTAATTGGGCTAAAACAGTCCTCTTGTTACTCATCATTTGGTTTACTGGATTGGGCTAGGAGGAAAGGTTTGACAAGTTTTGATTTGGGCTTAAAACAGCCCTCCCTTTTCACCAAATGTGGTTGCCGAATTGGGCTGGAAAATAGGCTAGAATTGGCTTTATTTTAGACCCAATACAATAACCCATATCACTTGAAAAGTAATTGAAAGAGTGCAAGCATACATGGCAAAATTATTATGGTCCAAACACTTAACTCAATATAGACTCCCACATAAGCAACCAATGACTTATGAAAATATAATAGAGGCTAGTCACTTAATATGACCCAATAAATAATTGTGGACTTTCAATAAATAAAAATATTCATGAGTTTGATCTAATATATTGGGTTAGGCTAGCAAAATAGCAAAAAAAAAATGATGGTTCTGTGTGATTTAAATAATTCATGATAGTACCCCATTCCTTTATTTGTTATTAAATAACACTTTTAATTATATCATAATATAATTAATTCTTTGAACACAAAGATAGTTTCATATTAAGAATCTTCCTCAATTAAGCCATGTTGGCTTTCTTTTTCATTCTTGGTATTTGAATACAATTATATTAATGTATATCATCATCCCTTCCTTTACCGTTCATAATTTGAGAAACTTAATAAATTATTAAGTAGTAAATAATTGTAATGCCACAATAATTAAATATAGAAAAAAATATACTCAAAATTTGACATTATAATAACTGAATATTATATAGAATTTTTTGAATTATTATAAAAATACACTCAAAAGTTTGGGTTGCAGATACTGTGATGCGAACTGAATATCAGATATAAAAGACTCTAAACCCACAAGTGGTTTAATGTTTACACTAGGTGGAGGAGCAGTATCATGGAAATCTTCTAAACAAACATGCATTGCTCGATCAACGACGGAATCTGAGTTTATTGCATTGGATAAGGCTGAAGAAGAAGTTGAGTAGCTTCGTCACTTTTTAGAAGATATTCCTATGTGGCCTAAACCTGTTCCGTCTATTTGTATCCATTGTGATAGTCAATCAGTAATTAGTAGGGCACAGAGTCACATATATAATGGTAAGTCTAGACATATTCGTCGTAGACACAATTCCATAAAACAATTGCTCTCTAATGACATTATGTCTATTGAGTACATAAAGTTGAAAGAAAATATAGCGGATCCGTTGACTAAAAGTTTGACTAGAGAACAAGTACAAATAACTTCGTGGAGAATGGATTTAAAGCCTATAAACAAGGTTCGTCATGATGGAAACCCAACCTAGTTGACTAGAGATCCCACGATCTAGGTTCAAAGAGGCAACTAAATAGTGAACGATTCAACCAAATCACTCTGAAGAAATTAATTTCTTCTGCTCATTCCTATGATACGAGATAGTGATACCTGCAGCGGTTACAGGATAAGCTATGATTTTAATGATTCTTAAATCTTGATAAAGAAGTGAGTTATGGCAGGATACTCTTATTAAGAATCACCTATGTACATGTGCATTGGGTCAATTCTATGAGAAAGATAAGGCTATACTTCTCTAAAGCACTCATAAATCCGGGATTGTTCGGGGCCGAAATGAACAAAATCATGATAACCAAATAATGTCCAAAAAGATTCTGTGTGAATTACTATTGTCTCGATTTACACAAACGATTGGACAGTTCAAGACATCATGTTCACTGGACAACCAGTAAACCCGATAATCTTTCACAAGAAAATGTTCAAAGCCAAAAGCCACCTCTCTATACAGATGATTTCCAATTCTATCTCTCTTAGAGTCTACATAACATTTGCATAAGGCTAGCACTCAATTTCATTCATATGGGGGATTGTTATAATTTTGAGCATAAATTCAAGTGAGTGTCATTAATTATTTGAAATAATTCCACATATTAATGTATTTTTCTCCATGAGTAGATTAAATTAAGTATTTGAAAGCTCAAATTCATTGAGTAATGAATTAGAAATTAACTCCCAAAGATCACCTTTAAAAATGATAATAAATATTTGTGGGAAGCTACGTCCCACGTCGGTTAAGAACTAAATATTAAATTCGTTTATATACAATAAAGTTGCTCTTGTGTTTGGGCTCCAAGGGGCACCCCACTTTTGTGGAAAAGAGATGACCTAGCTTCGAACCCACACACGCGTCGCCGCCGTCAACCGACTGGGCGGACTCGGGCCCGCAGTTCGTAGGTCTGGGTCCTTGTATTTTATTTTAGTTATATTATCAAAACCGTGTCGTTTTGATAAATGTTATTTATTATCAAAACTGTGTCGTTTTGAAAAGCGTTATCTGCCGAACGGACGCATCAATACTGCGTCGTTTTAGGAAGCGCTACCTGCCAAAATGGATGCCCCAAAACTACGTTGTTTTTGTCTGAACGGACGCGCCCTTTTCTGCTAAGCCTAAAACTACTTCGTTTTTGTTCTGCAAAGCTCGAAATTACGTCATTTTTTGGTCCAAACGGACACGTTCTTTCTGCTAAGGCTTAAAACTACGTCGTTTTAGCTAAACAGTACCTAGACCTAGTAAAATCGGTCCAAGCGCGCGGGCTGGGCCGGCCCGCCCTCCAAAACGCGGGCTTTGGGCTTCATTTTTTCAGCACATGAAAACCTGAGCCGTTTTGGCCCGGCCCATAAATATGTCAAAATTTAATCATAAATAAGTTGAAGCCCGCGAATCATTCGAATAGATAGGGGGCTGCCATTCAAATCATTCAATTCATCCAAGCATTAAGCATTGTAAGTCTTTAAGTCTTCAACATTTCATAAACAGTTTATATAGTTTATATTGAGAGAGTCTAGAGCATTTCTTTTGGTTTGTCGAGTATACTATTTGAAATGATACTAAAATATACATTGTCATTGTATCCTGAGAGACAAGTGCTATCAACTCTAAGCACCGTAAGGAATGCATTATTGTTTTGAGGACATAGTACCAAGTACTAGTCTTGACAAACTCATTTCTGCAATTTTGAGATAAGTTCATATATATATATATATATATATATATATATATATATATATATATAGTGTCCATCCATTTTTACTAACAACAATAACATCAAATAAATCAGAACAAAACTCAAATGCCAAATCAAAATAAGAATTAACCAATATATTAAAAACTTCCCACATATCTATTATCTAAATATATCTTATAATTAACCACTAGCACCAAATATAAATGGGAACAACAATAACAACAAAAACAATTAAACCCAATTAACAACAAACCAAACATAACAAAACAAAATTAATAACACTTCCCCGAATTCACCCCCTAACGCTTACAATAATTAAAACTTTTGTACTTCGTAATAAATAGTATTATTTAATATATATAGATATAATAAAACAAAAAAGAATTATAACACATGAAAATTATAAACAGATAAATCCGAGTCCTTTGAATTCACAAAATCTCCTTAAAGCAAATTTATTCCCTCACAAGTGCTAAAGGATTAATTGAATAATTGCTTCCCAAGATAAAACGGATTCCCAGTTCTTAATTAGAAGCACTTCAAAATTAAGAACACTACGAACACAACTTTATGTTATGTACTGAACTGTATGAATTAATGCATGCATGAAGAAAATATAAAAAGCTTACTGCACAATATTATTGCAGAAACGGAACGGGAAAGTATTCTGTGCAGAACAGGAACGGGAAATAAACTGCAGAACGGGATTTCTGTAGAAGGGAAGGAACGGGAAAAGTTTCTGTAGAATGGGACAGAAAATATTTTTTCCAGAACGGGAATGAAAAATTTATTATTTCTTTTGCTCCCACATCGATTATTTATAGAATAATTTCGCGCGGTTGGTATATTACCGTTGGCGTTCCGCGGTTGGGATATTACCGTTGGCGTGTAAACCGTTGGCAAAACTACGTAGTATCATGATAATTATTTTAACAAAATCTAATAAAACATTAAACAGATTTTGTCCAAAAAATATATATCACGACCCGACCCACCCTCCCGAACCCGAACCCAATAAAATAAAAATGTTATGAATATGCAGACTCTAGTTCAGTACATGAGAAAATATATTTCATCAGGTTAAGTAGCCTAGTGGCTTTGAACTAACCATAGAAAAATCTATCAGATTTACTTGGCTAATCAGTAGACTTGATGTCTTTGAACTGTCAGCTTTTCGTGTAAACCAAGACAATAGAATTCACAAAAAATTTCTTCAAACATAGTTGGTTCTCACGTTTGTGTTCATTTTGGCCTTGAAACACCTCTTGGTTTCGTGAGTATATTAGAGAATTCAGCCTTCAAATTGTCATAGAAGTAGCCCTCTTCTTACTCACATAGATGACTTCTATAAAGAGTATCCTGCAATACTCCACTTGAATGTATTTCAAGATATAGAAGTCATTAAAAGCGTAACTTATCCTGATTCTCGCGGCAGATGTGCACTGTCTCATCATAGGAATGGTTAGGAGTAAATATCTCCTCAGTGTTTTACTAAGTACTACATAGTTCGGTTTGCCCATTGAACCTAGATCTTGGGATCTCCAGTCAACTAAGTTGGGTTTCCACTATGACGACTCTTAATTAAACAATAGGCTTTAAACACATTCCCTTCGATGAACTTTTCACTTGCTCTCTTGTTAAACATTTTGTAAGCGGATCCGCAATATTATCTTTTGACCTTACATAATCAATTGAGATAATTCCATTTGAGAGCAATTGTCTAACAGTATTATGTCTTCGTCGTATATGGCGTGACTTAGCGTTATATAGATGAATCTGTTCTCTTCCAATCGCTGATTGGCTATCACAGTGTATACATATAGCTGGCACAGGTCTTGACCAATTTGGAATATCCTCTAAGAAATTACGAAGCCGCTCAGCTTCTTCTCCAGCTTTGTCTAACGCAATGAATTCTGATTCCATTGTAGACCTTGCAATACACGTTTGTTTTGAAGATTTTCATGATACCGCTGCACCTCCAAGGATAAAGACATATCCACTTGTGAATTTTGAGTCTTTATTATAAAATATCCAATTAGCATCGCTATATCCTTCCAATACTGCTAGATATCTTGTATAGTGCAGTCCATATTTTTGAGTATGTTTTAAATATCCTAAAACTCTCAAAATTGCTTTCCAGTGATCTTTACCTGGATTACTCGTATACCTACTTAGCTTACTTACCGAATAAGCTATATCTGGTCTAGTATAGTTCATGACATACATTAAACTGCCTATTATACGAGAATATTCTAATTGAGATATGCTATCACCTTCATTTTTAGCTAGATGAAGATTTATATCAACTGAGGTCTTATTTAGAATTATATTATACTTATTAAATTCTTCAAGTATTTTTTCAATATAATGAGTTTGAGATAATATAATTCCATCAGATGTTCTAGAAATCTTGATTCCTAATATTATATCAACAACCCCCAAGTCTTTCATGTCAAATCTATTTGACAACATACGTTTGGTAGAGTTGATAACTTCATTGTTGCTACCCATGATTAACATATCATCCACATAAAGACAAACAATAACATATTCCTTTTGAGTGCTTTTGACATAAACACATTTGTCACACTCATTAATTTTAAATTCAATTGATAACATAACATTATCAAATTTCTCATGTCATTGTTTTGGTGCTTGTTTTAATTCATACAAGGATTTAACAAGTTTGCATACTTTCCTCTTTTGTCCAGGAGCTATGAAACCTTTGGGTTGTTCCATATATATTTCTTCATCTAATTCACCATTTAAGAATGCAGTCTTTACATCCATTTGATGTATTTCAAGTCTATTTAAAGATGCTATTGCTATTAGTATCCGAATAGATGTAATTCTTGTAACAGGTGAATAAGTGTCGAAATAATCCAATCCTTCCTTTTGTCTGTAGCCTTTAACAAATCTTGCTTTGTATTTATCAATTGAACCATCAACTTTCATCTTCTTTTTGAAGATCCATTTATACCCTAAGGGTTTGGAACCAGGTGGAAGATCCACCAATTCCCATGTATGATTTTGCATAATGGACTCAATTTCACTATTAATAGCTTCTTTCCAATGAGAAGCATCTGGAGAGGATATTGCTTCCTTGTACGTTTGAGGATCGTTTTCTAATAAAAATGTTAGAAAATCTGGACCAAAAGACTTTGAAGTCCTTGCTCTTTTGCTACGTCTAGGTTCATCCAATACAGACTATTTGTCTATATTTTCAGGATTATTACTAGTAGCATCCAAAGGTCTTTTGTTTGAATTTGTATCATTATTCATATTATATGGAAACATATTTTCAAAGAATGATGCATCTCTTGATTCAATAAAAGTATTAACATGAATATCAGAAATTTCAGATTTATGAACAAGAAAGCGATAAGCACTGCTGTTATTTACATAACCAATGAATACACAGTCAATTGTTTTTGGTCATATCTTAACCTTTTTAGGTTTAGGAACCATCACTTTTGCTAGACACCCCCACACTCTTAAGTATTTATAGCAAGGTCTATGACCTTTCCATAATTCATAAGGTGTTTTATGAGTTTTCTTATGAGGCACTTTATTAAGAATATAATTGTCAGAAAGTAAAGTTTCCCCCACAAATTCTGAGGTGCTCCAGAACTGTTTAACATAGCATTCAACATTTCTTTCAATGTTCGGTTCTTGCGTTCAGCAATACCATTAGATTGAGGTGAATAAGGAGCGGTAGTTTGATGAATAATACCATGAGTAGAGCATATCTCTTCAAATGGTGATTCATATTCACCACCTCTATCGCTTCTTATTGCTTTAATCTTTTTGCTAAGTTGATTTTCAACTTCATTTTTATAAAGTTGAAACATTTCTACAGCCTCATCTTTGCTTCTTAACAAATATACATAACAATATCTTGTGCAATCATCAATAAAAGTTATGAAATATTTTTTCTCATCTCTTGTTTGCACAAACTTTAAGTCACATATATCTGTGTGAATTAAATCTAGAGGTTCAGTTTTTCTTTCAACAGAATGAAAGGGTAATCTTGTCATTTTTGATTCCACACAAATTTCACATTTATGTTTTAGATTAATATCAAATTTAGGCAAGAACTCTAAATTAATTAATCTACGCAAAGTATTATAATTAACATGCCCTAATCTAGCATGCCATATATTTAAAGATTCTAACAAGTAAGCAAAATAATTAATTTTATTATTATCAATAGACTTCGGTACAACAGTCATAACATTCATCTTAGAGAGCCCATCATTCATGTAGCCCTTTCCTACAAACATATCATTTTTAGTAAGTACAAATTTATCAGACACAAACACCAACTTGAAGCCATTCTTGCTAATTAGTGACCCAGAAACTAGATTTTTGCGGATATCTGGCACATGAAATACTTCATTCAAAGTCAGTTCTTTGCCAGATGTCATTTTCAGTACAATCTTTCCACGTCCTTCAACCTTTGAACTTGAAGAGTTCCCCATGAAGAGTTGATCATCATTTTCTACTGGTTTGTAAGTAGAAAACATCCATTTGTTGGAACAAATGTGGCGAGTAGCCCCAGTATCCACGTACCATTCTTTGGGGTTTCCTACCAAGTTACATTCAGATAAAACTGCACAAAGATTCATGTCTGAAACATTTTCAGAAAGTTTTTTCAGTTCTGTCACATTTGCTTGAGCCTTTTGTTCTTTCTTGACTTTCTTTGGCTTACGACATTCACTTGATTTATGTCCTGAAATGCCACAGTTGAAGCATTTGCCTTTGAATTTCTTCTTGGCCTTGAAGGTATATTTGCCTTCACGCTTCCTTTTGTTGTTGTTTGGCCTTTGTTCTACCACATTTGCCTTTGCTTCAATGAAGTTTTTTCCAGTCTTCTTCTCAGATCCTCGATTGTCCTCTTCAATCCTAAGTCGCACAATCAGTTCTACAAGATTCATCTCTTTGCGTTTATGTTTCAGATAATTCTTGAAGTCTTTCCATGATGGTGGAAGTTTCTCAATCATTGCTGCAACTTGGAATGAGTCACTTAATGACATTCCTTCAGAATGAATATCATGTAGAATTACTTGTAATTCTTGAACTTGAGTGATGACTGCTTTAGAATCTATCATTTTATAATCAAGAAATCTGCCGACTATGAATTTCTTCATGCCAGCATTTTCAATTTTATACTTGTCTAAAGATTCCCAAAGTTCCTTTGCAGTTTGAATTGTACAATACACATTGTATTGTCTAATCCATTCATTACATAATTTCTACAAAGGAAATCTGCATGTTTCTATGCATCAACTGCAGCCACCTTTTCTTTGTCAGTTTCTCCTTCAACAAGAGCAGGACAGTCCTCTTGTAGAAACCTTGCCAAGTTCAGTGTTGTGAGATAGAAGAGCATCTTTTGTTGCCAACGATTGAAATCAGTTCCATTGAACTTTTCAGGCTTTTCTCCATGAGACATACTCACGGCAGGAATGGTACTAGTAGATGTCATTTCTGTTATATAAACATAAAATAATTTAAGAAATATACAAAAACATAAACAGAAATAAATTCCGTTTAACAAAATGATGTGTTTACCGTACAATACTATTATTATTTTGATACCCACATGCCACTACAATTAACAATTTCTATTTCTTATTACTACATTATACAAGATAATTGAACATTGTTTCGGGTATGAGTTGCTACCAGAAGCCTTAATTTTCCAGGAACCCAGGAAAATAAATAAATGCAATTTAGTCTTTGGAATAACTATAAATGCATGGATACTATAACTTATAATAACATATTATATATATAAATACAATATACTAATATAATCAATCTGCATATCAGTTATACTTAAAGACTTATATACCTTCCATGGTGTCAAGAATGGGATACTCATGAATAGACATATTACATTACTAATTTAATATTCATGACAATACTCATGTCAATACTTATGAATAGACATTCTGCTTAACATATTATAGACAATACTCATGACAATACTGATGACAGAATATAGAATACATGAATAGACATTACTCATTATAGAATTACAATTTATTGGTATTATACAAGTACGCATCATTTAACTACATTCAAACGTATTAACATGCAATCAAGTTCTAGAATTCTATTAGTACAGAATTTTTATTTTTTTTTTCTTTATCAACAATTTTCTGTTCACTTAAAATATATAAATTAAATGCTACTATATTTACAGAAGTGTAAATTTGCTTTAAGATTGTACTCCGTAATAAATAGTATTATTTAATATATATAGATATAATAAAACAAAACAGAATTATAACACATGAAAATTATAAACAGATAAATCCTAATCCTTTGAATTCACAAAGTCTCCTTAAAGCAAATTTATTCCCTCACAGGTGCTAAAGGATTAATTGAATAATTGATTCTCAAGATAAAACGGATTCCCAGTTCTTAATTAGAAGCACTTCAAAATTAAGAACACTACGAACACAACTTTATGTTATGTACTAAATTATATGAATTAATGCATGCATGAAGAAAATATAAAAAGCTTACTGCACAATAATATTGCAGAAACGGAACGGGAAAGTATTCTGTGCAGAACGGGAACGGGAAATAAACTGCAGAACGGGATTTCTGTAGAAAGGAAAGAACAGGAAAAGTTTATGTAGAACGGGACAGAAAATATTATTTCCAGAAAGGGAATGAAAAAATTATTATTTCTTTTGCGCCCACATCGATTATTTATAGAATAATTTCGCGCGGTTGGTATATTACCGTTGGAGTTCCGCGATTGGGATATTACCGTTGGCGTGTAAACCGTTGGCAAAACTACGTAGTATCATGATAATTATTTTAACAAAATCTGATAAAACATTAAACAGATTTTGTCCAAAAAATATATATCACGACCCGACCCACCCGCCCGAGCCCGGCCCACCGGACGGCGACGGCGGCGGCGGCGCGCGTGTGGGTTTGAACCATGCCTTGGCTAGGTCCTCTCCCTTCCACAAAAGTGGGGTGCCTCTTGGGGCCCTTCCCATTGAGCAAACATCCTATATATATGTTCTTCATTTTCCCCTCTAATGCCCTATGCGGGACTTTTGCAATTTACAACATTACAAGTAGGTGACTTTGAAGTTAATTTTCTCATTCAATTCTTAATGGATTTGAACACATAAATATACCACGTTATACTTCTCGCGGAGGAAAACGCATTGGTGCATAGACCCGGCATTTACGGAGTGTGGGTCCCACATTAAATTAAGCCTCAAAATGCTTTAATATTTATCATTGTAAAACCATTTCCAACAACTTTATCATCTAAATATATAGTATAATTATGTATGTAGTTTGTGTGTGTAAACATAAATACATACGTACATATATACAACAGAGAGAGAGAGAGAGTAAATTGGGACCTGAAGAAGAGGTCATGGAGGAGTGAAGAAGAGACACACAAGTATTAACAAACAGAGGATCACGAGAGACCCAATTCCTCACCACCCAGTTAGCCAATTGGTAAAAACAATAACCAGCAACCACTGAAATCAGCTTAGTCCGCTTGTTGAACACAATTTCGAAGAAAACAGAGACACCCCACATCACCAAAGTTGCCATGAAGAATGCCCCTGCTCTGTTGCTCCCATTTTCATGGCTACTCCCCCTCGTCATTCTCTCTCTCTCACTTCTCACTTCTCACTTTCTCTCTCTAAAATACACTTCCTACCAGTGTAAATTCTTTCAGCAGCATCTTAATTTGTGATCCGGTTACCCTTAATTTGCGTCCATTTGGGTTCTGGAGAAGAGGAGAAATTTGATTATTCTCTGGTGTCTCGGGAGGTGTGAAAAAGATTAACTCGGACAATTAGTAGCCTCACATTGGACTCGGTGTGTGAGTTGTTCACACGATATATGTATAATAATACTAATTAATTAAATAAAGAGATGCGTACGCCGTTAATGTTATGTATTTTTCTCCTTAAAAAAATGACACCTTTACTATACAATAATTATAATAATATCATTCATCGTCCCAAAATTTAAGTAACAATTAATACTCCGGTATATTTTTGAGATCGATCAAATAAATAAAATTACATATTTATTTTTATATATCAAATTATAATTCATAAATAATACATAATTATATGTATATAGGATAGTGATCCATAACAAACAGTTACTATGAAAACTGTCAACATCGGAAAAAACTCAATTTTCCTGAGTTTGTCTACCCATGTTAATTTTTTTGTTTGTTGGTTATTTAAGGGTGAGTTTTAGGAAAGTACCGACATAAATGTCGACGCTTTTTGAAAAGAATGATTTTATACGATTGGGTCGAATTAGACAGAGTCGTCAGTTGGTATGAGTTCAAAAAGATGTATCAACTCATCCGAATTTTAGAAATTTTTGTTATATGGCCCAATATGTGACTCAGTAAAATTGGTCTAGAACCCGAGATTCATAGAATTTGGAGGTTTGCTTAAGTGGATGAAAAGTGTTAAGCACCCCCGACTTCCGTAAAACATGATTACAGCGCCTTTTTAATTTCCTAAACATGAAGTGTGTGTAAAAAGCTTTTGATATTTTTCTACTCTGAAAAGGTGCTTAAGTGTTGTATTTTGAAAGCAGTTGTAACGCCTCCAAAATAGGTCCAATCCACCCAACTCATTCTGAGTCGACAAATACATGGTACATAAAATAATTACAACTTTATTATTATAATTGTCGTGTAAAATACAACAACACATATGCTGTGAGTTTTGATGCAATTATATATCAACTGTGACTCTCATCCCAACCTTGGATAACACGTCACAATGACATCTTACATAAAGGTACAGTCAATAACTATTTTAAAAATTAAAATCTTTAGAAAATGTTCAAGAAAACCTTCATACATGGGAGGTCATGTATCTAAGTTATAATAAATATCATATGACTGGAGAATTATTCTTGGTTTACCCAATAGACCCCAAAGAAAAATAAAAAGATTGCTATAGTGTTCTTTCCAATGGTGAGTCTTCTCTTGACATATAATTATCTCCATTTTCTCTAATTGAGAATTATATTTCAACCAAACTCCATAATTATATATGTAGTGCTCATAGATATACTCTGCAAGTGGATGTGCACAACCCTGCCTTATGATAATACGAAGTCGTAGGTCATTAAACATCTTGTATGATAATGGCAAAACAACCTTCCAATGTTGGGTTCGCCTCACCCTATTTGATTAACCAAATATAACTACTAAATGATGTACAAAATACAACACACTATTCTAAAGTTCTCAATAAAATTATTTCTATACTGTTTAGGGAGAACCTCTGTAAGACCCCAACTTTTTATAAATGAAATTGAATTTTTTCTATTTGGAAATAGTAAGAGTTGATTTGATTAATGTGGTTAGTTATGGGTAAAATGCGCTAATATCTTAAATAAGCAAGTGATTAAAAAATATTCATTGTTGTCGGTTAATATTTGTTTGGTCATGAAATATTCTTACTGTCGAAAAATATTCGTACGATGGCGCAGCCTTGTGTGGGCCCCATAACGAAAAACGATTGGATGAAGAAAACGACAAGTATAAGTTGTTTATAAATAACGGCGTAGTTGTTACTGTTAATATTGTTAGAATACCCGGTGGTTAAAACACAGTAGCACACGGTATTGCACCAATTATTGATTCTTACGTAAGAAAGCACTACTCAATAATTGTTACAGTAATTACTATTCAATATTTTATTTTATTGATTCAATAATTGCTACGTTGATATTTTATATTATTGTTGTTTCAATAATTATCACTACACAGGATTTTCCATTATCAGATCAATAATTCATATTATTTTAATAATATTATTAGATAGCAGTATTGATAATGTCTAGAAAATTCTGTCTAAGGAGAGGTTTGGTCACCTAATTGTGCACTAGTAAGGAAAAATCCTTATTGAAAAGCCCTCTCTTTTCTGGGAACGACCTGTTTGTCAGTATTGTGATTCTGTAATATTATTTGTGAATAATTAATTATTGATTTATATGATAAAGAAAATATTCATTTTATGTGGATATAGATGGAGAAAATTTTTAAAGTGACAATTGTTGAAAATTGATAGTTTATCTTTTTTGATAAAATAATTCATTTTAATATATTATTATATTATAATAATATAATAATGGTGATATTTTTATAATGAATGTGTGATATATGAATATATGAGGAGGAAGAGTATTTTTGTTATAAAAAAATATTTAACACATGTTTTGTGTGTTGGTGGACCCCATTTCTTGACTGAAATTTGATTATAGCCCGTAAATTTGTCCGTATGTGGAATTCGGTCAATTTCTGCTTGGAATTTAGAAAAACTTAAACTTACAAAGTTGTAGAGAATTGAATTTCCTACGAAATGGACATAAGATTTGAATTTTTCTGATAAAAGAGCTATTTATTATGAATTATTGAAGTTCCAGAATAATTGATTTTTGAAGTTTTAATTATTTTTTTTAAGAAAAATGTTTTTTTTTATTTTGGTGAGGGGGGCCTACTTGTGTGGCTGATGTTTTGGATCAAAGAAAGTTTGCGTAGGAATTTATAAAAAATATATTAATATTTTATTAAATTTTCTGCTTTTGTGTTCTAAGCATTTTTCTATAAATAGGGTACTTAGGTTAAAATTAAAAATCACACCATAAACTGAAATTTTCTCTCTCTATATTATCGAGCGTATTCTTGTGAGTATTTTGATACTTTGAGTGTTGCTATACGGTGCAAGCTCCTTCAGTACTATATCCAATATTTCAGTCAGAAGTACTGTCTTTTTGGAGGTAAAAGATGTTATTTTTTTTAATGATATTATTTCTTTCAATATCATTATGCCGAAACCTTGGTAAGATTTTTCTTGTGAAATTCTTGTCTTTTTGTGTCGGGATTACTATTCACGTATATGGTACTATTCACGTATACGACACTATTTACAAATACGATACTATTCACAGAAAAATAAAATTTTCTCTTCTTTGTCCCAGATGTCTATTTTTGTTACTAGATTTGATTGTATCCATGTTTTGATCTTTATTCCTAAATTTTTCTCCACTATAATATATTATGGGGTATTTTTGAACATGGATAAACCGAAGTACGAATCCCTAGTATTTGTTCTTTTATCTCACTGGATTCGTTTTCTTTAAAATATTTTTCATCATCCTCAGTCCTAAATGACGATATTATTGAATATCTTTGGTCTGTAGTACAAAGATGAATGATTATCTGATGAATATCTTTGGCCGTAGTGCAAAGATGAATAGGTGTTTAGATGAACATGACCAACTGGTGATACAAATGAATATCTTTGGCCTGTAGTGCAAAGATGAATATTTGATTCAAGAGGTTTATTGATTGATGTTACAGGGATTAAATATTGATGATGGACTTTTAAATCTTAGAAGATAGTAGAATTCATTCTCTATTTAACTCTTCTAATGGATTGTCGTTTCCGCTGCAGTTGTTGATCTAAAATTTGTTGTCTATTATATTCTATCAGATTTTTTCTTGTTGAAGACCAACGATAATTTGTTCTATATTATCTTAGTCATAATATTCTTTACTGGGCTAGTTGAGCTCACCCTTTTTCCTTTTTGTTCCATTTTTTTCTCAGGAAGCGAGAATATAGCGGGATGTAGTCGGGGTGTGGAGTGATGTTCCAAGGCAGTTATTATAATAGTCCTCACTATTTTATAAAATAGTATATCAATAATTGTAATAAGGACTTATTTGAGTGTGTATATTGTCTAGAAGACAATATTTATATTTTAACTCACAGTTTATGTGTTGTCGTATTTTGCACCACAATGGTATTAATAAAGTTGTAGTTATTTCTGTACCATGTTTTGGTGACTCAGAATGGGTGATGTATACCCGTTTTGGGGGCGTCACAATTGGTATCAGAGCTTATGGATATGGTCTCTGGCGGGGATTGGGGAATAGAACTAGGAGGGGAGAGATGAGTAAATCTTTCGCTAGTATATCCTACCTAAGTTTATTTGTTGGTTGGTCAAAGTATAGGGTTATTATGTTGCATGTCAATTTCTTTAATTAACCCTTATTTTGTGGCAGTATTTAAGAATGGCAGCTGAGGATGTTAACAGTGGAGTAAATGAGACCGTGGAGACACCTTTAATCACCAACGAGGTGAACGTGCAACAGGACGACAGTGTTTCTCCTGTAAACAACACTGAGCAGACGATGAACGATTAGATGTTTAGAAGCTTTTTGCGGTTCATGCAAAACCAGACGAGGGAGACTCCTGTTCAAAATACAGGTAGAAATAATGGCAACGCACAGTTGGTCACAACCAAACAGTTCAAAGAGTTGGGACCACCAGATTTCTGGGAAAAGCGGATCCGATTAAAGCAAAAATGTGGGTTAAGTAAATTACCAAGATATTCGATGTCTTGGGATGCACGGAGGAACAGAAGGTTCCATTCGTCACCTTTATGTTCCGTAATGAAGCAGATTACTAGTGGGAATCTGTGAAGCGTACCCATCCAGCCGCACTCAGAATGTCTTGGGAGATATTTCAGAAACTGTTCAATGATAAGTACTTTCCTGAAAGTATTCGTCATATGAAGGAGGTGGAGTTTATTAGACTGGAACAGAACAACATGACGGTGTCCCAGTATGAGGCGAAGTTCGCAGAGTTATCCAGGTTTGCACCTCATTTGGTGGAGAATGAGGAACGTATGACGCGGATGTTTCTAAGAGGTTTAAAACCCGACATACGTCAATATTTCATTTGTGAGACCCCAAATTTTATGAATAAAGATTTAAACTTCTCGAAATATTTTTTTATATTATGGTGTGGATTTGATATAATGTTATAGTTGTGGGTGATATTTATAAATTTTGCAAAGTATGCAAGTTGTTATAAAATATTCGTTTGGTCGGAGAATATTCTTTTTGTCAGGAATATCCGTACGACGGCACAATCATTGGTGAACCCACAACGGAAATATTGTCGTAGTAAGAAAACGACAGAATTGTCTTTTTATAAAATAACAGCGGAAATGTTACCGTTAAAACTGTTGAACTACCCGGTAGTAAAAGTACAGTAATACGCGTGGTTGCATAGTAGCACACGGTATTGATTATTGATAATTACATAAGAAGTTACTCAGTTATACTCAATTATTGCTATAGTAATTGCTGCATCAAATCTCTCATATTATTGATTCGATTATTGCCACAGTATCATTTGCATAATATGTTATATTATTAAATCAATAATTGAGACGATAAAGTTATTTATATTATTAAATTGTAATATTTACAATGTCTAGAAGTTCTGTCAAGGAGAGATTTGGTCACCTAATTGCGCGCCAATAGGGAGAAATCCTTATTGGAAAGCCCCTTCTTTCTTGAGAACGACCTGGTTGTTAAATATTGTGAGTTATAATACTAATGATGAATAAGTTCGTGTTGATTAAAGATGAATTTGATAGTTCCTTTATGTTGAAATTATTGGTGTTAGTGGAAATCGACATTTTTTCGATAATAATTGATGTCTGGAGGTTATATTGTTCAATCCGGTATTCGGAGCACTTTTCGTGTCGAGTTACTATTCATAAATTACTATTCACAAGTTACTATTCACGGAGTACTATTCAGCCGAAAGATATTTCTTTTCGGTCCAAATCATTTTTGGGTACAATATTATTCTATGAGGAGATGTGCTAATTTTCAGACCGTTGGTTGAAATTATAATAGTAAATCAATATGGATCGTTGATTTAAAGTTTAAATAGTAACTAGTTCCTTCAGTTTTCCAAGAGTTATTTGTCCCTTCAGTTTTCCAAGAGTTATTTGTCCCTTCAGTTTTTCAAGAGTTATTTGCCCCTTCGGTGTTTCAAGAGTTAATTGCCCCTTCGCAAATAGTAGTTGTCTCTTCAATATTACCAAGAGTTATTTTGACCCTTCGTTAAGACCAAGAGCCACTTTCAGTTCTTCTATAAATAGAAGCTCATTCCTTCATTATTTCTTACGAATTCACTGAAACTCTAGAGAGAGAAACTATAGAGAGAAAGAAGAAAAGTATTCTGCTACTTCACTTTTCCAATATCCAGTTTCTTCTAAGGTAAGGGATATTATTTCTTTCGTATTCGTGAATAGAACTTCTGTTATTCTATTCTTATTATTCTGTTGGAATAACCTGTATACGTGGACTACCGTATACATGGTGAAATTTTTCTGTTATTCCATTCCTCATTATTATGTTGGAATAACTTGTTTATGCGAAGTACAACATACATGGTGAAATTCTTCTATTATTCTGTTCTTTATTATTTTGTCAAAATATCATGTCTGTGCGTTTACGCCGGACCTGGTTCCATTATTTATTATTCTGTCGGAATATCCTGTCTGTGCATTTACGCCAGACCTGGTTCCATTATTTATTATTTTGTCGGAATATCCTGTCTGTGCGTTTACGCTGGACCTGGTTCCATTATTTATTATTCTGTTGGGAATAACTTGTCTGTGCAGTCTATCGCACGCATGGTGAATCCTTCTGTTATTCAATTTTTTTATTATTCTGTTGGAATAACCTGTCTATATGGATTACCACATGCATGGTGAATGATCATTTGTATTCATTCCTTATTAAATTGTGGAAATAATCTGTATACGTAGATTACCGCATGGCGGGTGAAAATCCATTTGCAGTGTCATACATTCTATTATACTCAGTTGATTAAAGTTTTGGCTTCTATATTCCTTGAAATTAGTGGAATATCCTGGATATTTGCGCTTCATCCAATATCTTTTCGTGAAAATATTCTTCTGAGCATTCTTGAATTTTTCTCCACAAAACAGTATCATGTTGACAATTTGGACATTATTGAGTTCAGGATAAAGTAACTTATAAATCTTTAAAATTTATTCTTGAACTTATTTTATTAAATTATTATGTCATTGTCATGATGAGTTATGTTGGTTATTATGTGAAAACATGGAAGTTTCTTAGAAATCACAAAGGGTTGAAAATCAGATTTTGGTAAAAATAGAGTGTGAAATTCAATTGACCATATCTCCTATTATATTTTGAATTTTTGAGTGCGGTCAAGTTCTAGAGTTAGATCTATGAGTTTTCTAACTTATCCAAGTGGAATCACTGGAAAAGGTGTTGTAGATTTTCGTGTGGATTGATTTTAGCAAAGGAGTCAAAAACTATAAATTACCAAAAAGGCTACTGCCCAGAAGTTTAAAAGGGCATTTTTTACCACTTAGCTTGTGAAATAAATTCCAATCTTTTTGGGACATGAAAATATATGGTATAAAGTACCTCCTGTCCAAAAATGAGCTCATTTCGACTTAAAATGAGCAAGTTATGACTATTTCAATATTTAGATTTTTTCGACAAAAAACGTTATAACCGGAGTTCTATAACTCCGATGACCATGAAATTTTAACTGGAAGCTCACATTAACATGTGTAAGATCCTGCCAAGATTTGGGAATTTCTGGAGTTAAACTTGAGGTAGCTAATTTCTTAAGGAATTAATTAGAAATTAATTTTTGAAAAATATTTAAGGGAGTTGAAAAATTATAAAAAAATACTTGTTATGTATAAAATATATGTATATATGTTTGGGCAAAGGATAAAAAAATAACAAGTTAATTTGGTAATTTTTCATGAAAACGGTTTAGTTACGAACTTTTGAGTTAAATATGTTATGTGAAGTAACAAAATTGAAAAATAGGATTTGGCTTGAGAATCCTATATAGGGTATATGCAGATTTTTGATAAGGAATTCGATCATTGGTGATGAAATATTAGGAGTATGGCATTTTTGAATGATTAAATGCATTATTTGTTAAAGTATAAACAATTGAAATAAATTATTTATAAGTTTAAGAAGTGATTAAAATATTGCTATAATATTAATAATATTAGATTATGAGTTTATTAAGTGATTGATAATATTTGGATAAATTTAAAGTCTTTAATATTTATCCTTATTTTCATTAGATTAATGGTTATATCATTGTCATCATTCTCATGTTTATATTGTGATGAAAGTCATCTTTGGCTTACGTGTATAGATAAACTTGGTATGATGATGACTAGGGATTATTCGGTATAATTATGACCGTAATGTGACGAATGATGTGGTGAAAGTCCTCGGTGGCCTGTAGTGCATTGATAGACAGTTTTTGGTATGATTATGACCAGGGATTATTCGGTAGTGTCATGACCATTGATGATTTAATGAATATCCTTGGCCCGTAGTGCAGGGATGATTCGATGGTGTGATTTATTTATTAAGCTGATTCTCAGCGATAAAAGTGATGAAAAACCTTTTTAAATCATAAAAGATAGTAGATTTTATTCTCTACTTGACTCTTTTAATGGATTGCTTGTTCCGCTGTAGTTAAACTTGATGTCTATTATATTTTATCAGTTTAACATTGTTGAAGACTATTGATAATTTATTCTGCATTATCTTAGTCATAATATTTCTTACTGGGCTAGTTGAGCTCACCCTTTCTTTCACTGTTCTCTTCAGGAAATGAGAATATAGCTGGGACGAGTCGGGGAAATGAGTGACGGTCCAGATGATAGCATTAGTAGTCCTCACTATTCTGTTAAATAGTGTGACAATAAATGTAATGAGGACTCCTTTGAGTGTGGATATTGTCTAGATGACAATATTCCTATTAAAACTCTCAGTTTATATATTGTCATATATTACACGACGGTTGTATAATTAAGTTTGTATTTATATTCTGTACCATGTATTTGGCGACTCAAGATGGGTGATGTATACTTATTTTAGGGGTGTCACATCATTTCTCATAAATTTTTTTTATATTCAGATGTTGTCAACATGGCTCAATTATTAGAGCGAGATAATGAGTATGTTCAACCAAGGGACCACAACCAAGGTCATACCGATGACAGCAGTCATCGGAGCAATGATAACCAGCCGGGAGGAAAGAATACGAACAAAAGCGGTAACCACTCTGGTGGTAATCGTGGCCATGATAATAGGAGAGGCGAGTTAAGTGGAAATTTCAAAAAAAAAAAGATTCAACAATGACAATGAAAAAATGTCAGCACCAGTATCAACTGTTTCTAAGGAAGGAGAACGACCACCGGTCGTATGCTATAAATGTGAAAAATAGGGACACATCAGCCCAAACTGTCCACAATAGTTCAAGGTATGTTATAATTGTGGAAAGGAAGGACATATCGCTCGAGATTGTACTGTAGCGAAACCAAGTCCAGCGGGGATGGTGACTCAAAAGGCTGTCCCAAAAAAGTCAAAGTCAGCGGTTCTTGGAAGAGCGTTTGTCGTGATTGGTCAAAATGTGAGGAATCTGAACGAGGTGATCACGGGTAAGCTAATCATAAATTCTTGCGAAGTTTATACCTTACAAGATACCGTTTCTACCCATTCATTTATCTCTCCTGCTTGTGCTCAACGTTTAAACTTGACTCCGGAGAAATTAGACTTTAATTTATCTGTGGAGACTCCGTTAGGAGAAACTTTCGTTACATCTACTATTTTTAAATCTTGTTTGATCCAAGTTGGCACCATCACATTACCTGTTGACCTTATCTCTTTAAAGATACTTGCATTTGACGTGATTTTAGGGATTGATTGGTTAACTACTCATCATGCCAAAATTGATTATTTTCGTAAGGTTGTTAGTTTTCATATTCCTAATCAACCTGTTATTCGAATTCAAGCAACTAAACTACTAAAGTCAATCACTGTCATATCAAACCATAAAGCCATTCGTTTATTGAAAAACGGATGTCAAGCTTTCTTAACCCATGTCATGGATTTTAACAAAAACATGTTAGATTTGAATAATATTTCTGTTGTTAGTGAATTTCCTGATGTATTTCCTGAAGAACTTCCTGGTCTACCCCCAGAACGTGAAGTTGAATTCTTTATTGATCTTGAACCTGGTATAAAGCCCATTTCTAAAACCCCATATCGAATGACTTCTATTGAACTTTAGGAGTTAAAGGTCCAACTACAGGAGTTGTCGGACATCGGTTTCATTCGTCCTAGTACATCTCCTTGGGGTGCTCATGTTTTATTCGTAAAGAAGAAATACGGGAGTATGCGACTTTGTATTGATTACCGGGAATTGAACAATGTCACCATCAAGAATAGGTATCTGCTATCTCGTATTGATGACCTGTTTGACCAGTTGCAAGGAGCATAATTCTTTTCAAAGATCGATCTTCGTTCTGGATATCATCAGCTGAAGATTAAAACTTAGGATATTCCGAAGACTGCCTTCAGAACTCGGTACGGGCATTATGAATTCCTAGTCATGTCTTTTGGATCGACTAATGCTCCTGTGGCTTTCATGGATATGATGAACCGAGTATTCAAGGAATATTTGGATTAGTTCGTTGTTGTCTTTATTAATGACATCCTCATATATTCTAAAAGTCATGAAGATCACGAGTACCATTTGAAGCTGGTACTCCATAGGCTTCGTGAAAACAAGCTATATGCCAAGTTGAAGAAATGCTAGTTCTGGCTTGAGAAAGTAGCATTCCTTGGGCACGTGGTGTCAAAACATAGAGTATCTGTTGATTCGGCGAAGATTAAAGCAATACAAAGTTGGGAGCAATCGAAGTTGGTTACCGAAGTACGTAGCTTTCTGGGTTTAGCTGGTTATTATCGGAGATTCGTGGAAGGATTTTCTCGAATTGCTACTCCGTTAACTCAACTAACTCGAAAAGATACAAAATTCGTATGGAGCGAGGAATGCGAGAAGAGTTTTCAAGAGCTTAAGAGGAGACTCATTTCGGCACCTGTTCTGACAATACCATCTGGTTCGGATGAATTTATTATCTACAGCGATGCTTCAGGCAAAGGGTTAGGATGTGTTCTCATGCAACATAGGAAGGTCATAGCCTATGCCTTACGACAACTCAAAAAATATGAGAGGAATTACCCTACTCATGATTTAGAGTTGGCAGCAGTCGTTTTCGCGTTGAAAATTTGGAGGCATTATCTATATGGAGAGAAAGTGGAGATATATTCAGACCATAAAAGCCTCAAATATTTCTTCACCCAAAAGGAACTCAACATGCGGCAACGACGTTGGCTCGAGCTGTTGAAAGACTACGACCATACCATTCAATACCATCCTGAAAAAGCGAACGTGGTAGCTGACGCATTAAGTAGAAGATCATATGCAAGAACGAGTGCGATGTTGTTAACACAAAGGCCCATTTTGCGTGATTTACAAAAGATGAAGATAGAATTCAAGACTACGGGGACCCATGCGATGATGTCAAGTATACGCATAGAACCAACTTTAATCGATAAAGTTAAAGTTGCTCAAGCCACGGACCCGGAGCTGATGCGTATAAATAAGAAAGTGTAAGAAGGTGCTATTCCAGAAGCAAGAATCGATGAAGAAGGAATACTTCGAGTCAACTCCAGATTTTGCGTTCCTAACGATTCTGACTTGAAACATAGAATCATGATGGAGGCACACAACACACCGTTTGCAATTCACCCTGGAAGTACCAAAATGTATCGTGATATTCGACATACATTTTGGTAGAGCAATATGAAGAGAGAGATCGCGAAGTTTATCTCGAGGTGTTTAACTTGTCAACGTGTGAAGGTGGAGCATCAAGTGTCAAAGGGTCCATTGCAACCACTTGAGATTCTGAAATGGAAGTGGGAGCACATTACCATGGATTTCGTTACGGGTCTTCCCAAGGTTTCTCAAGGCATAGATGCGATTTGGATTATTGTTGATAGATTAACCAAGTCTGCTCATTTCTTGCCGATACGGGAGACTTATTCCCTTGAACGTCTTACTTTTATGTACGTGAATGAGATTATGAGGTTGCATGACATGCCAGTATCCATAGTTTCGGATCGTGACCCAAGATTCACTCCACGATTTTGGGTTAGCTTGCAAAAAGCTTTGGGCACGGATTTACGATTCAGTTCGACATACCATCCTCAAACGGACGGACAATCAGAGATAACTATTTAAACTCTTGAAGATCTATTAAGACTCTATGTCCTAGACTTCAAAGGGAGTTGGGATAAGTATTTACCATTGGTGGAATTCTCCTACAATAACAGTTATCAGGCAAGTATAGGTGTGGCTCCATTTGATGCATTGTATAGATGAAAGTGTCGCTCTCCAGTATGTTGGGACGAGGTGGGTGAAGCAACATTATTGGGAACAGAGTTGGTAAGTATGACTACAGAAAAGATCCAAATGATTCGACAACGTATACAAACGGCACATGATCGACAAAAGAGTTATGCAGATCTTCATCGAAAGGACGTGGAATTTAATATTGGGGATCATGTATTATTGCGAGTTACTCCATGGAAGGGAGTTACAAGATTTGGGAAGATAGGAAAGCTCAATCCACGATTTATTGGTCCATTTCAAATTTTTGACCGAGTAGGAAATGTGGCCTATAGACTTGCGTTACCTCCAAGCATGTCTCGTGTTCATAATATTTTTCACATATCTGTGCTTCGTAAATATGTGAAAGACCCAAACCACATTATTGAGTTAGAACCAGACGAGATAGCTGAAGACTTAACATACGAGGAGGTACCTGTTAAGATCTTGGATAGGAAAGAGCATGTCCTACGCACAAAGGTCATACCACAAGTCAAAGTTTTATGGAGGAACCATGCTATTGAGGAAATGACCTGGGAGTTCGAAACGAAAATGAAAGCGAGGTACCCTCACCTTTTTAAAACACCAGGTACGTACGTCAATTTCGAGGATGAAATTTCATAAGGAGGAGAGGTTGTAAGACCCCAACTTTTTATAAATGAAATTAAATTTCCTCTATTTTGAAATAGTAAGAGTTGATTTGATTAATGTGGTTAGTTATGGGTAAAATGCGCTAATATCTTAAATAAGCAAGTGATTATAAAATATTCATTGTTGTCGGGGAATATTCGTTTGGTCATGAAATATTCTTACTGTCGGGGAATATTCGTACGACGGCGCAGCCTTATGTGGGCCCCATAACGGAAAGCGATTGGATGAAGAAAACGACAAGTATAAGTTGTTTATAAATAACGACGTAGTTGTTACTGTTAATATTGTTAGAATACCCGGTGGTTAAAACACAGTAGCACACGGTATTGCACCAATTATTGTTTCTTACGTAAGAAGACACTACTCAATAATTGTTACAGTAATTACTATTTAATATTTTATTTTATTGATTCAATAATTGCTACGTTGATATTTTATATTATTGTTGTTTCAATAATTATCACTACACAGGATTTTCCATTATCAGATCAATAATTCATATTATTTTAATAATATTATTAGATAGCATTATTGACAATGTCTAGAAAATTCTGTCTAAGGAGAGGTTTGGTCACCTAATTGTGTACTAGTAAGGAAAAATCCTTATTGAAAAGCCCTCTCTTTTCTGGGAACGACCTGTTTGTCAGTATTGTGATTCTGTAATATTATTTGTGAATAATTAATTATTGATTTATATGATAAAGAAAATATTCATTTTATGTGGATATAGATGGAGAAAATTTTTAAAGTGACAATTGTTGAAAATTGATAGTTTATCTTTTTTGATAAAATAATTCATTTTAATATATTATTATATTATAATAATATAATAATGGTGATATTTTTATAATGAATGTGTGATATATGAATATATGAGGAGGAAGAGTATTTTTGTTATAAAAAAATATTTAACACATGTTTTGTGTGTTGGTGGACCCCATTTCTTGACTGAAATTTGATTATAGCCCGTAAAATTGTCCGTACGTAGATTTCGGTCAATTTCTGCTTGGAATTTGAAAAAACTTAAACTTACAAAGTTGTAGAGAATTGAATTTCCTATGAGATGGACATAAGATTATAATTTTTCTGATAAAAGGGCTGTTTATTATGAATTATTGAAGTTCCGGAATAATTGATTTTTGAAGTTTTAATTATTTTTTTAAGAAAAACGTTTTTTTTTATTTTAGTGAGGGGGGCCTACTTGTGTGGCTGATGTTTTGGATCAAAGGAAGTGTGCGTGGGAATTTATAAAAAATATATTAATATTTTATTAACTTTTTTGCTTTTGTGTTCTAAGCATTTTCCTATAAATAGGGTGCTTAGGTTAGAATTGAAAATCACACCAGAAACTGAAATTTTCTCTCTCTATATTATCGAGCGTATTCTTGTGAGTATTTTGATACTTTGAGTGTTGCTATACGGTGCAAGCTCCTTCAGCACTATATTCAGTATTCTAGTCAGAAGTACTGTCTTTTTGGAGGTAAGGGATGTTATTTTTTTTAATGATAATATTTCTTTCAATATCATTATGCCGGAACATTGGTAAGATTTTTCTTGTAAAATTTTTGTCTTTTTGTGTCAGGGCTACTATTCATGTATACGATACTATTCACGTATACGGCACTATTCACAAATACGGCACTATTCACAGAAAAATAAAATTTTCTCTTCTTTGTCCCGGATGTCTATTTTTGTTACTAGCTTTGATTGTATCCATGTTTTGATCTTTATTCCTGAATTTTTCTCCACTGTAATATATTATAGGGTATTTTTGAACATGGATAAATCGAAGTACGAATCCCTAGTATTTATTCTTTTGTCTCACTGGATTTATTTTCTTTAAAATATTTTTCATCATCCTCAGTCCTAAATGATGTATTATTATATATCTTTGGTCTGTAGTACAAAGATGAATGATTATCTGATGAATATCTTTGGCCGTAGTGCAATGATGAATAGGTGTTTAGATGAACATGACCAACTGGTGATACAAATGAATATCTTTGGCTTGTAGTACAAAGATGAATATTTGATTCAAAAAGTTTATTGATTGATGTTACAGGGATAAAATATTGATGATGGACTTTTAAATCTTAGAAGATAGTAGAATTCATTCCCTATTTAACTCTTCTAATGGTTTGCCGTTTTCGCTGCAGTTGTTGATCTAAAATTTGTTGTCTATTATATTCTATCAGATTTTTTCCTGTTGAAGACTAACGATAATTTGTTCTATATTATCTTAGCTATAATATTCTTTACTGGGCTAGTTGAGCTCCTTTTTTCTTTTTATTCCATTTTTCTTCTCAGGAAGCGAGAATATAACGGGATGTAGTCGGGGTGTGGAGTGATATTCCAAGGCAGTTGTTATAATAGTCTTCACTATTTTGTAAAATAGTGTATCAATAATTGTAATAAGGACTTATTTGAGTGTGGATATTGTCTAGAAGACAATATTTATATTTTAACTCACAATTTATGTGTTGTCGTATTTTGCACGACAATTGTATTAATAAAGTTGTAGTTGTTTCTGTACCATGTTTTGGAGACTCAGAATGAGTGATGTATACCCGTTTTTGGGGCGTCACAACCTCCACAGCTAGAGACCACCGTTCTATTCCCCTGTTACCCCCACTCGACCCCGCTATACTCTTATTACCTGAAAGGAATTGTGAAACAAAAGGGTGAGCACAAATAGCCCAGTAAAGAATATCATGACTAAAGATAATTAAATTATCAATAGCCTTCGTTAGTAATAAATTAGAGATTTAGAACATATGGTAGATGATAAAACTTTTCAACCATAGTTGTAGCGGAACGAGCAATTCATTAGAAGAGTCAAATAGACTATAAAGTCTATTATCTTCTTAATGTTAAAAGTCCACCAACAATATTTTATCTATGTAACATCAATCAACAGTTCCTGTCCACAATCATGTGAATAACTCATAATGTGACGCCCTCAAAATTAGGTATACGTCACCCATCTTGGGTCGCCACTTACATGGTACAAAATTCAAATACAACTTAATAATACAATTGTCGTGTACAATACGACAAAACATAAACTGTGAGTTTGAATACAAATATTGTCTTCTAGAGAGTATCCATACTCAAAAGGAGTCCTCATTACAATTATTATCACACTATTACATAGAATAGTGAGGACTACTAATGCTATCATCTAGGACCATCACTCTGTTCTACGACTAGTCCCAGCTACGTTCTCATTTTCTGAAGAGAACAGTGAAAGAAAGGGTGAGCTCAACTAGCCCAGTAAAAAATATTATGACTAAGATAATGCAGAATAAATTATCATTAGTCTTCAATAATGTTACACTGATATAATACAATAGACATCAAGTTTAACTGCAGCAAATCAAGCAATCCATTAATAGAGTCAAGTAGAGAATAAAATCTACTATCTTTTATGATTTAAAAGGTTTTTCAACACTGTTATCGCTGGGACTCAGCTTAATAAATAATCCACATCATCGAATCACCCCTGCACTGCGGCCAAGGATATTCTTTAGTATCACGACCACGAATTATCCATGCACTACGGCTAAAGATAATCATGTTTTCATCTACGGTCCTGATCATGCCATAAAACAATTCATCTCTGCACTACGGCCAAAGAGAATCCATAGCCATAATCATACCAAAAACTGTCCATCAATGCACTACGGGCCAATGAGGACTTTTTCCACATCATTTGTAATATTACGGTCATGATTACACCGATTAATCCCTGGTCATAATCATACCAAGTTCATTTATGCACTACAGGCCATAGATGACTTTCAACAAAATATAAATATGAGGATGATGACAATGATATAAGAATTCAATAAAACAAGTTCAAGAATTAATTTATTCAGGAACCAATAACATCCAAATTGTCAACATGATACTTTTGTGTAGAGTAAAATTCAAGAATGCTCAGAAGAATATTTCCATGAAAAGATACTGGATGAAGGTCAAATATCAAGGATATTCTACTAATTTCATGGAGTATAGAAGTCAAAACTTTAACCAACTGAGTATAATAAAGAATGGAATAATAAAAGAAATCACCATGTATCCGGTACTTCGCATAGACAGGTTATTCCAACAGAATAATAATAACAACAAAAATCACCATGCATGCGGCACTTCGCATAGACAGGTTATTCCAACAGAATACTAAATAACGAAACCAGGTCCGGCATAAAACGCATAGACAGGATATTCCAACAGAATAATTAAGATGGAACCAGGTCCGGCGTAAAACGCACAGACATGATATTCCAACAGAATAATAAAAATAGAATAATAAAGACGGAACCAGGTCCGGCGTAAAGCACAGACAGGATGTTCCAACGAAATAATAAAGACAGAATAATAGAAGAATGTCACCAAGTATAGGGTATTTCGCGTATACAGGTTATTCCAACAGAATAATAAAGAAATAGTATAACAGAAGTTCTCTTCATGAATACAAAAGAATAATATCCCTTACCGTAAAAGAAACTGGATATAAGAGTAGGGAAGTAGCAGAATACTTTTTTATAGTTTCTCTATAATTTATCTCTCTAGAGTTTCAGTGAATTTTTAAAAAATAATGAAGGAATGAGCTTCTATTTATAGGAGAATAGAAAGGCACTATTCATGGATGAAATAATTTTACAAAATTATTTTTCCATCAACTAACAATTAAGTCAATCATCTAACCAATAAAATCACAACAAAAATTAAAATATAATACATATATATAAACACATGTTTTCATATTATATAAATCAATATTATATATACACCACTTAATTTTTCTCCCCCATAACCAACATCAATCCCCCACCCACCCAATAATCAAATTCACTACACTCTTACACATCACTATCATACTACTACTTTTCCACCATTTTCCATTCACACACACATCACACACCTATCACTTTCACATATCATTTTCTTCCACTATATACTCAAAACACACATACTTCCATACGTATTACTCTTCCATTTCCAAAATCATTTACCTTTAAAAATTTTCTACCAATTATTTTGAAAAATGGGTAAATAGGAATCCATAAAATAAGCAGACTTCATAAAAATCACCTTAATAATTTTAACAATATTTATTATCTTTATTACAATTCACAATATTAATCGACCAGGTCGTTCCCAGGAAAGAGGGGCTTTCCAATAAGGATTTCTCCCTATTGGCGCGCAATTAGGTGACCAAACCTTTCCTTGGCAGAACTTCTAGACATCGTTAATATTGAAATTTATAATATTAATAACTCTGTCATTTCAATTATTGATTTAATAATATATAAAATATCGACAATAATTGAATCAAATAACATGAGATACTATGCAACAATTACTATAGCAATAATTGAACAAAACTGAGTGACTTCTCACGTAAGCATTAATAATCAATACCACGCATATTACTGTACTTTTACTACCGAGTAGTTCAACAGTATTAACGGTATAACTTCCGCCGTTATTTTCATAAAATATTTTTGTCGTTTTCTCAATTCGACAATAATTCCGTTGTGGGGTCCACCAATGATTGTGCCATCGTACGAATATTCCACGACACAAAGAATATTCCCTGACCAATCGAATATAATATGACAACTTGCATACTTTGCAAAATTTTCAAATACTACCCACAACTATAACATTATCCCAAATCCACACCTTAGTATTAAAAAAAAATTTCGAGAAATTTAAATCTTTATTAATAAAATCCGGGGTCTCACAATCTCCCCTCCTTATGGAATTTCGCCCTCGAAATTTACGTACGTACTTGGTATGCTGAATAGGTGAGGATACCTTGACTTCATTTTAAATTCTAACTCTTGGGGTATAACCTTTGACTGTCGAATGTAATCCTTCTTATCCAAGATTTTAACAGGTACATCTTCATACGTTAAATTATCCGCTATCTTGTCCGGTTCTAATTCAATATCGTGGTTCGAGTTTTTCACATATCTACGTAACGTCGATACGTTAAAAAAAATGTTATAAACACGCGACATACTTGGCGGTAAAACGAGTCTATAAACCACAGTTTTTACTCGATCAAGTATTTCAAATGGGTCTATTAAATCGAGGGTTAAGATTTTCTCTCTTCATCGATTCTTGCTTCTAGAATAACACCTTCTTGAACCTTCATCATTTATCTGCTTTGGGTCTGTAGCTTGCACGGCTTTAACTTTATCGATTAAAGCCGATTCTACTCGTATATTCGTTATCTTCATGTGGGTCCCTAGAGTCTTTAACTCTATCATCATCATTTGTAAGTTATACGAAATGAGTCTTTGTGTTAACAACATCGCACTCGTAAACGCATACGATCTTCTACTCAACGCGTCAGCTACCATGTTCGCTTTTCCACGATGGTATTGAATGGTACGATCGTAATCTTCAACAGCTCGAGCCAACGTCTTTGGCGCATGTTATGTTCGTTTTAGTTGAAGAAATATTTGAGGGTTTAAGAAATGAGTTTTGTACTGGGGTCAATACAAAATTCAATTTCACGCTCTAAGGTAGACCAGGAAGTCTTCAAGAATACGTTAAGAAATTTATTAACAATAGAAATATCATTCAAAACTGTGACTCTCATCCAAGACTTGGATAACACGTCATATTAATACCTATCAACTTGCCATCGTCATTCACAACGTCTCCTACGAAAAGTCTTGTTTCGGTGCATCCCACACAAGGAAGTCAACAACAAAAGAATCGGGGCTATTTACTTATGGCTTGATATGACAATGATTGACTTTAGTGGTTTGGTTACTTTGAATTCACATAACAAGTTGGTTAGGAGTATGAAAGCTAACAACCTTACGAAAAGCATGATGAGCAGTTAACCAATCGTTTCCAAAAATCACATCAATGCAAGTATTTTAAAAGAGATAAGATTGACAGGTAATGTGAAAGTGTTGATTTGAACAAGATTTATAAATAGTGGAGGTAACGGAGGTTTCTCCCAACTTAGTTTAAACAGATATATGAAAGTCTAACTTCTTCGGAGTTAACTTCAAACATTGAACACAACTAGGTGAAATAAAAGAGTGAATAGAACCGGTATCTAACACGGTATAGACTTCGCAAGAGTTTATGATTAACATACCCGTGATAATTTTATTCAGGTTCCTCGTCACGAAAAAAAAAACGCTCTCTCTTAAACTACCAGCTTTGGCTTGTCTGGGACATCCTTTAGCATCACTATTCCAGCTGGACTTGACTTCACCATACGACAAAATCGAGCTAGGTGACCTTCTCTTCCTCAATTAAAACACGCTTTGGATTGCTGCGTACAGTTTGGACGGATGTGTCCCTCCTGTCCGCATTTGAAACATACGACCGGTGGTCGTTCTTCTTCCTTTGAAACGGGTGCTGGTACCGACGTCTTCACGTCATTGTTGAACCTTCTCTTCTTGAAATGTCCATTCTTATTGTTTTGGCCATGATTACCACCGAAGTGGTTACCATTTCTGGCATGTTGATTCCCTCCATGCTTATTGTCACCGCTTTGATGACTGTTATCACCAGTATTATCATTTTGTCAATTGCTCTCTTTTGGTTGCGTTGACTCGTTATCACGCTCTACTAACTGAGCCCTATTTACAACATCTGAATACAAACACAGTTTATGCGAAATCAGATATTGACGTATCTCCGGCTTCAAACCTCTTAAAAACATCCGCATCATTCTTTCTTCATTATCAACCAAGTGGGATGCAAATCGGGACAACTCGGCAAACTTGGTTTCGTACTGCGACACGGTCATGTTGTTTTGCTCCAACTTGATAAATTTCACCTCCTTCATGTGACGAATGCTTTCGGGAAAGTACTTGTCGTTGAACAGCTCCTGGAATTTCTCCCAAGACATCTTGAGTGCTTCAGGCTGAGTACGTTTTACAGATTCCCACCAGTGATCAGCCTCTTCACGCAACATAAAGGTGGCAAAGGGAACCTTTTGCTCCTCGAAGCATCCCAAGACATCAAATATCTTGGTGATCTGCTTTAACCATGTCTCCGCTTTAAGTGGTTCTGGCTTTCCCAAAAACTCCGGTGGTCTCAGCTCCTTGAATTGCTTAGCGGTGACCAACCGTGGGTTGCCATTATTTTTACCTGCATTATGAATAGGAGCCGCCTTCGCCTGATGTTGCATGAATTCTAAAAAACTCCTACATGTACCGTCGTTCATCAATTGATTAGTGTTGTTGTTTACAGGAGGATTATCGTCATCCTGTTGCACATTGTCCTGATTATTGATCTGTGGAGACTCAACGGTCTCCTGTGCTCCATTGCTTATCTCAACATTTTCAGATGCCATTTTCAAATACTGTTACAAAATAAGGGTTAATTAGCATATCACATATTATCTCTATACTCTGACCGACCAATTAAATAATAAGTAAACTTAGGTAGGTCATACTAGCGAAGGAATTCCCCATCTCTCCCCTCCTAGTTCTATCCTCACATCCTAGCCAGGGATCATATCCCTAAGCTTTGATACCAACTGTGACGCTCCCAAAATTAGGTATACGTCACCCATCTTGGGTCGTCACTTACATGGTACAAAATTTAAATACAACTTAATAATACAACTGTCGTGTACAATACGACAGAACATATACTGTGAGTTTGAATACAAATATTGTCTTCTAGAGAGTATCCATACTCAAAAGGAGTCCTCATTACAATTATTATCACACTATTACATAGAATAGTGAGGACTACTAATGCTATCATCTAGGACCATCACTCTGTTCCCCGACTAGTCCCAGCTACGTTCTCATTTTCTGAAGAGAACAGTGAAAGAAAGGGTGAGCTCAACTAGCCCAGTAAGAAATATTATGACTAAGATAATGCAGAATAAATTATCATTAGTCTTCAACAATGTTAAACTGATAAAATACAATAGACATCAAGTTTAACTGCAACAAATCAAGCAATCCATTAATAGAGTCAAGTAGAGAATAAAATCTACTATCTTTTATGATTTAAAAGGTTTTTCAACACTGTTATCGCTGGGACTCAGCTTAATAAATAATCCACATCATCGAATCACCCCTACACTACGGCCAAGGATATTCTTCAGTATCACGACCACGAATTATCCATGCACTACGGCTAAAGATAATTATGTTTTCATCTACGGTCCTGATCATGCCATAAAATAATTCATCTCTGCACTATGGCCAAAGAGAATCCATAGCCATAATCATACCAAAAACTGTCCATCAATGCACTACGGGCCAATGAGGACTTTTTTCACATCATTTGTAATATTACGGTCATGATTACACCGATTAATCCCTGTCCATCTATGCACTACAGGCCATAGATGACTTTCAGCAAAATATAAACATGAGGATGATGACAATGATATAAGAATTCAATAAAACAAGTTCAAGAATTAATTTATTTAGGAACCAATAACGTCCAAATTGTCAACATAATACTTTTGTGTAGAGTAAAATTCAAGAATGCTTAGAAGAATATTTTCATGAAAAGATACTGGATGAAGTGCAAATATCAAGGATATTTTACTAATTTCATGGAGTATAGAAGTCAAAACTTTAACCAACTGAGTATAATAAAGAATGGAATAATAAAAGAAATCACCATGTATGCGGTACTTCGCATAGACAGGTTATTCCAACAGAATAATAAGTAACAGAACCAGGTCAGGCGAAATTCGCACCGACAGGATGTTCCAACAGAATAATAAAGAATGGAATAAAAACAGAAATCACCATGCATGCGGTACTTCGCATAGACATGTTATTCCAACAGAATACTAAATAACGGAACCAGGTCCGGCGTAAAACGCATAGACAGGATATTCCAACAGGATAATTAAGATGGAACCAGGTCCGGCGTAAGACGCACAGACATGATATTCCAACAGAATAATAAAAACTGAATAATAAAGACGGAACTAGGTCTGGCGTAAAGTACAGACAGGATGTTCCAACGGAATAATAAAGACAGAATAATAGAAGAATGTCACCAAGTATAGGGTATTTCGCGTACACAGGTTATTCCAACAGAATAATAAAGAAATGAAATAACAGAAGTTCTCTTCATGAATACAAAAGAATAATATCCCGTACAGTAAAAGAAACTGGATATAAGAGTAGGGAAGTAGCATAATACTTTTTTATAGTTTCTCTATAATTTCTCTCTCTAGAGTTTCAGTGAATTTTTAAGAAATAATGAAGGAATGAGCTTCTATTTATAGGAGAATAGAAAGACACTATTCATGGATGAAATAATTTTACAAAATTATTTTTCAATCAACTAACAATTAAGTCAATCATCTAACCAATAAAATCACAAAAAAATTAAAATATAATACATATATATAAACACATGTTTTCATATTATATAAATCAATATTGTATATACACCACTTAATTTTTCTCCCCCATAACCAACATCAATCCCCCACCCACCCAATAATCAAATTCACTACACTCTTACACATCACTATCACACTACTACTTTTCCACCATTTTCCACTCACACACACATCACACACCTATCACTTTCACATATCATTTTCTTCCACTATATACTCAAAACACACATACTTCCATACGTATTACTCTTCCATTTCCAAAATCATTTCCCAACACATATGGCCCCCACATGTGGCCCCCACCTTTAAAATTTTTTTATCAATTATTTTGAAAAATGGGTAAATAGGAATCCATAAAATAAGCAGACTTCATAAAAATCACCTTAATAATTTTAACAACATTTATCATCTTTATTACAATTCACAATATTAATCGACCAGGTTGTTCCCAGGAAAGAGGGGCTTTCCAATAAGGATTTCTCCCTATTGGCGCGCAATTAGGTGACCAAACCTCTCATTGGCAGAACTTCTAGACATCGTTAATATTGCAATTTATAATATTAATAACTCTGTCATTTTAATTATTGATTTAATAATATATAAAATATCGACAATAATTGAATCAAATAACATGAGATACTATGCAACAATTACTATAACAATAATTGAACAAAACTGAGTGACTTCTCACGTAAGCATTAATAATCAATACAACGCATATTACTGTACTTTTACTACCGAGTAGTTCAACAGTATTAATGGTAAAACTTCCGCCGTTATTTTTATAAAATATTTTTGTCGTTTTCTCAATTCGACAATAATTCCGTTGTGGGGTCCACCAATGATTGTGCCATCGTATGAATATTTTCTGACACAAAGAATATTCCCTGACCAATCGAATATAATATGACAACTTGCATACTTTACAAAATTTTCAAATACTACCCACATCTATAACATTATCTCAAATCCACACCTTAATATTAAAAAAAAATATTTCGAGAAATTTAAATCTTTATTTATAAAATCTGGGGTCTCACACATAATCATAATTGTGGTTCTAAATTCCTCTTCTCATCCAGGACGAAGATAATTTTTATTATCTGTCTTTACCTGAAACATCAAAGATCATAGTTATACTAAATCACAATTAATGTTCATAATCATACTAATAAATTCATCTTTGCACCACGACTAAAGATATTCATTAACAGTCCATCTTTGCACTACAGGCCAAAGATATTCAACAACAGGTCATCTTTGCACTACATGCCAAAGATATTCAGCAACATGTCATCTTTGCACTACGACCAAAGATATCAATCAACAGTTCTTCTTTGCACTACATGCCAAAGGCATACAACTGTAAAACTAATAAATAATAGTTCATCTATGCACTACGGTTCAAAGATGACTTTCATCACAATATAAGCATGAAGATCATGACAATGATATAAAGAATCAATCACATGAGATAAATGATAAATTTTAAAGACTTTAACAATTTAATTTATCCAGAATTCAATAATATCCAAATCGTCAACATGATACTGCTTTGCGGAATAAAATTTAAGAATAATATTATATCAAAAATGATTTGAACAAAAAATAATATTTCAACAAATATCTAACGAAGATAATAACATTATTCATTATATTATAAACTCCATTTAATATTATTCATCATATAATAACATTAAATTTATTTACTAATATTATTAATAATTAAATAATATTTAAAATCAATGATTTCATAACACCTTAATCTAAATGTTATAAATCACTTAATAATCTCATAATCTAATATTATTAATATTATAACAATATTTTAATCATTTTTTAAACTTATAAATAATTTATTTTAATTGTTTACACTTTATTAATTAATGTATTTAATCATCCTAAAATGCCAAACTCATAAAATTTTATCACCAATAACCAAAATCCTCATAAAAAATCTACATATACCTTATATAGGATTCTCAAGCTATAAAATCCTATTTTCTAATTTTCTTACTTCACGTAACAAATTTAATTCATTTACTCATAACTAGTCCATTTTTATAAAAAATACCAAATCAGTCCCAAAAAATTTTCTTTTTTAGAATTTAGCAGAATATAGTCCCATATTGAATATAAATTTTTCTCGGAATTTTTAAAATTCATTTACTATTTTTCATAAGGTCAAAACTGCCGAATATTTAGACATTTATGATAAACTGTACTTTTATCCAAAAATTCCAAAATTTACAGAGTATACTGCTGTTATACATATGTACTCCCAATAAAAATTTTACAAATTTTGGAGTTAATCACAAGGAGTTATAAGGGTTTACTTTTAAAATAGTCTTTTCCCATAAAATTTATAACTCCTAATCTATAAATCCAAAAATCGCTATTTTTGGACACAATCTAAAAAACTCATCAAATTATCATTTCAAATTTAATCGCCATTTTTGGACATAATCTAGAAAACTCATCAAATTATCATTTCAAATTTTTCTAGAATTTTTGAGGGTCGAAAAAATTACGAAACTGAAAAAACATAATAACCCTTACAATCCCTTACCTCAAAAGAGCAGTATTTTTGACTGGAATATCAGATGTAAATTCGAAGGAAACTTGCACTGAATAACAATTCTCAAAGTATCTAAATACTCACAAAAATACGCTCGATAATATAAAGAGAGAAAACTTATGTTTCTGGTGTGATTTTCAATTCTAACTTAAGCGCCTATTTATAGGAAAATGCTAGAGCGCCATAGGAGACTAAAATAATAAAATATTATTATTATTTTTTCTTCATTCTACGCATGCCCATCTTGAATTGCTGGGCAGGCATCCTGGAAGAATTTTCAGCCCACATATTTTGAAAAAATAAATGTGGGTCCCACTCATAATTTTAATAAAAATATTTTAATTTTTCAAACTTCAATAATTCATGATAAATAGCCTTTTTATCAGAAAAATACGAATTTTATGTCCATTTCATACAAAATCAAATTCTCTACAACTTTGTAGCTTTAAGTTTTTCCAAATTCCAAACAGAAAATATTCGAATTCCACAAACGGACAATTTTCAACACCTCTTAAAATTCATAACAAATCGCTAATTTTTAACGGTTCAAAATTTGTGGACATATACTCAACTTATACGTGTATAACATATCCAAAAATCACAACGATCCAACGGTCGGATTAAAATTATAACTCACGCAATAGAGTTTTAAGAACACCGATTTGATTTTTTAATGCCTCCAATCCGACAAAATTCTGATATTGCGCCTCAACATTAATTCCTTCATTTATAACCACATAAAATAAATAAATCCATCATTTATATCCACATCAAATAAATATTTTCTTATCATATAAATTAATAATTAATTATTCACAAATAATATTACAGAATCACAATACTGACAACCAGGCTGTTCCCAGGAAAGAAGGGGCTTTCCAATAAGAATTTCTCCTTACTGGCACGCAATTAGGTGACCAAACCTCTCCATAGACAGAACTTCCTTAGACATTGCTAATAATGTTATCTAATAATATTATTCAAATAATATGAATTATTGATCTGATAATAGAGATACTGTGCAGTGATAATTATTGAAACAATAATAATAAACAATATCAACGTAGCAATTATTGAATCAATAAAATATCATATTAAACAGTAATTACTGTAACAATTATTGAGTAATGCCTTCTTACGTAAGGATTAATAATTCATCAATACTGTGCAATACCGTGTGCTACTGTGCAACCACGCGTATTACTGTACTTTAATCACCGGGTATTTCAATAGTATTAACGGTAACAACTACGCCGTTATTTGTAAAAACTCAAGCTTGTCGTTTTTTTCATCTGACCGTTTTTCGTTATGGGACCCACAAATGGCTGCACTGTCGTACGAATATTCTCCGACAGTAAGAATATTTCACGACCAAACGAATATTTTCCGACAACAATGAGTATTTTATAACCACTTGCTCATTTTGAAAAAAAATCATATATCACCTTTAACTTTAACTTTTTTTTTTTTTATCAATTTAACCATTTACTGAATAGAAAAATTGAATACTTTTATTTCATAAAATTCGGGGCCTTACAGTAGTGTTGTGCCACTTTGAACCTATGCCGGAAGGGTTTGATTTAAAGAAAAGTTTGTTTTCTTAGATTAAACATATGAAAGTGATATTCTGAAAAGATTGTTTTCAAACCCTTCACTAAATAAGAATCGAAGCCCTTTGATACTTCTAATTTTAACTTGAAATAAGCCTTCTTTTAATCCTAGAAGCGGTTTTATTTAATTTTTATTTAGATGTGAAGCATCTTTGGGGAGTGATTTTGTAAGACCCCAACTTTTATGAATAAAGATTAATTTTTCTCGAAATATTTTTTTTAATATTATGGTGTGGATTTGATATAATGTTATAGTTGTGGGTAATATTTATAAATTTTGCAAAGTAAGTAAGTTGTCATAAAATATTTGATTGGTCGGAGAATATTCATTTTAACAGGAAATATTCGTACGACGACACAATCATTGGTGGACACAATCATTGGTGGACCCCACAATGAAATTATTGTCAGAGTTAGAAAACGATAGAAATATCTTTTTATAAAAATAACGGCGAAAGTTTTACCGTTAACTGTTAGAATACCCGGTGTTAAAAGTACAGTAATACGCGTGGTTGCATAGTAGCACACTGTATTTGATGCTTACGTGAGAAGTCACTTAGTTATACTCAATTATTGCTACAGTAATTGCTGCATAGTATCTCACGTTATTGATTCAATTATTGTCACAATATTTTATATTATTAAATCAATAATTGAGATGACAAGTTATTCATATTATTATTTGCATTAGACAATGTCTAGAAAGTTCTGTCGAGAAAAGGGGTTTGGTCACCTAATTGCGCGCTAATAGGGAGAAATCCTTATCGAAAATCTTCATCTTTCTTGGGAATGATTTGGTTGTTAATATTACAAGTTATATTATTGATGAATAAATGTTGTTGAAAATATTGAGGGGATTTTTATGAAATATTTGTTATAAATTTGGCTTATTATTTGGACCCCAACTTACCTATTTTCAAAACTGTTGATATAACGTTATCTCAGTTTTTTTATATATATAAGTATTATATAATATATTTATATATATATATATATATATATATATATATATATATTTGAAAAAATGTCAGGGAAGTGGGAAGTGGGAAGTGGGGGGTGGGGGGAAAAGGGAAGAGTCACGGGAGGGAGTGAATTATTATTATTATTATTATTATTATTATTATTATTATTATTATTATTATTATAAGTTTTGTTTTATATGAAAAATAGAATATATTTTATTTTATTATGCATAGTGTTTGTATAGTGTCTGCATATTATTTGTATAGTAAATCAAAAAACTCGTGATTCCTAATTGTGCGTCCGTTTCTAAATAATATCCTTCTATTCTCCTATAAATAGGATGTTTAGTTTAGAATTAAAAATCACACCAGAATCAGAGAATTCTTCTTCTATAATATTGAGCATATTTCTTTCGAGTTTTAAGAAACTTTGAGTGTAGAAAACAGTACAAGTTTTTTTCAAGAATATCCCCACCCTACCAGTCAGAAGTACTCTCTTTTTAAGGTAAGGGATATTATTTTTGTTCAATATTCGTATGAAATAATATTTTCTTCCATACTCTGTAGTATGTAAGTAATATTATTTCAATTCATATTCCGAATTCTACACTCATTTTGTTAAGTATTGCTTTTATACTTCTTGAAATTAGTAGAATATCCTTGAAATTTGCGCTTCATCTAGTACCGTTTCACAAGGATATTTTTCTGAACATTCTTGTTAAAGTTTAATTTTTTTATGTCGGAGTAATATTCACGGAGTACTATTCATGAAGTACTATTCACAAGGTACTATTTACTCAGGTACTATTCACCCGGGGTACTATTCATGACAAAAATTGATTTCTTTTCTGTCTAAATTATTTTTGATGCAATATTATTTTTGAATTTTACTCAACAAAGCAGTATCATGTTGACAATGTGACGCCCCCAAATCCGTGTAACATCGATTACAGGACATGGTGCTCACGATATAACATATACCATCATCTATCTAAGTAACTCTAATAATAATAATAATATTAACTATTACATACTTATTCAAAATAAAGTCCCAAGTCTTTATAACCTTTAATAAACTGAAACTTAAAATTAGCGTTTATTGCTACATTACATCATTTGCGGAAATATAATTATTACATAAATAACTCTCATTATTTCATCTTAGACTTTCCCTTGTCCTTGCCCGAGCCCTCAGCGTTATCAGCCTTAACTGAAAGGTTTAAGCAAGAATGAGCACAAATTGCCCAGCAAGTATATAAAGTAGTTTGAGAACATACATCAGAAGTAAAAGCATTAGTATGAATATTCCTCAACAGTTGAAATAAATATCAAGAGACAAGCTGGAATATCAAGATAAGAGTTCTGGAGTTCTCAATAGCATACTAAGGGGTGTTAGATACCCTGAACATTACTTTGTTTCATCAAAAACCATCAGACGGTTTAACAATCAAATAGATTGTAAACGGTCTCTGCAAGTACTCCAGGTGATCAGCCTATCGTACCCTATATTGTGCACAAGTATAAAGTTTAAACGCATAAACGTAAATAGGACTATATGCCCGACATCTGTTTGCCCGATTATTCGGGTTGTTCATCTTAGTATTCATGCGGGACCTCACCAAAGCAATTTGGATTGGTAAACATTAAATAGCTTCAAAGGATTTGAATTGTTCAAATAATATACTATGTTTGCATCAATAACATATAGCTAGAACGAAAACTAGAAAGCATACTTGAATATAGTTCATTGAAGGAATACGAACTTTAAAGTATAGCAGTTGCAATAGGAACTGAATAATCAACAGTAACGTTTCGCATCAGAATTGAAGTTATAGAACTTTACAATAAAGGAGCTTGCACGAATGATTAATTAATCACAAGCCCAAACTTACCTTCGCTGCAATCAACTGAATAAGAGTTGAATTAATTCATAATGAAAAATAGGGTAAGAAACTTGCCTGTTACGTATTCTACAATTACTGCTACCTACTAGCCCTTCACGTAACCTATTCACATGTGTCACGTTAAGTAATTTGGTTCTCGAATACCACTTTGAAGTGTAATAGTTCCCTTTTATTTTAATAAAAAGATTAAACTCACACATATTATTTATACAATTCAATTACCTAAAATGTTGTTATGAATAGGCCACGTGGTTAAATAAAAGAAACTGGGAAACATAAATTTGTGACATTTTTCAGACCAAAACTCTACCAAAAATCTGCATAAAATATGCTTAAGGGTCTCAAGTCGGAAAATCTCATTTTCCATAATTATGACATCACATATATAATTAAATTCATTTATCCACATAGCACCATTTATATAAAAAAAATACCAAATCAGTCTCAAAAATATTTATTTTCTGGAATTTTGTAGAATATTGTCCCACATTGAACATATATTTTTCCCAAAGTTTTTAAAATCCATCTACTATTTTTAAATAGTCCATAATAGCCAAATATTCTCCGATTTTTCATAAATCGAGATTAGCTCCAAAAATTCTGAAATTTTCAGGGTTAACTCCTGTTATACACATGTACTTCCAGTAAAAAGTTTGTAATTTTTGGACTTATACACAGAGAGTTATTCGGGTATCTTCTCAAAAAGTGTCCTTAACCGTAAAATTCATAACTCTCAAACCGTATGGCCAAAAATTCTCAAATTTTTACAGGACTTTCATATCTTCTTATAGTAATACTCCAAATTTTTCCAGAAATTTTAAAGTACAAAACAGTGGACGAAAATGCCCCCGAAACAGACTGATCCAAACAGTCCCAAGAAAGACATCAAATTTTTGTTTCTTGTTGCCACTTTTACGATTTTATTTCCACTAATCTACAGATGGTATGACCATGATACTTGGACACAATAAACTTCATACATCAAGGTAATTTACAAAAATATAACATTCATGAAACTAGCATGCTAAGACCACAAACCAATTGCATAAAAAACGTGCCAGCACTAGTTTTATACTTAGAAAAAATTCTGGAATTTTCAGAATTCTGCAGATTTTATTACCAACATGCATGCTTACGATTTTCATAACTTGCTCAATTTAACTCCCTTTCTTATGAAATTTGGACAGGTTGTACCTCATGCTACATACTATTTTATAAAATTATTACATACGATAATCAAGTCATATACACTATGATTCCGAGGCTCCGAAAAACCCCAAAAATCATAGATTACTAGTTAAACCCAATTTGACAATAATTCGTGATTTTGCTTCTAGCATGCAATTAAACTATTCCTAATGTCCAGATCATCTACTCTCACATGTTTTCACATTTCACAACATCAAACTTCAACAAATTTCCACCTTTTTGATTAATTTAGCACCTTAGAGACATTTTATCAAAGGTAGAGCACGCATTACTTAATTCTTTGATTTTCTATGAATTTGATGCATGATTAACCCATATCTTTTGTTGTTAACGATCTATAATCATCAAACAACAGTAACATGGCAACACAAAGCCACAACAAATCATTTACCAATTCTATATGCATTTTCTTCTCATTTTTCTTATAAAAATAAAATGGGTTCATGAATTACCTTTTGATGAATTTCTTCTTGGTTTAATATGATGCTCCTTGTCTTTGCTTGTCAAATCCTCGGTAATCCTCCAAAATTCGTTCTAACTCTCTTAAGCTCTCAATTTCTCTCCATATTTACTCACTTGGTGGAATTTTCTTAAAAGAAAAGTGTGTTTGTATATATGTATAGGTTGTTAGAGTCTTTTGATTCCCATAACCCCCAACTCCTATAACCCCCAACTCTAATGATTAGTTACTCACACTACTTAATAATACAATAATATAGATAATTAATAGGAAGAATGTGGGAGTTAGAGAAAATGAATGTGGGAGTTAGAAAAATAAAAAGAATTTAGTATTTAAGAAATAAAATAAAGTACTCCCACCTTAGCTACTATGTAATATACGTATACTCCCTCCCTTGTACCAATTTAATAGTCTCATGGGTCCCATCAGTTCAGCTGATTTTTATTATAAAAAAAATATATTATTTTAATCAATTAATCAATTAATAAGCTATTTGACTATTTTACCCTTCGGAACCAAACTTTGCGAACCATATATCGATTCCTACTAAAGTCGATGTTCTGGACGTCATGGGACTATCCGTTTAGTCAAATTCACCCCTGAAATTTGCAGTTGACTTTTTTCTTGAAAAAAGTCAACTGTTGACTTTGACCAAAAAGTCAACCGTGACACTTTTTCGTGATTACAGTCTATCCTGACTAATTTCGACGTTCCGGACTCGAATACGCAGTCCGCATCTCTAAATTTTGCTCCAAACTCCAGCACATAATTTAATGCCATCCCACGTAATAAATAGAATAATTTCCTACTTAATCAATTTAAATAGTTAAATAAAACTAAATTAACCATTTAAATACATCTCATCACGTATCTTGAAATACAGATATATGTACAACATATATACATCTAATAAATAAAATCACCCAAAAATTTCATATAAATTCGTTTATTGATAATTCTTAAATTACATAGAAAATCTCGGATATTATAGACAAATTGGACAATTATTAAATTCTGGATAAATTAAATTATAAATCTTTAAAATTTATCTTTGTTCTCATTTAATTGAATTCTTATATCATTGTCATCATCCTCATGCTTATATTGTGACGAAAGTCATCTTTGGCCCGTAGTGCATAGATGGACTGTTAATTGGTATGATTATGACCAAAAATTATTCGGTATAATCATGACCTATAATGTTACAAATGATGTGAAAAAGTTCTCATTGGCCCGTAATGCATTGAGGGACAGTTGTTGGAATGATCATGACCATTGGTGATAAGACGAACATCCTTGGCCCGTAGTGCATGGATAATTCGTGGATGTGATACTAATGAATATTCTTGGCCCGTAGTGCATGGATAATTCAGTGATGTGAATTATTTATTGAGCTAAGTCCCAACGATAAAATTTATGACAACTTTTTAAATCATAAAAGATAGTAGATATCATGCTTTACTTGACTCTTCTAATGGATTGCTTGTTCCGCTACAGTTAAACTTGTTGTTTATTATATTCTATAAATTTAACATTGTTGAAGGCTAACGATAATTTATTTTGTATTATCTTAGTCATAATATTTCTTACTAGGCTAGTTGAGCTCACTCTTTTGCTTTTATTGTTCTCTTCAGGAAATGAGAAGGTAGTCGGGACTAGTTGAGGAATAGAGTGACTGTTCGAGATGGTGGTTGTAGAAGTCCTCATTATTTTATAAAATAGTATAATAATAATTGTAATGAGGACACCATTTGAGTTTGGACATTGTCTAGAAGATAATATTCGTGTTAAAATCTCAGCTATGTTTTTTCGTATTTTACATGACAATTGTATAATTAAGTTTGTATTTGAATTTTGTACCATGTATTTGGCGACTCAAAATGGGTGATGTAATCATCAATGGTCATGATTATACCGAATAATCCCTGGTTATAATCATACCAATAACTGTCCATCAATGCACTACGGGCCAATGAGCACTTTTACCATATCATCTATAACATTACAGGTCATGATTATACCGAATGATCCCTGGTCATAATCATACCAATAAACAGTTCATCTATACGCATAAGCCAAAGATACTCATCAATCAATAGTTCATCTTTGCACGTAAGCCAAAGATATACAATTGTAAAATCAATAATCAATAGTTCATCTTTGCACGTAAGCCAAAGATATACAACTGTAAAACTAATAATCAACAGTACATCTTTGCACATAAGCCAAAGATATACAACTGTAAAACCAATAATCAACAGTCCATCTTTGCACGTAAGCCAAAGATGACTTTCATCATAATATAAGCATGAGGATGATGACAATGATATAAGCATTAATCAAACGAATTCAAGGATACATATTAAAGACTTTAAATTTATCTAGAGTTTAAAAATATCCAAATTGTCAACATGATACTGCTTTGTGGAGTAAAATTCAAGAATAATATTCATATACCAAAAATAATTTGGACAGAAAAGAAATATATTTTTCGGGTAAATAGTACCTCGCAATAGTACCCTATGAATAGTATTTCAAGAATAGTACCTCGTGAATAGTACCCCGACATGAAAAGTATCCCAAATACCCGAGTGAATAATATTCGGATGAATAGTAATTTGGGAGAATAGTAACCCGTGAATAGTAACTCGTGAATACTACTCCAACACGAAAAGTGCCCCGAATATCCGAGTGAATAATACTAGAGTGAATAGTAATCGGATAAATAGTAACTCATACAAAAATACCAAAGAAAATAATATTCCATGACGAGTAAAAAAGAAATGATATCTCAAACGAGTATAATAGAATATACGAAACTGCAAATGGATTTTCACCCGCCATGCGGTAATCCACGTAGACAGATCATTTCCACAATTTAATAAAGAATGAATACGAAGGATCATTTATCATGAATGTGGTAATCCACATAGACAGGTTATTCCAACAGAATAATAAAGAATAAAATAACAGAAGAATTCATCATGCATGCGATAGACCGCACAGACAGGTTATTCCAAAAGAATAATAAATAATAGAATAACAGAAGAATTCACCAGGTATGCGATAGACCGCACAGGCAGGTTATTCCAACAGAATAATAAATAATGGAACCAAGTCATCCGTAATCTGCACAGACATGATATTCTGACAGAATAATAAAGAATGGAACCAGGTCATGCGTAATCCGCACAGACAGAATATTCTAACAGAATAATAAAGAATGGAACCAGGTCATGCATAATCCGCACAGACAGGATATTCAACAAAATAATAAAGAATGGAATAACAACAGAATTTGCCAGGCATGCGATAGACCGCACAGACAGGTTATTCCAACAGAATACTAAAGAATGGAATAACAGAAGAATTTCACCATGTATGCGGTACTTCGCATAGACAGGTTATTCCAACATAATAATAAAGAATGGAATAACAACCCTTACGAGTATTGAAAGAAAATAACTCTCTTCATGAATACAAAAGAATAATACCCCTTACTATAATAATAATATCCCTTACCTTAGAAGAAAACTGGATACTAGAATAGTGAGGTAGCAGACTTCTCTTCTTCTTTCTCTCTATAATTTCTCTTTATAATAACTACTTTATAGCTTTAGTGAATTGGTGAAAAATGATGAAAGAATGAGCTTCTATTTATAGGAAAATATAGTTTCCATAATTACATATTTTGGGGCTCGAAATATTACAGTATAATACCTTCATCTTTTTTTTCATTTTTAATTTAGTAATGCAAGTATTATCAAACTCGCACCACCTCCCCTAATAGTAAATCATGTGAATTAATAGTAAATCATGTGAATCAATAGTTCTAGACATGTGAAAATACGAATTACAGTATAGTACCTCTATCTATACCTCTATTTTTAACTTAGTCATGCAAGTATTATCAATCTTGCACCAACTCCCCTAATAGTATAAGAATATGAATCAATAGTACACACATGCGAACAAATAGTTATAATCATATAAATTAATAGCAATTAATTACTCATTTATCTGGTTAATTATCCGATTGGTTAATATAACTTCTAGACATCAATTATTATCGAAATAAATATCGATTTTCACCAACACTAATAATTCCAACACAATGGAACTATCAATTTCATCTTTAATCAACACGAACTTATTTATCATTAATATTATAATTTATAATATTTAATAACCAGGTCGTTCTCAGGAAAGAGGGGGCTTTTCGATAAGGATTTCTCCTTATTGACGCGCAATTAGGTGACCAAACCTCTCCTTGACAGAACTTCTAGACATTGTCAATATTGTAAATAATAATATGAATAACTTTGTCGTCTCAATTATTGATTTAATAATATAACTTATTATGCAGATGATACTGTGACAATAATTGAATCAATAATATGAGAGATATGATGCAGCAATTACTGTAGCAATAATTGAGTATAACTGAGTGACTTCTTACGTAAGCATCAATAATTAATACCGTGTGCTACTATACAACCACGCGTATTACTATACTTTTACTACCTAGTAGTTCAACAGTTTTAACGGTAACACTTTCGCCTTTATTTTTATAAAAAGATAATTCTGTCGTTTTCTAAATATGACAATACTTCCATTGTGGGGTCCACTAATGATTATGACATCGTACAAATATTTTTTATGAAAATGAATATTCTCCGACTAATCGAATATTCCTCGGCACAACGAATAAGAACTTGCTTACTTTACAAAAAATTTCAAATATCACCCTTAATTTTAACCTTTTATCAATTTAACCATTTACGAAATAAAATAATAATTATAAGAAAATTGAATACTTTCATTTCATAAAATTTGGAATCTCACAATCTCCCATCCTTATAAAATTTTGCCCTCGAAATTTACGTATGTACCTGGTATTCGAAGAGATGAGAATACCTTGCTTTCTTTTCAGATTATACCTTCCCAGTTATTTCCTCTGTACCATGATTATTTCATTGCTCATCTTCTGTATTTCAGATATCATTCTAGAATATATCTTCAAAACAAAGGTTAATAGAACATATCACAATTTGTCAACTTATCAAGTAAAAATTTTAGCTTAGGTAAGTGACACACTAGCGAAGTATATTACTCGTCTCTCCCCTCCTATTTCTAGACTCATATCTCTGTCAGCGACCATATCCCTAAGCTCTGATACCATTTGTGAGGCCCCCAAAATAGGTCCACATGATCCATTTTGAGTCACCAGATATCATACTATAAAAATCAAATACAAACTTCATTTATATAACTGTTGAATTGTCGTACAGAATACATCCACAGTTAAACTGTGAGTTTTAATACAAATATATATAACTCTCGTGGTGCCTTGACCACAAGACCTTACAATGGTACCTTACATAAAGGTACAGTCAATAACTATTTTAGAAATTAAAATCTTTGAAAAATACTCAAGGAAACCTTCGTACATGGGAGGCCATGCGTTTAGGTTATGATAGATATCATATGTCCACAGAATTATCCTTGGTTGACCCAAAAGTTCTCAAAGAAAAATAAGAAGATTACTATCATCTTCTTTCCAATGGTGAGTCTTCTCTTGACATATAATTATCTCTGTTGTCTCCAAGTGAAAATTATATTTCAAATAAACTCCAAGATCATATGGGTAGTGCTTGTAGATATACTCAGCAAGTGGATGTGCACAACCCTGTCTTATGATAACACGAGGTTGTATGTCATTAGACATCTTGTATGATAGTGGCAAAACACCCTTCCAAAGGTGGGTTCACTTCACCCTATTCGATATCCAAAATTAAATATCAAATGACGTATACAATACAACACACTTATCTAAACTTCTCAACAAAATTATTTCCATACTATTTAGGGAGAACCTCAATAGCTATAGACCACCGTTCTATTCCCCTGCTATCCCCGCTCGACCCGACAATACTCTTATTACTTGAAAGGAATTATGAAGCAAAAGGGTGAGCACAACTAGCTCAGCAAAGAATACCATGACTAAAGATAATTTGCATCATCAATAGCCTTCATCAGTAATAAATCAGAGATTTAGGACATATGGTAGATGATAAAACTTTTCAACCATAGTTGCAGCGGAACGAGCAATCTATTAGAAGAGTCAAATAGACCATCAGGTCTATTATCTTCTCCATGTTAAAAGTTCACCAATAATATTTTATTCCTGTAACATCAATCAACAATTTCTAACCACAATCATATGAATAACTCATAATCATAATTGTGATTCTAAATTCCTCTTCGTACCCAGGACGAAGATAATTTTCATCACCTATCTTCACCTGAAACATCAAAAATCATGGTTACACCAAATCACAATTCCTGCTCATAATCATACTAATAAATTTATCTTTGCACTACGGCCAAAGATATTCATTAACAATTCATCTTTACACTACAGGCCAAAGGCATACAACTGTATTTTAGAAGAGTCAAGTAGAGCATTATATCTACTATCTTTTAAGAATTAAAAGTGTATAATCAATATTTTATCGCTGAGACTCAGCTTAATAAATAATTCACATCATCGAATCATTCCTGCACTATGATCAAAGATATTCATGTAATCATCAATGGTCATGATTATACCGAATAATCCCTGGTTATAATCATACTAGTAACTGTCCATCAATGCACTACGGGCCAATGAGGACTTTTACCACATCATCTATAACATTACGGGTCATGATTATACCGAATGATCCCTGTGACAACCCGAATTTTTATAAATTATTAAAATAAGAATTTAATAATTAAAATTCTTATTATGAGATATTTTGAGTTTGAATATGTATATGTATGTGCTGTATATTTTGAAATATGTAATCGGGTGTGAAGAGAAGTATATATTCATATATTGGGAAAGTGAGGTTTAATAGTACCCTGGGTTATTTGTTTAATCTATATTTTTGATTATGGGGATAGAATCCTTGTAAGGAGGGAAGAATGTAACAATCCGAAATTTCAAAGTGTAAATTTAAATATTTATTGGAATATATAAATATTTATTTGTAATGTTTATTGATAAAATTGTTGAATAAATATTTTATTTAAAATAGTGATTGTTAGTAAATATTTATGAATCTAAATTTATTAGATAATAATCTAAATTAAATTAATTTATAATTTAGAGAGTTGTAATATAACATGAGATGTTATAGTGTTGATTAATAATTCAAAGTGGTATATTAAATTATTAAATAAAATTATGATAAAATTATAATTTTGTGATATGTGTAAAGTGGAATATTTAAATATAGTATGTATAATTAATTTATTTGATTATTATGGGATATGAAAATTCAAATAATAATATGAATTATAAACAAAAATTGTTTGTTAAAATAAAATGAAGGAGTTTAATCTAGTTTTTGCCAAACAAGGCTTAAATATATTAATTCTTTGAATTTACAAGGTTTTGCCAAACAAGCCTTATGACTTTTGGAATTTCTATTTTTTGAATTTTAAATAAAATAAACAAATTAAATTAAAATAAGAAATATAATATAATTATAATTTATACGTTGGTTTTGTAACTGTTAAGCTATTAAATTTGGCGTGTTAAGGATTAGCAGTTTTACCTTTTTCTAATATAGCTATCAGTTTGTTTTAGTTTTACGCATCCTAGTTGCTGAGAAAAGAGTTCATAAAGTTGAGAGAGAAGTTGTGAAGGAATTGAGAGTGTCTTAAGAATTTTCACAGCAAATTTCAGTGATTAGCAGCGATTGTATTGGAAATTGAAGGTATGTTCACAACCTTAGTGTTATATATATATGTGTGTGTGTGTGTGTGTGTGTGTGTGTACGTATGAGGCTACAACAAACTTTTATATAATCTGTAAATTTCAAATTGTTGAATTGTTGCTATACAATGGGATTACTTGTGATTATATGAGTATATGGTGATTAGAGGTTGTGCTTAAACAAGCTATTCATGCTAAATTCGGATATCAGTAGAAATTTTGTCAGTATATATATGTTTTCATATGCAACTATGTAAGTATTAATTTTAATGGCCAATTAGTATGTGAAAGTATAAATTGAAGCTTGTATATATTAGTTTATTGAGATACGAGCATAACGTAATTTCAATGGAGTGATTTGGCCAAGTATTGAATTCACAATAATGATTTTTGGGATGAATATCAAAAATTGGGTTTTATATGAAAAACATGGAATTTGAGAAATTAAACTAGTTTTAGTTGATGTAAAATTGTTCTAATTGGTTGAAAATGTTAGCAAACATGTTTATAGTAGTTTTGTATCAATTGTTCGGGTTATTATCACTGTTTGGGGGGTGAAATTCGTGTTAGTTGGCTTACGAAAAAGTGCCGAAGCTCTGTCTACAAAAAACTGAGTTCGGCAAGTCGCGCAGGCGCGCAGCCTTCCAGTACTAAACTCGCGTGGCCGCGCGAGTGCCCATTTTCAGACACTGAAGTCTGCTAATTCTACAGACTTTGGTCGTTCTATGTAGCTTAGCTAAGGGTTATGGTAATGTGTCTAACACGTAACAACAAGGCTAAAATAAAGTTGTGTTATGGGGTTAGTGAATTCAAAGTGGTAAAAATGATTAGTAAATTTCGAACGCGTTATGTGATAACTTAGTGTACACAATGAATGTTAGACAAGTGTTGTGAAGTAAACACTTAGAATTTCTGAAATGTAAATGGTAAAGAAAGACTTGTGCTAAAATAGTAAGTTTAGCTAGAAATGTACATGTTATGGTATGTTAGCATATCTAATAGATAATGTGATTCCTAGTTGTTGTCAACAAGTGTAATACATTTAATATGGGGTAATGAAATCTATGACGACTTTAATGAACGTTAAGTGTTGGTTTCGAAAGAATTTAAAGAAACACAAAATGAGATTATATAATGATAAGTGTCATACAAAGGGGAGTAAACACCTGAAGTTATGTGTTAAGTTTCAAAGAGATGTAAGTTATAAAAGATTAAGACTAAGAGTCATTGTGGTTTCGTTATATGTGCAACTAATGCATGTGAATATGAACATTTGAACTGTTGTAGGATGTACGAAAAGCATTTATGCTATTTTTCGATAATTGGTAATCTACGAACCAGGCAAGTCTTTTAGTTTCTGTTTACTACGTGAACTTGATGATTAATTATTTTAAGTCTTTATTGCAAATAACATGATGTGTGTTATATTTATGTGCAAGCATGAAATGTCAAAGTCAACTTATGACTACATTATTGAGTAAAGCATGCCGATTGAGTAAGGAACTCAATCTTTATATTTGTTATATGAACTGTAGCATGTTTGTTATGATAGTTCAATGTTTAAGAGATATATGTTGAGCATGATATTATATGCTATGTGTTGCATGAAAGCTGTTAGATTTTGCTGGGCTGTCGAGCTCAATCTTGCAAATAACCATTTTTGCAGGTCAAGATTTCAAGGTAAAGTTATGTGTTACCTGAAAGTTATGAATCCAACGTGATACTTGAAGATTCCTTATGTTTTATGAGAAACGTATTTAATATTTTGAATGTAACATGTTGTTAAATTGTAAGTTGAGCTATTCGGTATATTTGGATATCCATTGATGATGTAAGACTTTGTATAGTCATTTTGTTGTAATGATTCATGATATAAATTTGAATCGAAGAGATGTAATGTAAAGATTAAAAGTTCTGGGAACGAGAATAGTTTGTAAATAGAAAATTTTAATTGTAATAGAACATTTTAATTATTCCGCGAATTTTAATAGTTGTATTATCGTTTAATGATATAATATTAGAGGTTGAACGTATTATTAACGACCGAAGTCGAGAATTAAATTGTATGAATTTTGGGGTCGTTACAGTTGGTATCAAAGCTGTAAGTTATAAACCTTAGGTAGGAGTACCATAGGCTATAACCTTAGAGAAGAAAGATGAAAATAATGAAAGAATACGCTCAAATAGAGTTTGAACAATAAGAAGCAATTTAAGAAAATTTATAAAGAAGGGATTAAAACATGCGTGTGAGGATTCAAAGAAGAATCTCACATAGTTATGGGGTTACCCAACTCCAATAATAAGAATGTAAGGTGATAATAAATAGACAATGTCTATAAGAAGAGATTGGTAAAGAAGTTAAGAATAGAGAGTTATATTCAAGTATGGTGCAATTGTACTCTTTAGTAGTTGATGTGAAACCCCAAATTTTATGAATAAAGATTTAATTTTTTTTAAAATATTTTTTTAAATATTATGGTGTGAAATTGAGATAATGTTATAGTTGTGGGTAGTATTTATAAATTTTGTAAAGAATGCAAGTTGTTGTATTATATTCGATTGGTCGGGGAATATTATTTTTGTCGGGGAATATTCGTACGACGACACAATTATTGGTGGACCCCACAACGAAATTATTGTTGGATTGAGAAAACGACAAAAATATTTTATTAAAAATAACGGCGGAAGTTTTACCGTTGATACTGTTGAACTACTCAGTAGTAAAAGTATAGTAATACGTGTGGTTGCATAGTAGCACACGGTATTGATTATTAATTCTTATGTGTGAAGTCACTCAGTTTGATTCAATTATTGTCAATTAATAATATTAATTATTTAGCGATAATGAAGTTTTGTTTTATTCGTATTATGAACGTAATAAAACAGAAACATCTTTTTATATAAAACAGAATACTTTATTAAAGTTATTCTATAAATAGAATATATTATATTTTATTTAAAAGATTTTTCTTTAAATATGGACCGTCAGATTAAAGTAAATCAATCTGGACCGTTCATGAATTAGTTACTATGCATTCTATTTTCTTATAAATAGAAGCTCATTCCTTCATTATTTCTTACGAATTCACTGAAACTCTAGAGAGAGAAACAATAGAGAGAGTTCTTCTTTTATAATCTTGAGCGTATTTCTTTAGAGTTTAAGAAAGCTTTGAGCGTAGTGCAAGTTTTCTTCGAGTATATCGTCGCCCTACCAGTCGGAATACTCCTCTTTCAAAGGTAAGGGATATTATTTGTTGTACCTGTAAGGGGTGTTATTCTTTCTTATTCATGAAGAGAACTGTTGTTATTCTATTTCTTATTATTCTGTTGGAATAACCTGTATACGCGGTCTACCCTATACTTGATGACATTCTTCTATTATTCTGTTGGAACATCATGTCTGTGTGTTTTACACCGGACCTGGTTCCGTTTTTATTATTATTCTGTTGGAACATCCTGTCTGTGTGTTTTACACCGGACCTGGTTCCTTCTTTATTATTATTCTGTTAGAATATCTTGTCTGTGTGTTTTACACCGGACCTGGTTCCGTCTTTATTATTATTCTGTTGGAATATACTGTCTGTACGTTTTACGCCGGACCTGGTTCCATTATTTATTATACTGTTGGAATAACCTGTCTGTGTGGTCTATCGCATGCATGGTGATTTTTTTTGTTATTTCATTCTTTATTATACTCAGTTGGTTAAAACTTTGACTTCTATACTCCATGAAATTAGTGGAATATCTTTGATATTTGTGCTTCATCCAGTATCTTTCCATGGAAATATTCGTCTGAGCATTTTTGAATTTTACTCTACACAAAAGTATCATGTTGACAATTTAGGCGTTATTGGTTCCTGAACAAATTAATTCTTGAACTTGTTTTATTGAATTCTTATATCATTGTCATCATCCTCATGCTTATATTATGTTGAAAGTCATCTGTGGCCTGTAGTGCATAGATGGACTTGGTATGATTATGACCAGGGATTATTCGGTATAATTATAACCGTAATATTACAAATGATGTGAAAAAAAGTCCTCATTGGCCCATAGTGCATTGATGGACAGTTTTTGGTATGATTATGGCTATGGATTCTCTTTAGCCGTAGTGAGAAGATGAATTGTTTTATGGCATGACCAAGACCGTTGATGAAAACAAGATTATCTTTGGCCCGTAGTGCATGGATAATTCGTGGTCGTGATACTAAAGAATATCATTGGCCGTAGTGCAGGGGTGATTCGATGATGTGGATTATTTATTAAGCTGAGTCACAGCGATAAAAGTCATGAAAAACCTTTTAAATCATAAAAGATCGTAGATTTTATTCTCTACTTGACTCTTTTAATGGATTGCTTGATCCGCTGCAGTTAAACTTGATATCTATTGTATTTTATCAGTTTAACATTGTTGAAGACTAATGATAATTTATTCTGCATTATCAGTCATAATTTCTTACTGGGCTAGTTGAGCTCACCCTTTATTTCACTGTTCTCTTCAGGAAATGAGAATATAGTTGGACGAGTCGGGAAATGGAGTGATGGACCAGATGATAGCATTAGTAGTCCTCACTATTCTATGTAATAGTGTGATAATAATTGTAATAAGGACTCCTTTTGAGTATGGATACTCTCTAGAAGATAATATTTGTATTCAAACTCACAGTTTATGTTCTGTCGTATTGTACACGACAGTTGTATTATTATGTTGTATTTGAATTCTGTACCATATATCTGGCGACTCAAGATGGGTGATGTATACCTAATTTTGGGGGCGTCACAGTTGATGTATGGTATCTGAGCTAAACGATTCCTTCATAGAGCGGAGGTATATACGAGCTAGCAACTCGGAACCTAGTTTGTTGGTTATTTGTGGGAAACCACTCAGCGTACCATATTGAAACTGTTAGAGACTCGATGTGTACCAAGTGTAGAAAATGGATACGTGTGATGAAATTGTGTAACTCGAATGAAGTGTTGAACGATATAAATGAAGTTAGAAATTCTTAAAGGAAGAATTGTTATATTAACAAGAAGATTCAAAGAAGAATCTTGAAGAAACCTAAAGATAAGAAATGGGAGTTTCCTAACTCCAATAGCAAAGATAACGAATAATGTCGTAAATGAAGGGAAAGGAAAGGGGATCGTAAAATAAAACGATCACGAGTGAAGAAAAGAATTTTAAGGGAAATGATTATAAAATAAGATAACGAAGTAATCTGTTTAAGTTATAAAAGAAAGATGATCTGTAATGTTAGCTTGATGCTATGAAGATGTTGTACTATGAAATAGTACGAGATAACTCGCGAGGAATTATAAATGATGTGATATGAGAAATTCGTATCGAGCAAAGAGCAAGTTAAGAGTAAGATAGAGTTAGGTGGGATTTCAATTGAGGACTCATGTGATGGCTGAGTTGTACAAACCTTTGTATGGGCGAGGATTTTGTGCTTGTGCTCAGTTTATCACATTGATAATCATTGGAATGTTGGTTTCGTGCTATCAATGTATATGTGGTGAGAATGTGATTCTTTTCTCAAGTGTATATTTGATAGTTAGAAACTATTAAGATTAGTCAGATATTATTAGGATTAGGTGCAGTTCTTAAAATTGATGTATATGGTATGTTCGTGACTCATACTAATATGGTACGTTTTGAACCCCTCAGCGAATGGACGCCTATGGTCTGACTAGGATAAGTTCTTAAACTCATATTATTGTGGCAAGTTTCTGAACTTCCAATGTGCGGTAAGTTTGATGAACTGGGGTATAGATAAGTGTGAATGGAGTATTGAGGATGATAGGGATAGATAGACCTATTAAGCAATGGATCAGTATAGAAAGTGGAGACATAGGTTTTTCCAAATCTTCTAGTTTTGCTAGATTTTCAAAATTTATTGACTCCGTGCCTATGGTAGTACTTGTGATTTTTGAAAAATGTTGGATCACACTAGTGAACCAAAGAATTTTTAAAACAGTGCTATTATTCGTATGTCTATGCTAATTGCTTTGGCTAGAAAAAATGATTTGAAATATATCAAAATGTATTTTTTTATATCATCAATGCATCATACAACCTGGTGCAGAGATGATAAAAACGATGGAGTCATCAATGCAGTATTACTTAGTGTTGGATGTGATCTAAGGATCGTCAGCCCACTATGGTATGATGTAGTATGATAAAAATCACCAAATGACGGAATCCTCAACAGACTGTAAATACAGTGCGGTATCATGACGTCATAAAAAGATTTTTGAGATTTCTTTAAGATATGAGAATATATATATATATATATATATATATATATATATATATATATATATATATATGTATGTATATTTCGATTGATGTTCGAATTATTGTAGAAGTCTATGCTATTTGATTCAGCTAGACGAATATTGAAAGATGTTCATGAAATTCAAGCGTTTCTTGAGAAGTTATGCCAAACCAAATTGTTTTGGTGCGGATTCAGATGTTGAAAAGCTGAGATGAACAGCCCTTTTATAGGGGATTACGTGGAGGCGTTGAGATGTTTGTGCACAATATATTGTACGAAGGATTGATCCCCCTAAGTACGTGGAGTCCTTATAGTCTTATGACTATTAAAGTTAAAGTTAAAAAATTACTTATAACTATGGACATGGTTCGTGGTCATTAGACCCTCAGTTGAATGCTTGCACTCTAAATTCTAAGATGAACAACTCTTTTATTAGAGGTTACGCTTAGTTTAGACTTTGCACTAAAATGTTTATGCACAATACATCGTACGAAGGGCTTAACACCCTAAGTGCGGGAGTCCATATAGTCTTATGACTGTTAAAGGTTCAAGTCAAGATACTTGGTAACTTAGGGACATAGTTCAAGGTCTTGTGACCCCTCAGCATTATTTGGAATCTTTTAAATTCCTGAGTTATTCATACTGCTTCCCAATTATTGAGCAATTGTGAAAGATTCTTGCTATTATAAAAGGTAAATGTGGTAAGGATGATATTCCTTAGATAGAAGTAAATCGTAGAATGCGACACTGAATGATGAAAATATGTTGAATAAGTGAGAAAAGAAATTTTGAAATGAGAAGGAGATGAGTTATCAAAGAATAATGTAAAACTTTTAATAGAAAAATTTAATAATTATAGAAAGATTTTTAGGAGAAGAACTGGTTATAGAAATCAATGAATGAATAAAGTATTAACATAAAATCTATCTTGATAAATGGAATCAACAAATATTAGTAAGTCAAAATTTTGAGGACGAAATTCTTAGACGAATGGGTAAATGTAATATCTCGAGTGTTTATGATAACGATCCTTAGAGAAGGAAATGAATGGGTCAAAGAATAGGTAATACTCAAATATAATTGAGTATAAGTAAAGGTTATAAAATAAAACTTACAATAATTTGTTATGAAGAATGGTGGGAGTAGAAAATATAAAACCTATATTAAGGTAATGTGTTGAAGTTATTCAACGAAGAGATTTGGTGAAAATCTGAGTAAGATAGGGTTTCAGTGATTCCGAGGATGGAATCCTTATAAGGTGGGAAGGATGTGACAACCCGAATTTTTATAAATTATTAAAATAAGAATTTAATAATTAAAATTCTTATTATGAGATGTTTTGAGTTTGAGTATGTATATGTATGTGCTGTGTATTTTGAAATATATGATCAGGTGTGAAGAGAAGTATATATTCATATATTGGGAAAGTGAGGTTTAATAGTACCCTGAGTTATTTGTTTAATCTGTATTTTCGATTCTGGGGACAGAATCCTTGTAAGGAGGGAAGAATGTAATAATCCAGAATTTCAAAGTGTAAATTTAAATATTTATTGGATTATATAAATATTTATTTGAAATGTTTATTGATGAAAATGCTAAATAAATATTTTATTTAGTAAATATTTATGAATCTAAATTTATTAGATAATAATCTAAATTAAATTAATTTATAATTTAGAGAGTTGTAATATAACATGAGATGTTATAGTGTTGATTAATAGTTCAAAGTGGTATATTAAATTATTAAATAAAATTATGATGAAATTATAATTTTGTGATATGTGTAAAGTGGAATATTTAAATATAGTATGTATAATTAATTTATTTGATTATTATGGGATATGAAAATTCAAATAATAATATGAATTATAAACAAAAATTGTTTGTTAAAATAAAATGAAGGAGTTTAATCTAGTTTTTGCCAAACAAGGTTTAAATATATTAATTCTTTGAATTTACAAGGTTTTGCCAAACAAGCATTATGGCTTTTGGAATTTCTATTTTTTGAATTTTAAATAAAATAAACAAATTAAATTAAAATAAGAAATATAATATAATTATAATTTATATGTTGGTTTTGTAACTGTTAATCTATTAAATTTGGCGTGTAAAGGATTAGCAGTTTTAGCTTTTTCCATTATAGCTATTAGTTTGTTTTAGTTTTACGCATCCTAGTTGCTGAGAAAAGAGTTCAGAAAGTTGAGAGAGAAGTTGTGAGGGAATTGAGAGTGTCTTAAGAATTTTCACATCAAATTTCAGTGATTAGCAGCTGTTGGTTGATTTTGCAATCAATGAATACGTGCAAGTATACACGGACAACAAGTAATAAAATGAAAGTAGAGTATTGTTCCCACGAGGAATTATTTAATAAAAATTACCAAATACTAACTCTTAACCAAATCAATTTTATTTAAACAACTGTAAATTGTGATTTTTCTAATTAAGAAAACTAAATTAACAATTAAAAGAAATTATTCTAAAATAAATCAAATAAACAAAACTAAGATTTGAATGAATTCAGATAAATAAAGATTAAGACTCCAATATCCCCAATTATGAACTATAATTCAATTGTCCAATTATCCCATTTATTATGCCTACTGAATTGTTAACAGGAATTCTCAAGTGCCAAAAGCCCTTTCTCAAGTGATCATTTGCCTTTTATTTAATCCAAGTTAATTTTGCTATATCCCTATACAAAACAATTGAATTAAACTCACTACAATCCCAATTCCTTATGTGTTACATGCGGTAAATAGATATTCTCATTCTATTCACAAACCTAATTATTCACTGTGCAAATAACTAAGTCACATGTCACCAAGCTTAGTTCTAACCCTAGAATTCCTTTCCCAATTCCTTCTAGAGTAACAAGGTAATTATTGTCCAGATAATTAATCAATAATCACAAAGCAAGATGAACAATTCACTTCAACATAAATAATTGGAATAAATTAAATAATCAATTCATAACCATAAAAAGTTCAATTGAAATCTTAATAAAAGAGTTAGTTCATAATTAATGAATTAAAACCAAGAATCCACAATTGAATAAACATTAAAAGATAAAAGTATGATAAGGGAAGAAAACATAATCTATTGTCAGCAAATCTGATGCTCCCCTCTTGCTCTTGCTCTTGATCTTAAGTGTTCTTCAATTTGCTTCAATCTCCAATGGCTAATTAAGAACTAGGGTTTAGATTCTAATCTAATGGAGTGTTTAATCTAGTCTAATCTATGTAATCCCCCTTTATTTTATGCCTTACATCATGTATTTATAGGTTACAAGTCGTATTTTTAGCTTAGGAACAAACCCAATCCAATTTGGAGTCAAAAAGGTTTCAAAATTCGCCCAAAAACGCGTCCAGGCCGCACCAACCTCTTCCCCTAGCGCCCCAGCGCTGGGCACGACGCTTAAATACTGCTCCCCAGTGCCCCGGCGCTGGGCATAGGCCAAAAATGGGCGACCTGACGCTGCCACATGTTCTGACATTTTTTGCTCCAACGTCCTTTGGGAAAATGGCCATAACTTCTTCGTCCAAACTCAGCTTTTGATGATTCAAGATGATCCGAAAAGCAGAGAAGTAGATCTACAACTTTCATTCTTTAAAGTTTTCGAAATAAGGTCCGTTGCAATACTCAAATTGGCTCTGAAGTTACTGCTGTGTAAATGGCAAACCGAAAACGCGAATCTAGCCACCCCAAACGTCGGTCCAAGTAACTTTTGTTACAGTTCCAACAAAACAACGCAAAACATGCATGAATGGACACAAACACTTAAAAACTATTCTAAAAGACTTGAGAACAATAATAAATTAAGCCCGAATGTATTCAATTCATATGTATAAAACTCACTCATCAAATACCCCCAAACTTATACCTTTGCTTGTCCTCAAGCAAAAACACAAAACAACTAAAAATAAACAAACTAACTTAACTACATGAATGCATATGCATGATCTACTTCCTAATATACTTACGAACCCAGTAATAAATCAGTATGATATATAGCAACAGGCCTCAAAGATACCATTGGTACTCAAACAATATATCCAATCAAGTCAAAATCCATAACTCTAACCAATTAGTCAATCCAAACCTGTCATCACCCAAGTTGTGCGTGTGTGCTTGTTAACCATTCTAACCAACCACAATTCAAGATAATCACATAACAAACTTCTTAAAAGGAAAATTTCAGTTCCAATTCAATTACTTTTGTGAACATGACAACTCCAGTTAAAACTAAGCAATTCCCAAGTCTTAGGGTAAATACATGATTTATTTATACTTTTATTCAATCACGAGGGCATTTTTGCTTTTTCTCGTATTTTTTTCATTTTTTTTCTCATGGCTGTACAATGTCTTATTCCTTTAGGCTTTTCAGTGGTACCTTAACGAGCTTTTAACCAACGACTCCCAAACCATTAAGACCTTAGGGCGCTAGGTGTAAAGACAATCCCCTCGGGCTTACTTACTCAAGTAGCAAAGGCCACAAAACTAGACAAGCATGCCACGATGTTTATTCATTTTTTTTCTTTTTCTGGATTTTCTATTTTTTTTTCTTTTCATCATTTCTTTTTTTCATTTTCCTTTTTTTTGTATATATATACCCCATAGATTCCCCCAAACTCAAGCTTTTAATTCATTCCAACCTTTACAGCCAGTTCACTAATTTTCTTAAATTTTAATTAAGATTTTCCCTCAGAAACAAATTATGAAACCCTTGAACCAAGTGGATTTAAACAGTTAAACTTTAAGTGCTAACCAGTTACATAAGTTTTAGACAGGCTCAGATTATCATCATGATTAAAATTAGAACTCATCATCAATTATCAACACTGTTCAAGCTAACAATTAATACCAATCTTATCATAGGCCGAGCTAAGACCACACCAACCTATCGCACAGATTCATGTAAAAAAAATAATAATAAAAAATGCAATTATACTACATGAACACATACTAATGCAACACATATATGAATATTCCAATAACTACCATGTATTATATGCAACCTAAAAAAGGTAGTGCTAACACAAAAAAAAAAAACGAACTACCATGAAGATAACTAACTATATGCAATACGAAACTAAAATGCCCCCAAACTTAAACTAGACATTATCCTCAATGGATGAAATATAAAAAAGTAAAGCAGAGGACTTCCCTGAAAATATAGCAATCTTCCTCCTTGTTCGCTAAGTTTGGAGAATATGCTAGGCACATGGAACAAATTGGGCACCACACTTGAATTAGACTTGAATAACCTGTAAACCATGATAGAAGCAATTTTATTAAATCCTAAATAAATGCAAATTTAAAACTACTAATGTAAAACCTAATAAAAACTAAAAATTAAAAATTAAACTTGGGTTGCCTCCCAATAAGCGCTTGTTTTATAGTCTCAGCCTGACTTCTTCAATTCTCTATCTAATTCCCCTACGAAAATTGTGGAACCCTCCATCCATCAGAAGCAATGTCTCTTTTGGGACGTTCCCATTCGCAAAAACCCTTGAATTGAAGTCACCTAGCATGCTCTTTGTAGATAGGTTCCCTATTAAGAACATCCAACAACTAGGTGTTTTCTCCATTATGTCTATGATTAGATTGGGGCATTGAAGCTTAATAAACATAATGGAGTCTTCCTCTATCTTCTCCTTTTCAACCCACCATGACTCCACAGTTGTACTAGCTCTTATGTCACAAAGAGCTTTGCCTACGACATGATTGCCAATTGGGCATGGTTTTGCAAAACTGCCCGGATTCTTGAACTTTGGTGGAGGAGGCACATGGGATACTAATGAAATTAGCTCATCTTCTTTGAATCTTACTGTTAACTCTTTGTCGATCTCCTTTTCTTAGTTCCCAAGCCTTTCTTCTCTTTCAACATCTATATCATTTGGCACATCCGGTTGCAGATTTGGTTCGGGCTCATCATCAGTCTCGTCATCCATGTCATAGAGCCAAGTGTATTGAGGATGGTTGTTCAACGCTTGTGCTATCTGCCCCAATTGATTTTCCAAATTCTTGATCGACGCACTTTGGCTTTGCATATTCAGCTCTATTTGATTCAATTTTTTGTCTTGTACCTCGTTCCTTTTGTCAGATGCTCTAATGAATTTTTCCAAGGCTTCTTCCCAACTCGATTTCCTCTCTGGTTGTTGTTGAGTCTGATTTTGAAATCCAAATGTGTTTTGTTGTCTAGGTGCTTGAGTTGAAGCTTGATTGTTACTCCATGAAAACCCCAGATGATTTCTCCAACCTGGATTATATGCATTTTGAGTCGGATACGGTTGAGTTGAGCGATTATAGCTCCCTACGAACTGAGCTGATTCAGAATTTATGGCACATTGATCCGTAGCATGACCCCTAGCGCACAATTCACAAACCATCGCTGCCTGCTGTGTGGATTGTGGACGCCATAATTCCATTTGCTTAGCCATTGCGGCCACTTGTTCAGTTAATGCTGAAAGTGTATTGAGTCCATCAATCCCTGCTTCCATTGGTTGAGTCATGTTCGTGTATGGCCATTGATACGCAAAGTCATCCATGGTACCTGAAAAGAGAGAAATATAGGAAGAGAATTAAAAATAAAAATAAAAATGTTTAAATTAAGACTAATTTGATTGAAATTAATATTGGTAAATAATTATTAAATTAATTCCCCGGCAACGGCGCCAAAAACTTGTTGGTTGATTTCGCAATCAATGAATACGTGCAATTATACACGGTCAACAAGTAATAAAGTGAAAGTAGAGTATCGTTCCCACGAGGAATTATTTAATAAAAATTAACAAATACTAACTCTTAACCAAATCAATTTTATTTAAACAACTGTAAATTGTGATATTTCTAATTAAGAAAACTAAATTAACAATTAAAAGAAATTATTCTAAAATAAATCAAATAAACAAAACTAAGATTTGAAAGAATTCAGATAAATAAAGATTAAGACTCCAATATCCCCAATTATGAACTATAAATCAATTGTCCAATTATCTCATTTATTATGCCTACTGAATTGTTAACAGGAATTCTCAAGTGCCAAAAGCCCTTTCTCAAGTGATCATTTGCCTTTTATTTAATCCAAGTTAATTTTGCTATATCCCTATACAAAACAATTGAATTAAACTCACTACAATCCCAATTCCTTATGTGTTACATGCGGTAAATAGATATTCTCATTCTATTCACAAACCTAATTATTCACTGTGCAAATAACTAAGTCACATGTCACCAAGCCCAGTTCTAACCCTAGAATTCCTTTCCCAATTCCTTCTAGAGTAACAAGGTAATTATTGGCCAGATAATTAATCAATAAGCACAAAGTAAGATGAACAATTCACTTCAACATAAATAATTGGAATAAATTAAATAATCAATTCATAACCATAAAAAGTTCAATTGAAATCTTAATAAAAGAGTTAGTTCATAATTAATGAATTAAAACCAAGAATCCACAATTGAATAAATATTAAAAGATAAAAGTATGATAAGAGAAGAAAACAGAATCTGTTGTCAGCAAATCTGATGCTCCCCTCATCAAATACCCCCAAACTTAAAACATGCATGAATGGACACAAACACTTAAAAACTATTCTAAAAGACTTGAGAACAATAATAAATTAAGCCCGAATGTATCCAATTCATGTGTATAAAACTCACTCATCAAATACCCCCAAACTTAAACCTTTACTTGTCCTCAAGCAAAAACACAAAAGAACTAAAAATAAACAAACTAACTCAACTACATGAATGCATATGCATGATCTACTTCCTAATATACCTACGAACCCAGTAATAAATCAGTATGATATATAGTAACATGCCTCAAAGATACCATTGGTACTCAAACAATATATCCAATCAAGTCAAAATCCATAACTCTAGCCAATTAGTCAATCCAAACCTGTCATCACCCTTGTTGTACGTGTGTGCTTGTTAACCATTCTAACCAACCACAATTCAAGATAATCACATAACAAACTTCTTAAAAGGAAAATTTTAATTCCAATTCAATTACTTTCGTGAACATGACAACTCCAGTTAAAACTAACCAATTCCCAAGTTTTAGGGTAAATACCTGATTTATTTATACTTTTATTCAATCACGAGGGCATTTTTGCTCTTTTTCGTATTTTTTTTATTTTTTTTCTCATGGCTGTACAATGTCTTATTCCCTTAGGCTTTTCAGTGGTACCTCAACGAGCTTTTAACCAACGACTCCCAAACCATTAAGACCTTAGGGCGCTAGGTGTAAAGACAATCCCCTCGGGCTTACTTACTCAAGTAGCAAAGACCACAAAACTAGACAAGCATGCCACGGTGTTTATTCATTTTTTTCTTTTTCTGGATTTTCTATTTTTTTTTCTTTTCATCATTTCTTATTTTCATTTTCCTTTTTTTTGTATATATATACCCCATAGATTCCCCCAAACTCAAGCTTTTACGTCATTCCAACCTTTACTACCAGTTCATTAATTTCCTTAAATTTTAACTAAGATTTTCCCTCAGAAACAAATTATGAAACCCTTGAACCAAGTGGATTTAAACAGTTAAACTTTAAGTGCTAACCAGTTACATAAGTTTCAGACAGGCTCAGATTATCATCATGATTAAAATTAGAACTCATCATCAATTATCAACACTGTTCAAGTTAACAATTAATACCAATCTTATCATAGGCCGAGCTAAGACCACACCAACCTATCGCACAGATTCATGTAAAAATAATAATAATAATAAATGCAATTATACTACATGAACACATACTAATGCAACACATATATGAATATTCCAATAACTACCATGTATTATATGCAACCTAAAAAAGGCAGTGCTAACACAAAAAAAAACGAACTACCATTAAGATAACTAACTATATGCAATACGACACTAAAATGCCCCCAAATTTAAACTAGACATTATCCTCAATGGATGAAATATAAAAAAGTAAAGCAGAGGACTTCCCTGAAAATATAGCAATCTTCCTCCTTGTCTGCTAAGTTCGGAGAATATGCTAGGCACATGGAACAAATTGGGCACCACACTTGAATTAGACTTGAATAACTTGTAAACCATGATAGAAGCAATTTTATTAAATCCTAAATAAATACAAATTTAAAACTACTAATATAAAACCTAATAAAAATTAAAAATTAAAAATTAAACTTGGGTTGCCTCCCAATAAGCGCTTGTTTTATAGTCTCAGCCTGACTTCTTCAATTCTCTATCTAATTCCCCTACGAAAATTGTGGAACCCTCCATCCATCAGAAGCAATGTCTCTTTTGGGAGGTTCCCATTCGCAAAAACCCTTGAATTGAAGTCACCTAGCATGCTCTTTGTAGATAGGTTCCCTATTAAGAACATCCAACAACTAGGTATTTTCTCTATTATGTCTATGATTAGATTGGGGCATTGAAGCTTAATAAACATAATGGAGTCTTCCACTATCTTCTCCTTTTCAACCCACCATGACTCCACAGTTGTACTAGCTCTTATGTCACAAAGAGCTTTGCCTACGACATGATTGCCAATTGGGCATGGTTTTGCAAAACTGCCCGAATTCTTGAACTTTGGTGGAGGAGGCACATGGGATACTAATGAAATTAGCTCATCTTCTTTGAATCTTACTGTTAACTCTTTGTCGATCTCCTTTTCTTGGTTCCCAAGTCTTTCTTCTCTTTCAACATCTATATCATTTGGCACATCTGGTTGCAGATTTGGTTCGGGCTCATCATCAGTCTCGTCATCCATGTCATAGAGCCAAGTGTATTGAGGATGGTTGTTCAACGCATGTGCTATCTGCCCCAATTGATTTTCCAGATTCTTGATCGACGCACTTTGGCTTTGCATATTCAGCTCTATTTGATTCAATTTTTTGACTTGTTCCTCGTTCCTTTTGTCAGATGCTCTAATGAATTTTTCCAAGGCTTCTTCCCAACTCAATTTCCTCTATGGTTGTTGTTGAGTCTGATTTTGAAATCCAGTTGTGTTTTGTTGTCTAGGTGCTTGAGTTGAAGCTTGATTGTTACTCCATGAAAACCCTGGATGATTTCTCCAACCTGGATTATATGCATTTTGAGTCGGATACGGTTGAGTTGAGCGATTATAGTTCCCTACGAACTGAGCTGATTCAGAATTTATGGCACATTGATCCGTAGCATGACCCCTAGCACACAATTCACAAACCATCGCAGCCTGCTGTGTGGATTGTGGACGCCATTAATTCCATTTGCTTAGCCATTGTGGCCACTTGTTCTGTTAATGCTGAAAGTGTATTGAGTCCATCAATCCCTGTTTCCATTGGTTGAGTCATGTTCGTGTATGGTCATTGATACGCAAAGTCATGCATAGTACCTGAAAAGAGAGAAATATAGGAAGAGAATTAAAAATAAAAATAAAAATATTTAAATTAAGACTAATTTGATTGAAATTAATATTGGTAAATAATTATTAAATTAATTCCCCGGCAACGGCGCCAAAAACTTGTTGGTTGATTTCGCAATCAATGAATACGTGCAAGTATACACGGTCAACAAGTAATAAAGTGAAAGTAGAGTATCGTTCCCACGAGGAATTATTTAATAAAAATTAACAAATACTAACTCTTAACCAAATTAATTTTATTTAATCAACTGTAAATTGTGATTTTTCTAATTAAGAAAACTAAATTAACAATTAAAAGAAATTATTCTAAAATAAATCAAATAAACAAAACTGAGATTTGAAAGAATTCAGATAAATAAAGATTAAGACTCCAATATCCCCAATTATGAACTATAAATCAATTGTCCAATTATCTCATTTATTATGCCTACTGAATTGTTAACAGGAATTCTCAAGTGCCAAAAGCCCTTTCTCAAGTGATCATTTGCCTTTTATTTAATCCAAGTTAATTTTGCTATATCCCTATACAAAACAATTGAATTAAACTCACTACAATCCCAATTCCTTATGTGTTACATGCGGTAAATAGATATTCTCATTCTATTCACAAACCTAATTATTCACTGTGCAAATAACTAAGTCACATGTCACCAAGCCCAGTTCTAACCCTAGAATTCCTTTCCCAATTCCTTCTAGAGTAACAAGGTAATTATTGGCCAGATAATTAATCAATAAGCACAAAGTAAGATGAACAATTCACTTCAACATAAATAATTGGAATAAATTAAATAATCAATTCATAACCATAAAAAGTTCAATTGAAATCTTAATAAAAGAGTTAGTTCATAATTAATGAATTAAAACCAAGAATCCACAATTGAATAAATATTAAAAGATAAAAGTATGATAAGAGAAGAAAACAGAATCTGTTGTCAGCAAATCTGATGCTCCCCTCTTGCTCTTGCTCTTGATTTTCAGTATTCTTCAATTTTCTTTAATCTCCAATGACTAATTAAGAACTAGGGTTTAGATTCTAATCTAATGGAGTGTTTAATCTAGCCTAATCTATGTAATTTTCCTTTATTTTATGTCTTACATCATGTATTTATAGGTTACAAGTTCAATTTTTAGCTTAGGAACAAACCCAATCCAATTTGGAGTCAAAAAGGTGACAAAATTCGCCCAAAAACGCGTTCAGGCCGCACCAACCTCTTCCCCCAGCGCCCTAGCGCTGGGCACGACGCTCAAACACTGCTCCCCAGCGCCCCGGCGCTGGGCATAGGCCAAAAATGGGCACCCCGGCGCTGCCACATGTTCTGACATTTTCTGCTCCGACGTCCTTTGGAAAAATAGCCATTACTTCTTCGTCCGAACTCCAATTTTGATGATTCAAGATGATCCGGAAAGAGGAGAAGTAGATCTACAACTGTCATTCGTTAAGTGATTCGAAATAAGGTTCGTAGAAATACTCAAATTGGCTCTGAAGTGACTGCTGTGTAAATGGCAAGCCGAAAACGCGAATCTAGCCACCCCAAACGTCGATCCAAGTAACTTTTATCCCAATTCCTACAAAACAACGTAAAACATGCATGAATAGACCCAAACACTTAAAAAATATTCTAAAAGACTTGAGAACAATAATTAATTAAGCCCGAATGTATCCAATTCATGTGTATAAAACTCACTCATCAAATACCCCCAAACTTAAACCTTTGCTTGTCCTCAAGCAAAAACACAAAAGAACTAAAAATAAACAAACTAACTCAACTACATGAATGCATATGCATGATCTTCTTCCTAATATACCTATGAACCCAGTAATAAATCAGTATGATATATAGCAACACGCCTCAAAGATACCATTGGTACTCAAACAATATATCCAATCAAGTCAAAATCCATAACTCTAACCAATTAGTCAATCCAAACCTGTCATCACCCTTGTTGTGCGTGTGTGCTTGTTAACCATTCTACCCAACCACAATTCAAGATAATCACATAACAAACTTCTTAAAAGGAAAATTTTAGTTCCAATTCAATTACTTTCGTGAACATGACAACTCCAGTTAAAACTAAGCAATTCCCAAGTCTTAGGGTAAATACCTGATTTATTTATACTTTTATTCAATCACGAGGGCATTTTTGCTCTTTCTCGTATTTTTTTCATTTTTTTTCTCATGGCTGTACAATGTCTTATTCCCTTAGGCTTTTCAGTGGTACCTCAACGAGCTTTTAACCAACGACTCCCAAACCATTAAGACCTTAGGGCGCTAGGTGTAAAGACAATCCCCTCGGGCTTACTTACTCAAGTAGCAAAGGCCACAAAACTAGACAAGCATGCCACGGTGTTTATTCATTTTTTTCTTTTTCTGGATTTTCTATTTTTTTTCTTTTCATCATTTCTTTTTTTAATTTTCCTTTTTTTTGTATATATATACCCCATAGATTCCCCCAAACTCAAGCTTTTACGTCATTCCAACCTTTACTACCAGTTCACTAATTTCCTTAAATTTTAACTAAGATTTTCCCTCAGAAACAAATTATGAAACCCTTGAACCAAGTGGATTTAAACAGTTAAACTTTAAGTGCTAACCAGTTACATAAGTTTCAGACAGGCTCAGATTATCATCATGATTAAAATTAGAACTCATCATCAATTATCAACACTGTTCAAGTTAACAATTAATACCAATCTTATCATAGGCCGAGCTAAGACCACACCAACCTATCGCACAGATTCATGTAAAAATAATAATAATAATAAATGCAATTATACTACATGAACACATACTAATGCAACACATATATGAATATTCCAATAACTACCATGTATTATATGCAACCTAAAAAAGGCAGTGCTAACACAAAAAAAATGAACTACCATGAAGATAACTAACTATATGCAATACGACACTAAAATGCCCCCAAACTTAAACTAGACATTATCCTCAACGGATGAAATATAAAAAAGTAAAGCAGAGGATTTCCCTAAAAACATAACAATCTTCCTCCTTGTTCGCTAAGTTTGGAGAATATGCTAGGCACATAGAACAAATTGGGCACCACACTTGAATTAGACTTGAATAACCTGTAAACTATGATAGAAGCAATTTTATTAAATCCTAAATAAATGCAAATTTAAAACTACTAATGTAAAACCTAATAAAAACTAAAAATTAAAAATTAAACTTGGGTTGCCTCCCAATAAGCGCTTATTTTATAGTCTCAGCCTGACTTCTTCAATTCTCTATCCAATTCCCTACGAAAATTGAGGAACCCTCCATCCATCAAAAGCAATGTCTCTTTTGGGAGGTTCCCATTCGCAAAAACCCTTGAATTGAATTCACCTAGCATGCTCTTTGTAGATAGGTTCCCTATTAAGAACGTCCAACAACTAGGTGTTTTCTCCATTATGTCTATAATTAGATTGGGGCATTGAAGCTTAATAAACATAATGGAGTCTTTCTCTATTTTCTCCTTTTCAACCCACCATGACTCCACAGTTGTTCTAGCTCTTATGTCACAAAGAGCTTTGCCTACGACATGACTGCCAATTGGGCATGGTTTTGCAAAACTGCTCGGATTCTTGAACTTTGGTGGAGGAGGCACATGGGATACTAATGAAATTAGCTCATCTTCATTGAATCTTACTGTTAACTCTTCATCGATCTCCTTTTCTTGGTTCCCAAGTCTTTCTTCTCTTTCAACATCTATATTATTTGGCACATCCGGTTGCAGATTTGGTTCGGGCTCATCATCAGTCTCATTATCCATGTCATAGAGCCAAGTGTATTGAGGATGGTTGTTCAACACATGTGCTATCTGCCCCAATTGATTTTCCAGATTCTTGATCGACGCACTTTGGCTTTGCATATTCAACTCTATTTGATTCAATTTTTTGTCTTGTTCCTCGTTCCTTTTGTCAGATGCTCTAATGAATTTTTCCAAGGCTTATTCCCAATTCGATTTCCTCTCTCGTTGTTGTTGAGTCTGATTTTGAAATCCAGATGTGTTTTGTTGTCTAGGTGCTTGACTTGAATCTTGATTGTTACTCCATAAAAACCCCAGATGATTTCTCCAACCTGGATTATATGCATTTTGAGTCGGATACGGTTGAGTTGAGCGATTATAGCTCCCTACGAACTGAGCTGATTCAAAATTTATGGCACATTGATTCGTAGCATGACTCCTAGCACACAATTCACAAACTATCGGTACCTGCTGTGTGGATTGTGGACGCCATAATTCCATTTGCTTAGCCATTGCGGCCACTTGTTCAGTTAATGCTGAAAGTGTATTGAGTCCATCAATCCCTGTTTCCATTGGTTGAGTTATATTTGTGTATGGCCATTGATACGCAAAGTCATCCATGGTACCTGAAAAGAGAGAAATATAGGAAGAGAATTAAAAATAAAAATAAAAATGTTTAAATTAAGACTAATTTGATTGAAATTAATATTGGTAAATAATTATTAAATTAATTCCCCGGCAACGGCGCCAAAAACTTGTTGGTTGATTTCGCAATCAATGAATACGTGCAAGTATACACGGTCAACAAGTAATAAAGTGAAAGTAGAGTGTCGTTCCCACGAGGAATTATTTAATAAAAATTACCAAATACTAACTCTTAACCAAATCAATTTTATTTAAACAACTGTAAATTGTTATTTTTCTAATTAAAAAAACTAAATTAACAATTAAAAGAAATTATTCTAAAATAAATCAAATAAGCAAAACTAAGATTTGAATGAATTCAGAGAAATAAAGATTAAGACTCCAATATCCCAAATTATGAACTATAAATTAATTGTCCAATTATCCCATTTATTATGCCTACTGAATTGTTAACAGCAATTCTCAAGTGCCAAAAGCCCTTTCTCAAGTGATCATTTGCCTTTTATTTAATCCAAGTTAATTTTGCTATATCCCTATACAAAATAATTGAATTAAACTCAGTACAATCCCAATACCTTATGTGTTACATGCGGTAAATAGATATTCTCATTCTATTCACAAACCTAATTATTCACTGTGCAAATAACTAAGTCACATGTCACCAAGCCCAGTTCTAACCCTAGAATTCCTTTCCCAATTATCTCTAGAGTAACAAGGTAATTATTGGCCAGATAATTAATCAATAAGCACAACGCAAGATGAACAATTCACTTCAACATAAATAATTGGAATAAATTAAATAATCAATTGATAACCATAAAAAGTTCAATTGAAATCTTAATAAAAGAGTTAGTTCATAATTAATGAATTAAAACCAAGAATTCACAATTGAATAAATATTAAAAGATAAATGTATGATAAGAGAAGAAAACATAATCTGTTGTCAGCAAATCTGATGCTCCCCTCTTGCTCTTGCTATTGATCTTCAGTATTCTTCAATTTGCTTCAATCTCCAATGGCTAATTAAGAACTATGGTTTAGATTCTAATCTAATGGAGTATTTAATCTAGTCTAATCTATGTAATCTCCCTTTATTTTATGCCTTATAGCATGTATTTATAGGTTACAAGTCGTATTTTTAGCTTAGGAACAAACCCAATCCAATTTGGAGTCAAAAAAGTGTCAAAATTTGCCCAAAAACGAGTCCAGGCCGCACCAACCTCTTCCCCCAGCGCCCCAGCGCTGGGCAGGATGCTCAAACACTACTCCCCAGCGTCCCGACACTGGGCATAGGCAAAAAATGGGCGCCCCGGCGCTGCCACATGTTCTGACATTTTCTGCTTCGACGTCCTTTGGGAAAATGGCCATAACTTCTTCGTCCGAACTCTAATTTTGATGATTAAAGATGATCCGGAAAGAGGAGAAGTAGATCTAACTCTTTCATTATTTAAGTTTTTCGAAATAAGACACGTAGAAATACTCAAATTGGCTCTGAAGTGACTGCTGTGTAAATGGCAAGCCGAAAACGCGAATCTGGCCACCCCAAACGTCGATCAAAGTAACTTTTGTCCCAATTCCTACAAAACAACGTAAAACATGCATGAATGGACATAAACACTTAAAAACTATTCTAAAAGACTTGAGAACAATAATAAATTAAGCCCGAATGTATCCAATTCATGTGTATAAAACTCACTCATCAACAGCGATTGTATTGGAAATTGAAGGTATGTTCACAACCTTAGTGTTATATATATATATATGTGTGTGTGTGTGTGTGTGTGTGTACGTATGAGGCTACGACAAACTTTTATATAATCTGTTAAAATAAAACTTACAATAATTTGTTATGAAGAATGGTTGGAGTATGAAATATAAAATCTATATTAAGGTAATGTGTTGAAGTTATTCAACGAAGAGATTTGGTGAAAACTTGAGTAAGATAGGGTTTCAGTGATTCCGAGGATGGAATCCTTATAAGATGGGAAGGATGTGACAACTCGAATTTTTATAAATTATTAAATTAAGAATTTAATAATTAAAATTCTTATTATGAGATGTTTTTAGTTTGAGTATTTATATGTATGTGCTGTATATTTTGAAATATGTGATCGGGTATGAAGAGAAGTATATATTCATATATTGGGAAAGTGAGGTTTAATAGTACCCTGAGTTATTTGTTTAATCTGTATTTTCAATTCTGGGGACAGAATCCTTGTAAGGAGGGAAGAATGTAACAATCTGAAATTTCAAAGTGTAAATTTAAATATTTATTGGATTATATAAATATTTATTTGAAATGTTTATTGATGAAATTGTTGAATAAATATTTTATTCAAAATAGTGATTGTTAGTAAATATTTATAAATCTAAATTTATTAGATAATAATCTAAATTAAATTAATTTATAATTTAAAAAGTTGTAATATAACATGAGATGTTATAGTGATGATTAATAATTCAAAGTGGTATATTAAATTATTAAATAAAATTATGATGAAATTATAATTTTGTGATATGTGTAAAGTGGAATATTTAAATATAGTATGTATAATTAATTTATTTGATTATTATGGGATATGGAAATTCAAATAATAATATGAATTATAAACAAAAATTATTTGTTAAAATAAAATGAAGGAGTTTAATCTAGTTTTTGCCAAACAAGACTTAAATATATTAATTCTTTGAGTTTACAATATTTTGCCAAATAAGCCTTATGGCTTTTGGAATTTCTATTTTTTGAATTTTAAATAAAATAAATAAATTAAATTAAAATAAGAAATATAATATAATTATAATTTATACGTTAGTTTTGTAACTGTTAATCTATTAAATTTGGCGTGTTAAGGATTAGCAGTTTTAGCTTTTTCCATTATAGCTATCAGTTTGTTTTAGTTTTACGCATCCTAGTTGCTGAGAAAAGAGTTCAGAAAGTTGAGAGAGAAGTTGTTAGGGAATTGAGAGTGTCTTAAGAATTTTCACAGCAAATTTCAGTGATTAGCAGCGATTGTATTGAAAATTGAAGGTATGTTCACAACCTTAGTGTTATATATATATATATATATATATATATATATATATATATATATATATATATATATATATATATATATGTCTGTGTGTGTGTGTGTATGAGGCTACGACAAACTTTTATATAATCTGTAAATTTCAAATTGATGAATTGTTGCTATACAATGGGATTACTTGTGATTATATGAGTATATGGTGATTAGAGGTTGTGCTTAAACGAGCTATTCATGCTAAATTCGGATATCAGTAGAAATTTTGTCAGTATATATATGTTTTCATATGCAGCTATGTAAGTATCAATTTTAATGGCCAATTAATATGTGAAAGTATAAATTGAAGCTTATATATATTAGTTCATTGAGATACGAGCATAACGTAATTTGAATGGAGTGATTTGGCCAAGTATTGAATTCACAATGATGATTTTTGGGATGAATATCAAAAATTGGGTTTTATATGAAAAATATGGAATTTGAGAAATTAAACTAGTTTTAGTTGATGTAAAATTGTTCTAATTGGTTGAAAATATTAGCAAACATGTTTATTGTAGTTTTGTATCAATTGTTATGGTTATTATCACTGTTTGGGGGGTGAAATTCGTGTTAGTTGGCTTACGAAAAAGGGCCGAAGCTCTGTCTGCAAAAAACTGAGTTCAGCAAGTCGCGCGGGCGCACAGCCCTTAGGCGCGGGCGCACAGCCCTTAGGCGCGGGCGCGCAACCTTCCAGTACTAAACTCGCGCGGCCGCGCGAGTGCCCATTTTCAGACACTGAAGTCTTCTTATTCTGCAGACATTGGTCATTCTTTGTAGCTTAGCTAAGGGTTATGGTAATGTGTCCAACACGTAACAACAAGGCTGAAACAAAGTTGTGTTATGGGGTTAGTGAATTCAAAGTAGTAAAAATGATTAGTAAATTTCGAACGCGTTATGTGATAACTGTGAAACCCCAGATTTTATGAATAAAGATTTAATTTTTTCGAAATATTTTTTTAAATATTATGGTGTGAATTAGAGATAATGTTATAGTTGTGGGTAATATTTTTAAATTTTACAAAGTATGCAAGTTGTTGTATTATATTCGATTGGTCGGGGAATATTAGTTTTTGTCGAAGAATATTCGTACGACGACACAATTATTGGTAGACCCCACAACGGAATTATTGTCGGATTGAGAAAACGACAAAAATATTTTATAAAAATAACGGCGGAAGTTTTACAGTTAATACTGTTGAACTACTCGGTAGTAAAAATACAGTAATACGTGTGGTTGCATAGTAGCATACGGTATTGATTATTGAGGCTTACGTGATAAGTCACTCAGTTTTGTTTTATTGGTATTATTAATGTAATAAAACAGAAAATATTTTTATATAAAACAGAATACTTTTATAAAGTTATTCGTTTTATTAGGCTAATAGTAAAATCTTTTTATATAAAACAGAATACTTTTATAAAGTTATCTGTTTTATTAGACAATAATTAGAATATATTATATTTTATTATGTATAGTGTTTGCATAGTACTTGCATAGTATTTACATAGTAAAATCTTTTATAAAGTTATTCGTTTTATTAGATTATAAATAGAATATATTATATTTTATTTAAAAGATTTTGCTTTAAATATGGACCGTCAGATTAAAGTAAATCAATCTCGACCGTTCATGAGTTAGTTAATATGCAATCTATTTTTCTATAAATAGAAGCTCATTCCTTCATTATTTCTTACGAATTTACTGAAACTCTAGAGAGAGAAAATTATAGAGAGAGACGAAAAGTATTCTGCTACTTCACTACTCCGATATCAAGTTTCTTTTACGGTAAGGGATATTATTTGTTGTACTCGTAAAGGGCATTCTTTCTTTCTTATTCATGAAGAGAACTTCTGTTATTCCATTCTTTATTATTCTGTTGGAATAACCTGTATACGCGGGCTACCCTATACTTGGTGAAATTCTTCTATTATTCCATTCTTTATTATTCTGTTGGAATATCCTGTTTGTGCGTTTACGCCTGACCTGGTTCCATTATTTATTATTATGTCGGAATATCCTGTCTGTGCGTTTACGCCGGACCTGGTTCCATTCTTTATTATTCTGTTGAAATAACCTGTCTGTGCGATCTATAGCATGCATGGTGATTTCTGTTGTTATTCTATTCTTTATTATTCTGTTGGAATATCCTGTCTATGCGTTTTACGCCGGACCTGGTTCCGTTATTTATTATTCTGTTGAAATAACCTGCCTGTGCGGTCTATCGCATGTATGGTGATTTCTTTTGTTATTCTATTCTTTATTATACTCAGTTGGTTAAAACTTTGACTTCTATACTCCATAAAATTAGTGGAATATCCTTGATATTTGCGCTTCATCTAGTATCTTTTCATGAAAATATTCTTCTGAGCATTCTTGAATTTTACTCTACAAAGCAGTATCATGTTGACAATTTGGACGTTATTAGTTCCTAGATAAATTAATTCTTGAACTTGTTTTATTGAATTCTTATATCATTGTCATCATTCTCATGTTTATATTTTGTTGAAAGTCATCTGTGGCCTGTATGCATAGATGGACTTGGTATGATTATGACCAGGGATTATTTGGTGTAATCATGACCGTAATGTTACAAATGATGTGGAAAAAGTCCTTATGGGCCCGTAGTGCATTGATGGACAGTTTTTGGTATGATTATGGCTATGGATTCTCTTTGGCCGTAGTGTAAATATGAATTATTTTATGGCATGATCAGGACCGTTGATGAAAACATGATTATCTTTAGTCGTAGTGCATGGATAATTCGTGGTCGTGATACTAAAGAATATCCTTGGCCGTAGTGCAGGGGTGATTCGATGATGTGGATTATTTATTAAGCTGAGTCCCAGCGATAAAAGTCATGAAAAACCTTTTAAATCATAAAAGATAGTAGATTTTATTCTTTACTTGACTCTTTTAATGGATTGCTTGATCCGCTGCAGTTAAACTTGATATGTATTGTATTTTATCTGTTTAACATTGTTGAAGACTAATAATAATTTATTTTGCATTATCTTAGTCATAATATTTCTTAGTGGGCTAGTTGAGCTCACCCTTTCTTTCACTGTTCTCTTCAGGAAATGAGAATATAGTTGGGATGGGTGGGGAAACGGAGTGATGGACCAGATGATAGCATTAGTAGTCCTCACTATTCTATGTAATAGTGTGATAATAATTGTAATTAGGACTCCTTTTGAGTTTGTATACTCTCTAGTAGACAATATTGTATTCAAACTCACAGTTTATATTTTGTCGTATTGTACACGACAGTTGTATTATTAAGTTGTATTTGAATTCTGTACCATGTATCTGGCGACTCAAGATGGGTGATGTATACCTAATTTTGGGAGCGTCACAGTTGGTATCAAAGCTTAGGGATATGATCCCTGGCTAGGATGTGAGATAAGAACTAGGAGGGGAGAGACAGGAAATTTCTTCGCTAGTATGGCCTACCTAAGTTTACTTGTTATTTAATTGGTCGGTCAGAGTATAGAGATAATATGTGATATGTTAATTAACCCTTGTTTTGTGGCAGTATTTGAAAATGGCATCTGAAAATGTTGAGATAAGCAATGGAGCACAGGAGACCGTTGAATCTCTACAGATCAATAATCAGGACAATGTGCAATAGGATGGCGATAATCCTCCTGTAAACAACAACACTGATCAATTAACGAACGACGATACGTTTAGGAGTTTTTTAGAATTCATGCAACACTAAACGAGAGAGACTCCTGTTCATAATGCAGGTGGAAACAATGGCAACCCACGGTTGGTCACTGCTAAGCAGTTCAAGGAGTTGGGACCACCGGGGTTTTTGGGAAAGCCAGAACCACTTAAGGCAGAGACATGGTTAAAGCAGATCACCAAGATATTTGATGTCTTGGGATGCTCCGAGGATAAAAAGGTTCCCTTTGCCACCTTTATGTTGCGTGAAGAGGCAGATTACTGGTGGAAATCTGTAAAACGTACCCAGCCTGACGCACTCAAGATGTCTTGGGAGAAGTTCCAAGAGCTGTTCAATGACAAGTACTTTCCTGAAAGTATTCGTCACATGAAGGAGATGGAATATATCAAGTTGGAGCAAAACAACATGACCGTGTCTCAGTACGAAGCCAAGTTTGCCGAGTTATCCCGATTTGCGTCCCATTTGGTTGATAATGAGGAGAGAATGACGCAAATATTTCTAAGAGGTTTGAAACCTGAGATACGTCAATATCTTATCTCTCATAAACTGTGTTTGTATTCAGATGTTGTTAATAGGGCTTAGTTATTGGAGCGCGATAACGAGTCAACCCAACCAAAAGAGAGCAGCTGACAAAATGATAATACCGGTGATAACATTCATCAAAGAGGTGACAATAAGCATGGAGGGAATCAACATGCCAGAAATGGTAACCACTTAGGTGGTAATCATGGTCAAAACAATAAGAATGGACATTTCAAGAAGAGGAGATTCAACAATGATGGAAAGACATCAGCACCAGCACCCGTTGTTAAGGAAGGAGAACGATTCAAATACGGAGGGGAGGGACACATCAGTCCAAACTGCGCGATGCCGTCCAAAGCATGTTATAATTGTGGAAGAGAAGGCCACTTAGCTCGATTTTGTCATTCACCGAAGACAAGTTCAGCTAGGATGGAGGCACCAAAGGCTGTCCCAGATAAGCTAAAACTGGTAGTTTTTCGTGGCGAGGAACCTGAATAAAATTATCACGGGTATGCTAGTCATAAATTCTTTTGAAGTCTATACCGTGTTAGATACCGGTTCTACTCACTCTTTTATTTCACCTAGTTGTGTTCAATGTTTCAACTTAACTTCGGAGAAGTTAGACTTTGATTTATCTGTTGAAATTCCGTTGGGAGAAACCTTCGTTACCTCCAGTATTTATAAATCTTGTTCAAATCAACACTTTCACGTTACCTGTCGATCTTATCTCTTTGAAAATACTTGCCTTTGATATAATTTTTGGAAATGATTGGTTAACTACTCATCGTGCTTTTCGTAAGGTTGTTAGCTTTCATACTCCTAACCAACCTATTATGCGAATTCAAGCAACCAAACCACTAAAGTCAATCATTGTCATATCAAGCCATAAGTAAAGAGCCCCGGTCCTTTCGTTGTTGACTTTCTTGTGTGGAATGCACCGAAACTAGAATTTCTGTAGGCGACATCGTGAATGATGATGGCAAGTTGATAGGTATCAAGGTGACGTGCTATCCAAGTCTTAGATGAGGGTCACAGTTTTGAACGATATTTCTATTATTAATAAAGTTCTTGACATATTCTTGAAGACTTCTTAGCCTACCCCAGAGCGTGAAATCGAATTTTGTATTGACCCCAGTACAAAACTCATTTCTTAAACCCTTAAATATTTCTTCAACTAAAACGAACATATTATGCGCCACAGACGTTGGCTCGAGCTGTTGAAGATTATGATCGTACCATTCAATATCATCGTGGAAGAACGAAAGTGGTAACTGACGCGTTGAATAGAAGATCGTATGTGAGTGAGATGTTGTTAACACAAAGACCCATTTCATATAACTTACAAATGATGAAGATAGAGTTAAAGACTCTAGGGACCCACGTGAAGATAACGAATATACGATTAGAATCGACTTTAATCGATAAAGTTAAAGCCGCTCAAGCTACATACTCAGAGCTGATGAATGTGAAGAAGAAAGTTCAAGAGGGCGTTATTCTAGAAGCAAGAATCGATGAAGAGAGGAAATCTTAACCCTCGATTTAATTGACCCATTTGAAATCCTCGATCCAGTAGAAACTGTGGCTTATAGACTCGTTTTACCGCCAAGTATGTCGCGTGTTCATAACATTTTTAACGTATTGATGTTACGTAAATATGTGGACGACCCGAACCACATTATTGATTTAGAACCGGACGAGATAGCGGATAATTTAATGTATGAAGATGTACCTGTTAAAATCCTGGAATGTATTCAACACTCAAAGGTTATACCTCAAGAGTTAGAATCTAACGAAGTGTCCTCATTTGTTCGGCATACCAGGTACGTACGTAAATTTCTAGGGCGAAATTTCATAAGGAGGGGAGATTGTGAAACCTCAGATTTTATGAATAAAGATTTAATTTTTTCGAAATATTTTTTTAAATATTATAGTGTGAATTTGAGATAATGTTATAGTCGTGGATAGTATTTATAAATTTTGTAAAGTATGCAAGTTACTGTATTATATTCGATTGGTCGGGGAATATTATTTTTTGTCGAAGAATATTCGTACGACGACACAATTATTGGTAGACCCCACAACGAAATTATTGTCGGATTGAGAAAACGACAAAAATATTTTATAAAAATAACGGCGGAAGTTTTACAGTTAATACTGTTGAACTACTCGGTAGTAAAAATACAGTAATACGTGTGGTTGCATAGTAGCATACGGTATTGATTATTGAGGCTTACGTGATAAGTCACTCAGTTTTGTTTTATTGGTATTATTAATGTAATAAAACAGAAAAGGTTTTTATATAAAACAGAATACTTTTATAAAGTTATTCGTTTTATTAGGCTAATAGTAAAATCTTTTTATATAAAACAGAATATTTTATAAAGTTATCTGTTTTATTAGACAATAATTAGAATATATTATATTTTATTATGCATAGTATTTGCATAGTGCCTGCATAGTATTTGCATAGTAAAATCTTTTATAAAGTTATTCGTTTTATTAGATTATAAATAGAATATATTATATTTTATTTAAAAGATTTTGCTTTAAATATGGACTGTCAGATTAAAGTAAATCAATCTCGACCGTTCATGAGTTAATTATTATGCAATCTATTTTTCTATAAATAGAAGCTCATTCCTTCATTATTTCTTACGAATTTACTGAAACTCTAGAGAGAGAAAATTATAGAGAGAGAAGAAAAGTATTCTGCTACTTTACTACTCCGATATCAAGTTTCTTTTACGGTAAGGGATATTATTTGTTGTACTCGTAAAGGGCATTCTTTCTTTCTTATTCATGAAGAGAACTTCTGTTATTCCATTCTTTATTATTCTGTTGGAATAACCTGTATACGCGGGCTACCCTATACTTGGTAAAATTCTTCTGTTATTCCATTCTTTATTATTCTGTTGGAATATCCTGTCTGTGCGTTTACGCCTGTCCTGGTTCCATTATTTATTATTCTGTCGGAATATCCTGTCTGTGCATTTACGCCGGAACTGGTTCCATTCTTTATTATTCTGTTGAAATAACCTGTCTGTGCGATCTATTGCATGCATGGTGATTTCTGTTGTTATTCTATTCTTTATTATTCTGTTGGAATATCCTGTCTGTGCATTTTACGCCGGACCTGGTTCCGTTATTTATTATTCTGTTGAAATAACCTGCCTGTGCGGTCTATCGCATGTATGGTGATTTCTTTTGTTATTCTATTCTTTATTATACTCAGTTGGTTAAAACTTCGACTTCTATACTCTATAAAATTAGTGGAATATCCTTGATATTTGCGCTTCATCTAGTATCTTTTCATGAAAATATTCTTCTGAGCAATCTTGAATTTTACTCTACAAAGCAGTATCATGTTGACAATTTGGACGTTATTAGTTCCTAGATAAATTAATTCTTGAACTTGTTTTATTGAATTCTTATATCATTGTCATCATCCTCATGTTTATATTTTGTTGAAAGTCATCTGTGGCCTGTATGCATAGATGGACTTGGTATGATTATGACCAGGGATTATTTGGTGTAATCATGACCGTAATATTACAAATGATGTGGAAAAAGTCCTTATTGGCCCGTAGTGCATTGATGGACAGTTTTTGGTATGATTATGGCTATGGATTCTCTTTGGCCATAGTGTAAATATGAATTATTTTATGGCATGATCAGGACCGTTGATGAAAACATGATTATCTTTAGCCGTAGTACATGGATAATTCGTGGTCGTGATACTAAAGAATATCCTTGGCCGTAGTGCAGGGGTGATTCGATGATGTGGATTATTTATTAAGCTGAGTCCCAGCGATAAAAGTCATGAAAAACCTTTTAAATCATAAAAGATAGTAGATTTTATTCTCTACTTGACTCTTTTAATGGATTGCTTGATCCGCTCCAGTTAAACATGATGTCTATTATATTTTATCAGTTTAACATTGTTGAAGACTAATAATAATTTATTTTGCATTATCTTAGTCATAATATTTCTTACTGGGCTAGTTGAGCTCACCCTTTCTTTCACTGTTCTCTTTAGGAAATGAGAATATAGTTGGGACGAGTGGGGAAACGGAGTGATGGACCAGATGATAGCATTAGTAATCCTCACTATTCTATGTAATAGTGTGATAATAATTGTAATGAGGACTCCTTTTGAGTTTGTATACTCTCTAGTAGACAATATTGTATTCAAACTCACAGTTTATGTTTTGTCGTATTGTACACGACAGTTGTATTATTAAGTTATATTTGAATTCTGTACCATGTATCTAGCGACTCAAGATGGGTGATGTATACCTAATTTTGGGGGCGTCACAATAACTTAGTGTACACAAGGAATGTTAGACAAGTGTTGCGAAGTAATCACTTAGAATTTTTGAAATGTAAATGGTAAAGAAAGACTTGTGCTAAAATAGTAAGTTTAGCTAGAAATGTACATGTTATGGTATGTTAACATATCTAATAGATAATGTGATTCCTAGTTGTTGTCAACAAGTGTAATACATCAAATATGGGGTAATGGAATCTATGACGAGTTTAATGAACGTTAAGTGTTGGTTTCGAAAGAATTTAAAGAAACACAAAATGAGATTATATAATGATAAGTGTCATACAAAGGGGAGTAAACACCTGAAGTTATGTGTTAAGTTTCAAAGAGATGCAAGTTATAAAAGATTAAGACTAAGAGTCATTGTGGTTTCGTTAGATGTGCAACTAATGCATGTGAATATGAACCATTGAACTGTTGTAGGATGTAAGCAAAGTATTTAAGCTATTTTTCGGTAATTGGTAATCTACGAACCAGGCAAGTCTTTCAGTTTCTGTTTGCTACGTGAACTTGATGATTAATTGTTTTAAGTCTTTATTGCAAATAACATGAAGTGTGTTTTATTTATGTGCAAGCATGAAATGTCAAAGTCAACTTATGACTACATTATTGAGTAAAGCATGTCGATTGAGTAAGGAACTCAATCTTTATATTTGTTATATGAACTGTAGCATGTTTGTTATGATAGTTCAATATTTAAGAGATATATGTTTAGCATGATATTATATGCTATGTGTTGCCTGAAAACTGTTAGATTTTGCTGGGCTGTCGAGCTCAACCTTGCAAATAACCATTTTTGCTGGTCAAGATTTCAAGGTAAAGTTATATGTTACCTGAAAGTTATGAATCCAACGTGATACTTGAAGATTCCTTATGTTTTATGAGAAATGTATTTAATATTTTGAATGTAACATGTTGTTAAATTGTAAGTTGAGCTATTCAGTATATATGGATATCCATTGATGATGTAAGACTTTGTATAGTCATTTTGTTGTAATGATTCATGATATAAATTTGAATCGAAGAGATGTAATGTAAAGGTTAAAAGTTCTGGGAACGAGAATAGTTTGTAAATAGAAAATTTTAATTGTAATAGAACATTTTAATTATTCTGCAAATTTCAATGGTTGTATTATCGTTTAATGTTATAAAATTAGAGGTTGAACGTATTATTAACGACCGAAGTCGAGAATTAAATTGTATAAATTTTGGGGTCGTTACAATCCCTGGTCATAATCATACCAATAAACAGTTCATCTATGCACATAAGCCAAAGATACTCCTTAATCAATAGTTCATCTTTGCATGTAAGCCAAAGATATACAACTGTAAAACCAATAATCAACAGTCCATCTTTGCACGTAAGCCAAAGATATACAACTAAGCCAAAGATATACAACTGTAAAACCAATAATCAGCAGTCCATCTTTGTACGTAAGTCAAATATACAACTGTAAAACCAATAATCAACAGTCCATCTTTGCATGTAAGCCAAAGATGACTTTCATCATAATATAAGCATGAGGATGATGGCAATGATATAAGCATTAATCAAACAAATTCAAGAATAAATATTAAAGACTTTAAATTTATTCAGAGTTTAAAAATATCCAAATTGTCAACATGATACTGCTTTGTGGAGTAAAATTCAAGAATAATATTCATGTACTAAAAATAATTTGGACAGAAAAGAAATATATTTTTCGGGTAAATAGTACCCCGCAATAGTACCCTATGAATAGTACTTTGGGAATAGTACTTCGTGAATAGTACCCAGTCATGAAAAGTACCCAAATACCCAATAATATTCGGGTGAATAATAATTTTGGTGAATAGTAACCCGTGAATAGTAACTCATGAATAGTACTCTGACACGAAAAGTGCCTCGAATACCCGAGTGAATAATACTAGAGTGTATAGTAACTGGGTGAACAGTAACCCGTGAATAGTAACTCGTAAAAAAAATATCAAAGAAAATGATATTCCATGACGAGTACAAAAGAAATGATATCTCATACGAGTAAAATAGAATATACGAAACTGCAAATGAATTTTCACCCGCCATGCGGTAATCCACGTAGACAGATCATTTCCACAATTTAATAAAGAATGAATACGAAGGATCATTCACCATGCATGTGGTAATCCATATAGACAGGTTGTTCCAATAGAATAATAAAGAATGGAATAACAAAAGAATTCACCATGCATGCGATAGACCGCACAGACAGGTTATTATAACAGAATAATAAATAATGGAATAACAGAAGAATTCACCAGGCATGCGATAGACCGCACAGACAGGTTATTCCAACAGAATAATAAATAATGGAACCAGGTCATCTGTAATCCGCACAGACAGGATATTCTAACAGAATAATAAAGAATGAAACTAGGTCATGCGTAATCCGCACAGACAGGATATTCTAACAGAATAATAAAAAATGGAACCAGGTCATGCGTAATCCGCATAGACAGGATATTCCAACAGAATAATAAAGAATGGAATAACAACAGAATTCACCAGGCATGCGATAGACCGCACAGACAGGTTATTCCAACAGAATAATAAAGAATGGAATAACAGAAGAATTTCACCATGTATGCGGTACTTCGCATAGACTGTGACGCCCCCGAAATAGGTATACAACACCCATTCTGAATCGCCAAATACATGGTACAAAAAGCAAACTACAACTTCAATAATATAATTGTTGTGCAAAATACGACAACACATACTGTGAGTTTAAATACAAATATTATCTTCTAGACAATATCCACACTCAAATAAGTCCTCATTATAATTATTCAAACACTATTTTACAAAAATAGTGAGGACTGCTAAAACATCTTTCTAGAACCATCACTCCATACCCCGACTAGATCCTGCTATGTTCTCACCTCCTGAGAAGAAAAATGGAACAAAAAGAAAAAGGGTGAGCTCAACTAGCCCAGTAAAGAATATTATGACTAAGATAATATACAACAAATTATCATTAGTATTCAACAGGAAAAAATCTGATAGAATATAATCGACAACAAGTTTTAGATCAACAACTGCAGCGGAAACAACAAACCATTAGAAGAGTCAAGTAGAGAATGAATTCTACTATCTTCTAAGATTTAAAAGTCCATCATCAATATTTTATCCCTGTAACATCAATTAATAATCATCTTTAACCAAATATCCATCTTTGCACTACAGGCCAAAGATATTCATTTGTATCACCAGTCAGTCATGTTCATCTCAACACCTGTTCATCTTTGCACTACAGGCCAAAGATATTCATCAGGTAATCATACATCTTTGCACTACAAGCCAAAGATATTCAGTAATATCATCATTTAGGACTGAGGATGATGAAAAATATCTTAAAGAAAACGAATCCAGTGAGACTGGAGGACAAATAGTAGGGATTCGTATAACAGTTTATCCAAGATCAATAATACTTCATAATAATCAATTGTGAAGCAGAATTCAAAAATAAAGATAAAAACATGGATATAATCAAAGATAGTAACCATAATAGACATATTGGACAAAAAGAGAAAATTTTATTTTTCGGTGAATAGTGCCGTATACGTGAATAGTAACCCCAACACAAAAAATTCTAAATTTGATAAAAAAACTCATATCAATATTTCAGCATAATGATATTGAAGAAAATAATATCATTTAAGAAGAAAATAATATCCCTTACCTCAAAATATCAGTACTTCTGGTCGGAATACCGGTATAAGGCTGAAAGAAACTTGCTCTGATGAATAGAAACTCTCAAAGTATCTAAATACTTACAAAATACACTCAATAATCTAGAGGGAGAAAGAGAGAAAACTTGTTTCTGGTGTGATTTTTAATTCTAACTTAGCCCTCTATTTATAGGAAAATGTTAGCACGCCGAAACAGACTTAACATGCGACCTGATGGCTTTACCTGCTACTATTCAAGCCTACCACATTTGAATAAAAATTTCAGCACATTTCTTCACCAACCAAGAGTGGGCCCCACCAATTCTAGAATTTTCCACCAAAATGATAAACTCCGAAAATTCAACAATTTCTGAACCAGTCATCTCGTAAAATTCATAATAAATCATACGTTCATTTTTAACGGTTCAAAATTTGTGGACATATACTCAATTTATATATGTATACCATATCCAAAAATTACCACGATCCAACGGTTGGATTAAAAATTATAATCCCCGTAAAATATCTCAAAAATCCTGATTTTTAATACCTCCATTCCGACAAAAAATACTGATAAAAACCTCAACATTAACTCTTTCATTTTTAACCACAAAATATATCCCTCATTTATATCCACATAAAATAAATATTTCCTTATCATATGAATCAATAATTAATTATTTACAAATAATATTACAGAATCACATTTATGACAACCAGGCCGTTCCCAGGAAAGAGGGGGCTTTCCAATAAGGATTTCTCCTTACTGGCGCGCAATTAGATGACCAAACCTCTCCTTAGACAGAACTTTCTAGACATTGCCAATAATGTTATATAATAATATTATTCAAATAATATGAATTATTGATCTGATAATGGAAAATACTGTACATCAACAATTATTGAAACAACAATAATATAAAATACCAATGCAACAATTATTGAATCAATAAAATAAAATATTGAACAATAACTACTGTAACAATTATTGAGTAGTGCCTTCTTACGTAAGAATCAATAATTGGTGCAATACCGTATGCTACTGTATTTTAACCACCAGGTATTCTAACAGTATTAACGGTTACAACTGCGCCGTTAATTATAAACAACTTATACTTGTCGTTTTCTTCATCCAATCACTTTCCGTTATGGGGCCCACACAAGGCTGCGCCGTCGTACGAATATTCCCCGACAGCAAGAATATTCCACGACCAAACGAATATTCACCGACCAAAAATAAATATTTTATAACCACTTGTTTATTTGAAATATTTGCGCATTTTACCCATAACTAACCACATTAATCAAATCAACCCTTTCTATTTCAAAATAATAAATAGAGGAAATTTAATTTCATTTATTAATAAGTTGGGGTCTTACAACCTCCCCTCCTTATGAAATTTCGTCCTCGAAATTGACGTACGTACCTGGTGTTTCGAAAAGGTGAGGATACCTCGCTTTCATTTCTGATTTCAACTCTCAGGTCATTTCTTCAATAGCATGGTTTCTCCACAAAACCTTAACTTGTGGTATAACCTTCGTGCGTAGAACATGCTCTTTCCTATCCAAGATCTTAACAGGTACCTCCTCGTACGTTAAATCTTCGGCTATCTCGTCTGGTTCTAACTCAATTATGTGGTTCGGGTCTTTCACATATTTACGAAGCACAGATATGTGAAAAATATTATGAACACGAGACATACTTGGAGGTAATGCGAGTCGATATGCCACATTTCCTATTCGGTCAAGAATTTCAAATGGACCAACAAATCGTGGATTGAGGTTTCCTCTCTTCCCAAAACTTGTAACTCCTTTCCATGGTGCAACACGTAACAATACATGATCCCCAATACTAAATTCTACATCCTTTCGATGAAGATCCGCATAACTCTTTTGTCGATCCTGTGATGTTTGTATACGTTGTCGAATCGTTTGGATCTTCTCTGTAGTTATGCGTACCAATTCTGGTCCCAATAACGTTGCTTCACCCACCTCGTCCCAACATACTGGAGAACGACACTTTCGTCTATACAAGGCTTCAAATGGAGCCATACCTATACTTACCTGATAACTGTTGTTGTAGGAGAATTCCACCAGTGGCAAGTACTTATCCCAACTTCCTTTAAAATCTAGAACACAGAGTCTTAATAGATCTTCAAGGGTTTGAATAGTCCTCTCTGATTGCCCGTCTGTTTGAGGATGGTATGCTAAACTAAATCGTAAATCCGTGCCTATAGCTTTCTGCAAGCTAACCCAAAATCGTGAAGTGAATCTTGGGTCACGATCCGAAACTATGGATACTGGCATGCCATTCAATCTCACAATCTCATTCACGTACATACTAGCAAGACGTTCAAGGGAATAAGTCTCACGTATAGGTAAGAAATGAGCAAACTTGGTTAATATATCAACAATGACCCAAATCGCATCTATGCCTTGAGAAACCTTGGGAAGACCCGTAACAAAATTCATAGTAATGTGTTCCCACTTCCATTTCGGAATCTCAAGTGGTTGCAATGGAACCTTTGGTACTTGATGCTCCGCTTTTACACGTTGACAAGTTATACACCTCGAGATAAACTCCGTGATCTCTCTTTTCATATTGCTCCACCAAAATATATGTCGAAGATCGTGATACATTTTGGTACTCCCAGGATGGATTGCAAACGGTGTGTTGTGTGCCTCCATCATTATTCTATGCTTCAAATTAAAATCGTTAGGAACACAAAGTCTGGAGTTGACTCGAAGTATTCCTTCTTCATCGATTTTTTGCTTCTGGAATAGCACCTTCTTGCACTTTCTTCTTCATACGCATCAGCTCCATGTCCGTAGCTTGAGCAACTTTAACTTTATCGATTAAAGTCGGTTCTACTCGTATGTTTGATATCATCACGTGGGTACTTGGAGCCTTCATCTCTATCTCCAACCTTTGCAAGTCATACAAAATGGGCCTTTGTGTTAACAACATTACACTCGTACCCGCATATGATCTTCTACTCAATGCGTCAGCTACTACGTTTGCTTTTCCAGGATGATATTGGATGGTATGATCATAATCTTTCAGCAGATCGAGCCAACGTCGTTGCCGCATGTTGAGTTCCTTTTGGGTGAAGAAATATTTGAGGCTTTTATGATCTGTATAGATCTCCACTTTCTCCCCATACAGGTAGTGTCTCCAGATCTTCAACGCAAAAACGACTGCTGCCAACTCCAAATCATGAGTAGGATAATTCCTCTCATATTCTTTGAGTTGTCGTGAGGCATAGGCTATGACTTTCCCATGTTGCATGAGTCCTAACCCTTTGCCTGAAGCATCGCTGTAGATAACAAATCCATCCGAACTAGATGGTATTGTCAGAACAGGTGCCGAAATGAGTCTCCTCTTGAGTTCTTGAAAACTCTTCTCACAATCCTCGCTCCAACCGAATTTTATATCCTTCCGAGTCAGTTGAGTTAACGGAGTAGCGATTCTAGAAAATCCTTCCATGAATCTCCGATAATACCCAGCTAAGCCCAGAAAGCTACGTACTTCGGTCACCGACTTCGGTTGCTCCCAACTTTGTATGGCTTCAATCTTCGCCGGGTCGACAGATACTCCATGTTTTGACACCACGTGCCCAAGGAATGCTACTTCCTCAAGCCAGAACTCGCATTTCTTCAATTTGGCAGATAGCTTGTTTTCACGAAGCCTTTGCAGTACCAGCTTCAAATGGCGCTCATGATCTTCACAGCTTTTGGAATAGATGAGGATGTCATCAATAAAGACAACAACGAACTGATCTAAATATTCTTTGAATACACGGTTCATCATATCCATGAAGGCAGCAGGAGCATTAGTCAATCCAAAAGACATGACTAAGAATTCATAATGCCCGTACCGAGTTCTGAAGGCAGTCTTTGGAATATCCTCAGTTTTAATCTTCAGCTGATGATATCCAGAACGAAGATCGATCTATGAAAAGAATTGTTCTACTTGCAACTGGTCAAACAGGTCATCAATGCGAGGTAGCGGATACCTATTCTTGATAGTGACATGATTCAATTCTCGGTAGTCGATACAAAGTCGCATACTCCCGTCTTTCTTCTTTACGAATAACATAGGAGCACCCCAAGGAGATGTACTAGGACGAATAAAACCGATGTCCAACAACTCCTGTAGTTGTACCTTTAACTCCTAAAGTTCAATATGAGCCATTCGATATGGGGTTTTAGAAATGGGCTTTGTACCAGGTTCAAGGTCAATAAAGAATTCAACTTCACATTCTGGGGGTAGACCGTGAAGTTCTTCAGGAAATACGTCAGGAAATTCACTAACAACAGAAATATTATTCAAATCTGGCGTGTTTTTGTTCAAGTCCATAACATAGGCTATGAAAGCTTGACATCCATTTTTTAATAAACGAATGACTTTATGGCTTGATATGACAGCGATTGATTTTAGTGGTTTGGTTGCTTGAATTCACATAACAGGTTGGTTAGGAATATGAAAACTAACAACCTTACGAAAACAATCAATTTTGGTATGATGAGTAGTTAACCAATCAATTCCTAAAATCACATCAAAAGCAAGTATCTTTAAAGAGATAAGGTCAACAGGTAATGTGATTGTGCCAACTTGGATTAAGCAAGATTTATAAACTGTAGATGTAATGAAAGTTTCTCCTAACGGAGTCTCCACAGATAGGTCAAAGTCTAATTTCTCAGGAGTCAAGTTTAAACGTTGAGCACAAGCAGGAGAGATAAAAGAATGGGTAAAACCGGTATCTAATAAGGTATAAACTTCGCAAGAGTTTATGATTAGCTTACCCGTGATCACCTCGTTTGGGTTCCTCGCGTTTTGGGCAGTCACGACAAACGCCCTTCCAGGAACCACCGACTTTGACTTGTCCGGAACAGCTTTCGGAGTCACTATTCCCGTTGAACTTGGTTTCGCAACAAGACAATCTTTAGCTATATGACCTTCCTTTCCACAGTTATAACATACCTTGAACTGTTGTGGACAGTTTGGGCTGATGTGTCCCTCCTTCTCGCATTTGTAACAAACGACCGGTGCTTGTTCTCCTCCCCTAAAAGTAGTTGATGTTTGTCCTGACGTCTTCACGTTATCATTATTGTACCTTCTCTTCTTGAAATCTCCTCCCGAATCGTTCCTTCTATTATCACGGCCACGATTACCACCAGAGTGGTTACCGCTTTTGTCCGAATGTTTTCCTCCCTGCTGGTTTTCATTGCTTCGATGACTGCCGCCACCTGTATGACCCTGGTTGTGGTCCCTCGGTTGCACATACTCATTATCTCGCTCTAATAATTGAGCCCTGTTTACAACATCTAAATATAAATAAAATTTATGAGAGATAAGATATTGCCGAATCTCGGGTTTTAGACCTCTTAGAAACATCCTTGTCATTCGTTCCTCATTTTCGACCAAATGAGGTGCAAACCTGGATAACTCTGCAAACTTCTCCTCGTACTGGGACACCGTCATGTTGTTTTATTCTAGTCTGATAAACTCCACCTCCTTCATATGACGAATACTTTCAAGAAAGTACTTGTCATTGAACAGTTTCTGAAATGTTTCCCAGGACATGTTGAGTGCGTCAGGCTGGGTACGCTTCACAGACTCCCACCAGTAGTCTGCCTCACCGCGGAACATAAAGGTGGCGAATGGAACCTTCTGTTCCTCCGTGCATCCCGAGATATCGAATATCTTGGTAATTTGCTTGACCCACGTTTCCGCCATGATCGGATCCGGCTTTCCCTTAAATTCTGGTGGTCCCAATTCTTTGAACTGCTTGGCTGTGACAAACCGCGCGTTGTTATCATTTCCACCCGTATTCTACACACGAGTCTCCCTCGTCTGATTTTGCATGAACTGCAAAAAGCTCCTAAACATTCCATCATTCATCGTTTGCTCGGTAACGTTGTTTACAGGAGGAATATTGCCTTCCTGTTGCACGTTCCCCTGGGTAGTGATCAAAGGTGTCTCCACGGTCTGATTTACTCCATTATTAACGTTCTCAGCTGCCATTCTTAAATACTGCCATAAAACAAGGGTTAATAGTCATGTCATATATTATCCCTATACTCTGATCGACCCAATAAACACCAAATAAACTTAGTTAGGTCATACTAGCGAAGGAATTCCCTGTCTCTCCCCTCCTAGTTCTTGTCTCACATCTTAGCCAGGGATCATATCCCTAAGCTTTGATATCAACTGTGACGCCCCCAAAATAGGTATACAACACCCATTCTGAATCGCCAAATACATGGTACAAAAAGCAAACTACAACTTCAATAATACAATTGTCGTGCAAAATACGACAACACGTACTATGAGTTTAAATATAAATATTGTCTTCTAGACAATATCCACACTCAAATAAGTCCTCATTATAATTATTCAAACACTATTTTACAGAAATAGTGAGGACTGCTAAAACATCTTTCTAGAACCATCACTTCATACCCCGACTAGATCCTCCTATGTTCTCACCTCCTGAGAAGAAAAATGGAACAAAAAGGAAAAGGGTGAGCTCAACTAGCCAGTAAAGAATATTATGACTAAGATAATATACAACAAATTATCATTAGTATTCAACAGGGAAAGATCTGATAGAATATAATCGACAACAAGTTTTAGATCAACAACTGCAGCAGAAACAGCAAACCATTAGAAGAGTCAAGTAGAGAATGAATTCTACTATCTTCTAAGATTTAAAAATCCATCGTCAATATTTTATCCCTGTAACATCAATTAATAATCATCTTTAACCAAATATCCATCTTTGCACTACAGGCCAAAGATATTCATTTGTATCACCAGTCAGTCATGTTCATCTCAACACATGTTCATCTTTACACTACAGGCCAAAGATATTCATCAGGTAATCATACATCTTTGCACTACAGGCCAAAGATATTCAGTAATATCATCATTTAGGACTGAGGATGATGAAAAATATCTTAAAGAAAACGAATCCAGTGAGACTGGAGGACAAATAGTAGGGATTCGTATAACAGTTTATCCAAGATCCATAATACTTCATAATAATCAATTGTGAAGCAGAATTCAAAAATAAAGATCAAAACATGGATACAATCAAAGATAGTAATCATAATAGACATCTTGGACAAAAAGAAAAAATTTTATTTTTCGGTGAATAGTACCGTATTCGTGAATAGTGCCGTATACGTGAATAATGCCGTATACGTGAATAGTAACCCCGACACAAAAAGTTTCAAATTTGATAAAAAAAACTCATATCAATATTTCAGCATAATGATATTGAAGAAAATAATATCATTTAAGAAGAAAATAATATCCCTTATCTCAAAATATCAGTACTTCTGGTCGGAATACCGGTATAAGGCTGAAAGAAACTTGCTCTGATGAATAGAAACTCTCAAAGTATCTAAATACTCACAAAATACACTCAATAATCTAGAGAGAGAAAGAGAGAAAACTTGTTTCTGGTGTGATTTTCAATTCTAACTTAGCCCTCTATTTATAAGAAAATGTTAGCACGCCGAAGCAGACTTAACCTGCAACCTGATGGCTTTACCTGCTACTATTCAAGCCTACCACATTTGAATAAAAATTTTAGCATATTTATTCACCAACCAAGAGTGGGGCCCACCAATTCTAGAATTTTTTACCAAAATGATAAACTCCGAAAATTCAATAATTTCTGAACCAGTCATCTCGTAAAATTCATAATAAATCATACGTTCATTTTTAACGGTTCAAAATTTGTGGACATATACTCAACTTATATATGTATAACATATCCAAAAATTACCACGATCCAACGGTCGGATTAAAAATTATAACCCCCGCAAATATCTCAAAAATCCTAATTTTTAATACCTCAATTCCGACAAAAATACTGATTAAAACCTCAACATTGACTCCTTCATTTTTAACCAAAATATATCCCTCATTTATATCCACATAAAATAAATATTTCCTTATCATATGAATCAATAATTAATTATTTACAAATAATATTACAGAATCACATTTATGACAACCAGGCTGTTTCCAGGAAAGAGGGGGCTTTCCAATAAGGATTTCTCCTTACTGGCGCGCAATTAGATGACCAAACCTCTCCTTCGACAGAACTTTCTAGGCATTGCCAATAATGTTATCTAATAATATTATTCAAATAATATGAATTATTGATCTGATAATGGAAAATACTGTGCAATAACAATTATTGAAATAATAATAATATAAAATATCAACGTAACAATTATTGAATCAATAAAATAAAATATTGAACAGTAACTACTGTAACAATTATTGAGTAGTGCCATCTTACGTAAGAATCAATAATTGGTGCAATACCGTGTGCTACTGTATTTTAACCACCAGGTATTCCAACAGTATTAACGGTAACAACTAAGCCATTAATTATAAACAACTTATACTTGTCGTTTTCTTCATCCAATCGCTTTCCATTATGGGGCCTACACAAGGCTGCGCCGTCGTATGAATATTCCCCTACAGCAAGAATATTCCACGACCAAACGAATATTCACCGACCAAAAATGAATATTTTATAACCACTTGAATATTTGAAATATTTGCGCATTTTACCCATAACTAACCACATTAATCAAATCAACCCTTTCTATTTCAAAATAATAAATAGAAAAAATTTAATTTCATTTATTAATAAGTTGGGGTCTTACATAGACAGGTTATTACAACATAATAATAAAGAATGGAATAACTACCCTTACGAGTATTGAAAGAAAATAACTCTCTTCATGAATACGAAAGAATAATACCCCTTAATATAATAATAATATCTCTTACCTTAAAAGAAAACTTGATACTGGAATAGTGAGGTAGCAGACTTCTCTTCTTCTTTCTCTCTATAATTTCTCTCTATAATAACTTCTCTATTGCTTTAGTGAATTGGTGAAAAATAATGAAGGAATGGGCTTCTATTTATAGGAAAATATAGTTTCCATAATTGCACATTTTGGGGCTCGAAATATTACAGTATAATACCTTCATCTTTTTTTTCATTTTTAATTTAGTCATGCAAGTATTATCAAACTTGCACCACCTCCCCTAATAGTAAATCATGTGAATCAATAGTAAATCATGTGAACCAATAGTTATAGACATGTGAAAATACGAATTACAGTATAGTACCTCCATCTATACCTCTATTTTTAACTTAGTCATGCAAGTATTATCAATCTTGCACCAACTCCCCTAATAGTACAAGAATGTGAATCAATAGTACACACATGTGAACAAATAGTTATAATCATGTGAATTAATAACAATTAATTGCTCATTTATCTGGTTAATTACCTGATTGGTTAATATAACTTTCAGACATCAATTATTATCAAAATAAATGTCGATTTTCACTAACACTAATAATTCCAACACAATGGAACTATCAATTTCATCTTTAATCAACACGAACTTATTTATCATTAATATTATAATTCACAATATTTAACAACCAGGTCGTTCTCAGGAAAGAGGAGGCTTTTCGATAAGGATTTCTCCTTATTGGCGCGCAATTAGATGACCAAGCCTCTCCTTGACAGAACTCCTAGACATTGTCAATGTTACAAATAATAATATGAATAACTTTGTCGTCTCAATTATTGATTTAATAATATAACATATTATGCAGATGATACTGTTACAATAATTGAATCAATAATATGAGAGATATGATGCAGCAATTACTGTTGCAATAATTGAGTATAACTGAGTGACTTCTTACTTAAACATCAATAATCAATACCGTGTGCTACTATGCAACCATGCGTATTACTGTACTTTTACTACCGAGTAGTTCAACAGTTTTAACGGTAACACTTTCGCCGTTATTTTTATAAAAAGATAATTCTGTCGTTTTCTAAATACAACAATACTTTCATTGTGGGGTCCACCAATGATTATGCTGTCGTACGAATATTCTCCGACCAATCGAATATTCCCCGGCACAACGAATAACAACTTACTTACTTTGCAAAAATTTTTAAATATCACCCTTAACTTTAACCTTTTATCAATTTAACCATTTACGAAATAAAATAATAATTATAAGAAAATTGAATACTTTTATTTCATAAAATTTGGGATCTCACAATAATCCTCAGGTAAACAACAACACCGACCAAATGATGAACGATGAGATGTTCAGAGGCTTTATGCAATTCATGCAACATCAGGCGAGAGAGACTCCTGTTCAAAATGCAGGTAGAAATACTGGCAACTCATGGATGGTCACTGCTAAGCAGTTCAAGGAGCTGGGACCACCGAAGTTTTTGGGAAAGCTAGAATCACTTAAGGAAGAGACATGGATAAAGCAGATTACCAAGATATTTGATGTCTTGAGATGCTCCGAGGAGCAAAAGGTTCCCTTTGCCACCTTCATGTTGAGAGAAGAGGCAGATTACTGGTGAGAATCTGTGAAATGTACTCAGCTTACCGCACTCAAGATGTCTTGGGAGAAGTTCCAAGAATTGTTCAACGATAAGTACTTTCCCGAAAGTATTCGTCACATGAAGGAGGTAGAGTTCATCAAGCTGGAGCAAAATAATATGACTGTATCGCAGTACGAGGTGAAGTTTGCCAAGTTATCCCGATTTGCATCCCATTTGGTAGACAATGAGAAGCATAGGACGCGGATGTTTCTAAGAGGTTTGAAACCCGAAATACGTCAATACCTCATTTCTCACAAACTGTGTTTGTATTCAGATGTTGTAAATAAGGCTTAATTATTGAAGCGCGATAATGAGTCAACCCAACCAAAAGAGAGCAGCCGACAAATCAATAATATTAGTGGTAGCAGTCATTAAAGCGGTGATAACAAACGTGGAGGAAATCAACATGCTAGAAATGGTAACCACTTCGGTGGTAATCATGACTAAGATAATAGAAGTGAAAATTTCAAGAAGAGGAGATTCAATAATGATAAAAAGACGTCAGCACCAGCAATTGTTGTTAAGGAAGGAGACCGACCACCGATCAAATGCTTTAAATGTGGAGGGGAGGGACACATCAGTCCAAACTTCACGATGAAATCCAAAGCATGTTATAATTGCGGAAGAGAAGGTCACCTAGCTCGATTTTGTCGTGTAGTGAAGTCAAGTCCAGTTGGGATGGTGACACCAAATGCCGTCCCAGACAAGTTAAAACCAATAGTTCAAGGGAGAGCATTTGTCGTGACCTCCCAAAAAGTGAGGAACCCGAACAAGGTTATCACGGGTAAGCTAATCATAAACTCTTGCGAAGTCTATACCTTATTTGATACCGGCATTCTTTTATTTCTCCTACTTACGCTCAACGTTTAAATTTAACTCCGGAGAAATTAGACTTTGACTTATCTGTTGAAACTCCATTAGGAGAAACCTTCATTACATCCACTGTGTATAAGTCTTGTTTGATTCAACGATCTTATCTCTTTGAAAATACTTGCATTTGATGTGATTTTAGGGATTGATTGGTTAACTACTCATCATGCTAAAATTGATTATTTTCATAAGGTTGTTAACTTTCATATTCCTAACCAACCTATTATGCGAATTAAAGCAACCAAATAACATTCCAAAGACTGCTTTCAAAACTCGGTATGGGCATTACGAATTCCTAGTCATGTCCTTTGGACTGACTAATGCTCCTGCTGCCTTCATGGATACGATGAACCAAGTATTCAAGGAATATTTGGATCATTTTGTGGTCGTCTTTATTGATGACATCCTCATATACTCCAAAAGACATGAAGATCATGAGCAACACTGGAGGCTGATACTCCAAAAGCATCGTGAAAACAAGCTGTACGCCAAGTTGAAGAAATGCGAGTTCTGGCTTGAGGATGTAGCATTCCTTGGGCACGTGATATCGAATCACAGAATATCTGTTGACTAAGCGAAGATTAAAGAAATTCAAAACTGGGAGCAACCTAAGTCAGTGACCGAAGTACGTAGCTTTCTGGGCTTAGCTGATTATTATTGGAGATTCGTGGAAGGGTTTTCTCGAATCGCTACCCCATTAACTCAGCTGACTTAGAAAGACACAATATTCGGTTGGAACGAGGAATGTGAGAAGAGTTTTCAAGAACTCAAGAGGAGACTCATTTCAACACCTGTTCTGACAATACCATCTAGTTCGGAGGGATTTGTCATCTACAACGATGCTTCAGGCAGAGGGTTAGGATGTGTTCTCATGCAACATGTGAAAGTCATAGCCTATGCCTTACGACAATTTAAAGAATATGAGAGGAATTATCCTACTCATGATCTAGAGTTAACAGCAGTCATTTTTGCGCTTAAAATTTGGAGGCATTACCTGTATGGGGAGAAGGTGGAGATCTATACCGATCATAAAAGCCTTAAATATTTCTTCTCAACATGCGGCAACGACGTTGGCTCAAGCTGTTGAAAGATTACGATCATACCATTCTATACCATCATGAAAAAATGAACGTGATAGCTGACGCGTTGAGTAGAAGATCATATGCGGGTACAAGTGCGATATTGTCAACGCAAAGACCCATTTTGTATGACTTGCAAAGAATGGAGATAGAGTTAAAGACTCAAGAGACCCACGTGATGATGGCAACTATACGAGTAGAACCAACTTTAATCAATAAAGTTAAAGATGTTCAACTTACGAACCTAGAGCTGATGCGTATGAGGAAGAAAGTATAAGAAGGTGTTATTCCAGAAGCAAGAATCGATGAATAAGGAATACTTCGAGTTAACTCTAGACTTTGTGTTCCTAATGACCTTGATTTAAAGTATAAAATCATGATGGAGGCATATAACACACTATTTGAAATCCATCTTGGGAGTACGAATATGTATTGTGATCTTCAACATACATTTTGGTGGAGCAATATGAAGAGAGAGATCGCAGAGTTTATATCAAGGTGTCTAACTTGTCAACGTGTCAAGACGGAGCATCAAGTGCCAAAAGGACCATTGCAACAACTTGAAATTCTAGAATGGAAGTGGGAGCACATTACCATGAATTTCGTTATTGGTCTTTCCAAGGTTTCTCAAGGCATAGATGCGATTTGGGTCATTGTCGATAGACTAACCAAGTCTGCTCATTTCTTACCTATACGAGAAACTTATTCACTTGAACGTCTTGCTCATATATACATAAATGAGATTGTAAGACTATATGGTATGCCAGTTTCCATAGTTTCTGATCGAGACCCAAGATTCACTTCACGATTTTGGGTTAGTTTGCAAAAAGCTATGAGCACAGATTTATGATTCAGTTCGGCTTATCATCCTCAGACGGACGGGCAGTTGGAGAGGACTATTCAAACTCTTGAAGATCTATTAAGACTCTGTGTCCTTGACTTCAAAGGAAGTTGGGATAAATTCTTGCCATTAGCGGAATTTTCCTACAACAACAGTTATCAAGCAAGTATAGGCATGGCTCCATTTGAGGCGTTGTATGGACGCAAGTGTCGTTCTCTAATATGCTGGGACGAGGTGGTTGAAGCAACATTGTTGGGACCTGAGTTGGTACGTATGACTAGGGAAAAGATTCAAATGATCCGACAACGTATAAAAACCTCACAAGATCGATAAAAGAGTTATGCTGATCTTTATCGAAAGGACGTGAAATTCAATGTTGGAGATCATGTGTTGTTACGTGTTGCTCCATGGAAAGGAGTTACAAGATTTGGAAAGAGAGGAAAGCTCAATCCTCAATTTATTGGGCCATTCAAAATCCTCGATCAAGTAGGAACTGTGGCTTATATACTCGCCTTACCACCAAGTATGTCTCTTGTTCATAATATTTTTCACATATCTATGTTACGTAAATACGTGGAAGACCCGGACCACATTATTAATTTAGAACCGGATGAGATAGCAGAAGTTTTAATGTATGAAGAGGTACCTGTTAAAATCTTGGATAAGAAGGAATATATTCTACGCTCCAAGGTTATACCTTAAGTCAAAGTTTTGTGGAGAAACCACGATGTTGAGGAAATGACCTGGGAGTTAGAATATGAAATGAAATCAAGGTATCCTCACCTCTTTAACATACCAGGTACGTACCCCAATTTCGAGGATGAAATTTCATAAGAAGGGGAGGTTGTAAGACCCCAACTTTTATGAATAAAGATTGTTGGGAGATTGCATATTTAAATTTGATGTTGAAAGAAAATATTCATGATTATATGCAGAGTCCTTAAAGGAATATATGTACAAGGACTTAGAGGTAGATCAAAATTGTTAGGTTGATCTAAGCTATGAATGTTTATCATTCTGTAAATAAATGTATAGATGAAAAGATCAAAGCTGTTAGGTTGATCTATATCTTTAGATGTAATAGATAGGTGTCAACAGAATCGTAGTCTATGAAGCTGATCAAAAGATTGCAGAAGCCAAGGCAGGACCGTAGAGCATCGAGAATCGTAGTGTGTTTGCCTTGAAGGACTTCTCCTAGAATCGTAGAGTGGTCCAAATGTTTGCCAAGTCAACTCAGAGATCGTAGTGTGCTCTCAGAAGCATAGAGTCTGCAAGTTAAGCAAGTGAAGATCGTAGTGTGCCAGTCCTTAAGAGAAATCATAGTGTTCTCGTTTGCTAGTATCGAATCAAGTACCAAGGTGGCAAGACACCAAGATCAGGATCGTAAAGCTTCATCTGTTAGTGACAGAAGCATCAAGCCTTGTCCATTTGTCCAAAGAATAAATAATAACAAATATGGAATGGGTTATAAATGTTGAAGTCCTCGGGAGCCTCAATGAGACAACGGTCATCCTTAGTATATAACAAAGAAACGTATTGAAGAAGCTAAGGAAAGGACTATGGGTCAGCAGAAAACACCTTTTCAGGTGTTAGGTGACACATCAGTCTGCTGTGTCAGTAGGCCAGACTACAAATTAGAAGTTGTGCAAAAAGTCTCGATCAAAGCTTAGAAATGTCAAATGCATTTAATGGTTCAACGGATGTCTTCAACGGATACATTTCAAAGGCCTCATATATGCAAAAGATCAGCAGATGAAAGAATCAAGCAAGCACTGAACAAAAACGCTAAAGAACACTCAAAGCTCAACTCTACGATCTGTAAAAGAAAGCTTGCTAGCTACTCAATTCTTTTGAACAAAATCTTAACGGCAACTGAGTAGCACCATTCAAGAACTTAACTATTTTCAAGTGAAGAAAGAAGTTACAAGTCAGAAGGACTTGAAGAGTTCTAAGTGAACTGAGAAGTACCAAGTCTGCTGGACTTGAAGAGTTCAAAAGTGAACTAAGAAGTTCAAGACTGTTGGTCTTGAAGGAATCTGTGAGATTCAGAAATTGTAAAGATATCCTTAGTGGATTTCCTACTCGATGAGTAGAAGAGTGGACTAGGAGCTTTAAGTGCTCTGAACCACTTAAAATTGATGTGTCTCTTACATTCTTACTATAACTGCTATAACTGTCATAACTGCTTTACTCTTATTAACTCGCTATATCTTAAAGGGAGAACAAATAAATCTCAATTCCGCTGTATTTAAATCATTATCAAAACTAACAAATTATTTCGAAAAATAATTTAAAATATCTATTCAACCCCTTTCTAGATTACTTTTGTGCCTCTGAAAACTAACAATTGGTATCAAAGCAGATTCTATTAAATAGCCTACAAAGCTTAAGTAGATCCAATGGCACATCTGATAAGCGAATTAAAAGACTGGAGGAGCTAACAAGCCACCTATGTGCAATAAAGATAAATTCACCAACTGAAAAGTTTGTATGCAAGCCTACATGGATTCAATAGATGAAGATCTATTTGAAACTGTTCAGAATGGGCCCTACGTTCCTACAAAGGTTGCACCAACTTCAGACGACCCAAACAAAATTCAGATCAAGGTTAAAGAAGAATGGACTGACAACCAAAAGAAAGCTGTCTAACTCGACAAAAAGGCCAAGAACATTTTGTTCTAATATTTGGAAGATGACCTGTTCGAGAATGTGGTTAATAGCAAAATAGCAAAGGAAGTATGGGAAGCATTGCTCATCATGCTTGAAGGAACAAAAGAAGTCAGAGAAAACAAGCAATCTCTCCTGACTCAGCAATATGAAATATTTGCACACGTTCAAGGAGAAAAGTTCACTTCCACCTACGAAAGATTCAATGTACTACTCAACTCTCTCCGAGCCTATGGAAAGATCTATCCAAATAAAGATCTAATCATAAAGTTCATAAGAGCTTTACCTGGCAAGTGGGATGCCAAAACCACTACCATCAGAGAGTTAAAGAATATCCATGAAATGACTGTTCAACAGTTATATGGCAACCTTCTCACATATGAACTAGAGCTGACTCAACGAGCAGAAACTCTATCTGAAGGAAGAAAGAAGGATAAAGGGGTTTCTCTCAAAGCAACAGACAATATCTCCAAAGTCAACACTGAGAATGACTCTAACTACGATGAAGATGATGATGAGAACTTTGCAATGCTGGTAAGAAGACTTAGAAGGTTTATGCGTCAAGGGAGACCTAGCAAACCAAAGAAAGTCAACAACTACAGCAGCTAGGAGCAGATAAATGACTTATGCTACAACTGTAAGAAGCTTGGCCATTTCATTACAAATTGCAACAAATCTCTTAGAGAAGAACTAAAGAGGAAATCAAATTCAAAGAAAGAATTCAAAGGCAATAAAAGGCCTCAGAAGAAAGATAAAGGTCTTGTAGCCGGAGGATCGTGGAGTAACTCAGACAACGACTCAACTCCCGAATATGGAGATGATGAAGATCCTTAAATGGTAAATCTCTGTCTGATGGCCAAACATGCAAAGGATAAAAAGAGCTTTGACATTCATGAAGTAAGTATAGATGAGGTATTTGACTTTAACTCTCCTGATGTAGACATTGATGATTTAAGAACTGAACTGCATGGCATAACATCTGATCTGCATCAATACATGAAATGGTTCAGAGTTCTATCAAAACATTATTCTCTTCTTCAAAAAGAAAAAGAGAAAGTTCAGGAAGAACTGGAAACATCCCTTCTAAGAACTAACTCTCTCTCTCTCTAAGTTTGAAGCTGAGAATAAGCTCTTAAAACAAACCAATGAACTCAATGCACAAAGACAGTCAAGTCTAACCTCTAAAATTGAGGAACTAGAAAGGACAATCTTTACATGGAATAAATCCTCTTCATCCATGGACTCACTGATCTCCAGTCAGAGAAGTGCATCTGACAGAACATGTTTAGGTTTTGGGGAATCCACCTCAGAACCATATGTGGAAAAGATAAAGGAAACTAGCACTAGTAATGCTTCAAGTTTTAGTAGAAGCATTACATTTGTGAAATCCTCACAGAAGGAAGAACTAGTCCAACCCTGCTCTTCTGATCCAATCCATATTCCAAGGAATAAAGGATCCCATGCTGGCCTAGGTTTTAGAAAAGAGAAGAGTAACCTAGTCACTGCTTTCCAACCTCAAAGGATCGTAGAGTCGAGTAAAATCAACTCCAAGGAAAATAGAGGTAAGCTTCACTCCTCACAAATCATGAAATAAGAGGAAATATGGAAGAAGGAGAACCAGTATAAAGGAAGGATGGCTGAGAATCCACATAAGTCCAAATGGAGGAAGAATCCACATACACCTAAGCATGCATCATATTAGATGTTTTGTATGTAAAAAGGTTGGTCATAAGGCTGCAATATGCTACCATAATCCTATGCATGTGAGACCCAAAATCAAGCAGATTTGGGTTCCCAAGGGTATTAACAAAGTAGGACCCATGCAAGTATGGGTACCAAAATGAAAGTTTAATATTACCACAGGAACAGAGCTCCACGATCACAACCTGGTATCTGGACAGTGGATGCTCAAGGCACATGACCGGGAACAAAGCCCTCCTGTCTAACTACATAGAAAAGGAGGGTCCTTCAGTCATCTTCAGAGACAATGGCTCTAGCAAGACAATAGGATATGGCTCAGCTGGGAATGGTGCAGTGTCCTTCAGTAAAGTAGCCAATGTGGAAGGTTTATAACATAATTTTTTGAGCATAAGCCAACTCTGCGACAAGGGTTATCAAGTCACCTTCCTTAATAATCAATGTCAAGTCAGAGATCTGAAGACATCCTCTATAAAGCTGACTGGAACAAGAGAAGGAAACGTCTACACTGTTAATCTTGGCCAACTGAGCTCGGACGAGATGATATGCTTTTTGGCTAAAGCATCTAAAGAAATGAGCTGGTTATGGCATAGAAGACTGTCTCATCTCAACTTCAAAAGCATGTCTAAATTGGCCTCCAAGGATCTAATAACATGCTTACCCAAGTTCAGCTTCCTCAAAGAAAAGCCATGCAATGCCTGTCAACTTGGAAAGCAGACTAGAAGCTCATTCAAGAGCAAAACCATCAACTCAATTGACAAGCTTCTGCAGCTACTTCACATGGATCTATTTGGGCCAATCCCAATAACAAGCTTTGGAGGAAAGAGATACTCATTGGTCGTAGTGGATGACTACACCAGATTCACATAGGTGTTCTTTCTAAACTCAAAAGATGAAACATGCTCCCAACTAATCAAAATGTTCAGACTGGTGATGCACGAGAAAGGGGAGAAAATTAAGGCTATAAGGAGTGATCATGACAAAGAATTCGACTTCTCTGAGATGGACCAGTTCTGCACATACAATGGCATCAGTCACCACTTCTCAGCTCCACAAACTCCTCAACAAAACGGAGTATTTGAGAGAAAGAACAGAACGTTGATAGAGGCTGGACAAACTCTACTAGCAGTAGCTCATCTGCCTGAATACTTCTGGGCAGAAGCTATAAACACTACATGTTACACTCAGAACAAATTACTCATACACTCTACGATAAAGAAGACTCCCTACGATTTGTGGCAAGGAAGAAAGCTGAATGTCAGCTACTTTCATGTATTCGGTTGTGCTTGCTACATTCTCAACAATGGGAAACAGTATCTGACAAAGTTCCAATCCAAGTCAGACGAAGGAATCTTTCTTGGATATGCCACAGACAGTAAGACCTATAGAGTGTTCAACAAGAAAATGCTGAGTGTCGAAGTCTCGATTCACATCATCTTTGATGAAACAGACTTGGACAAAATAGTGTCTCAAAACACTACGAACGATAGTTCAGACACTATGAACGAGGTCGTTGAGTTCAACGCCACGATTATAGTTCCAGAAAATGAAATCGTCGAGCAAGAAAATGAGATCGTAGAGAGGACTACGCAAGACAATGAACCTCCACATCAAGAAGCAGAAATTGATCTTGAAGGTCTCAGGCAAGAAGGCATCAGGACAGATGTTTCAACAGGAAATAGATGGGCAAAAGATCACACTCATAACTTAATCATTGGATATCCAAATGCAAGAGTTAAGACAAGAGCTGCCACTCAGAATGAGTGTTTCTATCTAAGCTTCCTATCACATATAGAACCCAAGAAGATAGAAGATGCTATGGAAGACTCCAGTTGGATAGAAGCCATGCAAGAAGAACTAAATCAATTTAAAAGAAGCAAAGTGTGAAGATTAGTTCCAAGACCAAGAAACCATCCAGTCATTGGCACCAAGTGGGTCTTCAAAAACAAGATATATAAAGATGGAGTAATAACAAGGAATAAAGCAAGACTAGTGGCCAAAGGTTACTCTCAAGAAGAAGGCATTGACTACGACGAGACCTTTGCACCTGTTGCCATACTAGAAGCCATCAGAATATTCCTTGCCTTTGATGCTCACATGAAATTCAAAATATTTCAGATGGAAGTTAAAAGTGCATTCCTGAATGGTGAACTTCAAGAAGAATTATACGTAGAGCAACCTTCAGGTTTCATCAATCCAACTCTCTCTAATTATGTCTATAGATTAGACAAAGCCTTATATGGTCTTAAACAAGCATCTAGAGCATGGTATAAAACACTAACTAATTTTCTTATTGAAAATGGGTTTAATAGAGGTAGAGTAGATACCACATTATTTCTTTGAAAGCATAAAGACAAGTCTTATAAGTTCAAATATATGTTGATGACATTATCTTTGGTTTTACTGATGAAAAATTATGTAAGAGATTTGCCAAGCTTATGCAAAGCAAGTTTGAAATGAGCATGATGGGTGAGCTGAACTTTTTTCTTGGATTGCAAGTAAAGCAGACTGATGAAGGAATCTTAATAAATCAAGCCAAGTACATTAAAGACTTACTTAAAAAGTATGGCATGGGGTCAGCCTCTCCCATGAAAACACCAATTGCTCCAGTAACCAAACTTGACAAAGATAAAAAAGGTAAAAACATTGATATAACTCAATAAAGAGGTATGATAAGCTCTCTTTTATATCTAACTGCCAGTAGACTAGACATAATTTTTGCAACATGTATATGTGGTAGATTTCAAGTTAATTCTAAGGAATCACACTTAACAGCTGTAAAAAGGATTTTCAGGTATCTCAAGGGTACACCTCACTTGGGACTTTGGTATCCCAAGTGTGACACCACCAAAATAGGTCCAATCCACCCAACCTATTCTGAGTCGCCAAATACATGGTGCAGAAAATAACTATAACTTTATTATTACAATTATCATGTAAAATACGATAACACATATACTGTGAGTTTAAATACAAATATTGTCTTTTAGACAATATCCACACTCAAATAAGTTCTCATTATAATTATTGATATACTATTTTACAAAATATTGAGGACTACTAAAACAACTATCTTGAACTATCATTCCATACCCCGACTAGTTCCCGCTATATTCTCGCCTCTTGAGAAGAAAAATAGAATAAAAAGGAAAAGTGTAAGACCCCGAATTTTATGAAATGAAGTTATTCAATTTTCTTATAATTATTATATTATTTAGTAAATGGTTAAATTGATAAAGGTTAAAGTTAAGGGTGATATTTAAAAATTTTGCAAAGTAAGCAAGTTGATATAAAATATTTGTTGTGTCGGGGAATATTCTATTGGTCGGGGAATATTCGTTTTAACAGGGAATATTCGTACGACGGCACAATCATTGGTGAACCCCACAATGGAAGTATTGTCGTAGTAAGAAAACGACAGAAATATCTTTTTATAAAATAACGACGAAAGGTTTACCGTTAAACTATTGAACTATCTGGTGGTAAAAGTACAGTAATACCCGTGGTTGCATAGTAGCACACGATATTCATTATTGATGGTTACGTGAGAAGTCACTTAGTTATACTCAATTATTGCTACAATAATTACTGCATAATATCTCTCATATTATTGATTCAATTATTGTCACAGTATCATCTGCATAATATTTATTATTATTAAATCAATAATTGAGACGACAAAAGTTATTCATATTATTATTTGCAATATTGACGATGTCTAGAAAGTTCTGTCGAGGAGAGGTTTGGTCACCTAATTGCGCGCTAATAGGGAGAAATCCTTATTAGAAAGCCCCTCTTTCCTGGAAATGATCTGGTTGTTAAATATTGTGAGTTATAATATTAATGATGAATAAGTTCGAGTTGATTAAGGATGAAATTAATGTTTTCATTATTTTGGGATTATTTGTGTTAGTGGAAATCGACATTTATTTTGATAATAATTGATTTCTGGACGTTATATTGACCAATTGGGTAATTAATCAGATAAATGAGCAATTAATTGCTATTAGTTCACATGCATATAACTATTTGCTCACATAAATGGAACTATTAATTCACATACATTACTATTAAGGGAGGTGGTGCAAGATTGATAATACTTGCATGACTAAATTAAAAATAGAGGTATAGATGAAGGTACTATACTGTAATTATTTTTTTCACATGTATAAAACTATTTTTTCACATGTGTGCACTATTGATTTACATGATGTACTATTAGGGGAGGTGGTGCAAGTTTGATAATATTTGCAGGACTAAATTAAAAATGAAAGAAAAGAAGAAGGTATTATATTGTAATATTTCGAGCCCCAAAACGTGCAATTATCGAAACTATATTTTTCTATAAATAGAAGTTCATTCTTCTTTCATTCTCACCAATTCACTAAGATTCACAAGAGCAATTATAGAGAGAGAAGCTATAGAGAGAAAGAAGAAGAGAAGTCTGTTACTTCACTATTCCAGTATCCAGTCTTCTTCTGAGGTAAGGGGTATTATTTATTTCATATTCTGAAGAGATATTATTTTTCATATTCGTATGAATATCATCTTCGTTCAATATTCGTAAGGAATATCATCTTCGTTCAATATTCGTAGGAATATTATTTTCGTTCAACAGTCGTAAGAGATATTATGTTTTTCAGTATTCATAAGAAATAATATTTTCTTCCATACTCTATAGTATGTGAGTAATATTATTTCGTCTCGTATTTCTGATTATACCCTCATTTTATTAAAGTATTGCTTCTATACTCTGTGAAATTAGTAGAATATCCTTAAAATTTACGCTTCATCCAGCATCGTTTCACAATGATATTTTCTACACATTTTTGTTAAATTTTAAGCTTTTCATGCCAGAGTACTGTCCATGAGTAGCATTCATTTATACGGTACTATTCACGGGGTACTATTCACAAAGTACTATTCACGAGTACTATTTACAAAGTACTATTCACGAAGTACTATTCACAAGTACTATTCACGAAGTACTATTCACGGGGTACTATTCCCGAAATACTATTTACAGGGTACTATTCACCCAGAGTACTATTCATGACAAAAATTGATTTCTTTTCGGTCCAAATCATTTTTGATACAATATTATTCTTGAATTTTACTCCACAAAGCAGTATCATGTTGACAATTTGGACATTATTGAATTCTGGATAAATTAAATTATAAATCTTTAAAATTTATCTTTTGCTTTCATTTAATTGAATTCTTATATCATTGTCATCATCCTCATGCTTATATTGTGATGAAAGTCATTTTTGGCTTACGTGCATAGATGGACTGTTAATCGGTATGATTATGACTAGGAAACATTCTGTATAATCATGACCCGTAATGTTACAAATGATGTGGTAAAAGTCCTCAGTGGCCTTTAGTGCATTGATGGACAGTTGTTGGTATGATTATGACCAGGTATTATTCGGTATGATCATGACCATTGGTGAAAACACGAATATTCTTGGCCCGTAGTGCATGGATAATTCATGGTTGTGATACTATTTATTGAGCTGAGTCTCAGAGATAAAATTGATGATAAACTCTTAAATCATAGAAGATAGTAGATATCATGCTCTACTTGACTCTTCTAATGGATTTCTTGTTCCGCTGCAGTTAAACTTGATGTTTATTGTATTTTATCAGTTTAACACTGTTGAAGGCTAACGATAATTTATTCTGCATTATCTTAGTCATAATATTTCTTACTGGGCTAGTTGAGCTTACCCTTTGCTTTCATTGTTCTCTTCAGGAAATGAGAACATAGCCCGGACTAGTCGGGGAACAGAGTGATGGTTCGAGATGGTGCATTAGTACTCCTCACTATTCTGTGAAATAGTGTGATAGTATTGAGGACTTATTTTGAGTTTGAATACTGTCTAGAAGACAATATTTGTATTAAAACTCACAGCTCATGTTGTATATTTAAGTTTGTATTTATATTTTGTACCATGTATTTGGCGACTCAGAATGGGTTATGTATACCTATTTTAGGGGTGTCACAGTTGGTATCAAAGCTTAGGAATATGATCCCTGGCTGAGATGTGAGACAATAACTAGGAGGGGAGAGACGGGAAATTCCTTTGTTTGTATGACCTACCTAAGTTTATTTGGTATTTAATTGGTCGGTCAGACTATAGGGATAATATGTGATATGATAATTAACCCTTATTTTGTGGCAGTGTTTGAAAATGGCATCTAAAAATGTCGAGATAAGCAATGAAGCACATGAGACCGTTGAGTCACTAACGATCAATACCCATGATAATGTGCATCAGGAAGACAATAATCCTCAGGTAAATAACAACACCGATCAGATGATGAACGATGGGATGTTCAGAGGCTTTATACAATTCATGCAACATCAGGCGAGAGAGACTCCTGTTCAAAATGCAGGCGGAAACACTGGCAACTCTCGGATGGTCACCGCTAAGCAGTTCAAGGAGTTGGGACCACCGAAGTTTTTGGGAGAGCCAAAACCACTTAAGGCAGAGACGTGGATAAAGCAGATCACCAAGATATTTGATGTCTTGGGATGCTCTGAGGAGCAAAAGGTTCCCTTTGCCACTTTCATGTTGCAAGGAGAGGCAGATTACTGGTGGGAATCAGTAAAACGTACTCAGCTTGTCGCACTCAAAATGTCTTGGGAGAAGTTTCAAGAACTGTTCAACGACAAGTACTTTTCCAAAAGTATTCGTCACATGAAGGAGGTAGAGTTCATCAAGCTGGAGCAAAACAATATGACCGTGTCGTAGTATGAAGCTAAGTTTGCTGAGTTGTCCCAGTTTGCATCCCACTTAGTTGATAATGAGGAGAGAATGACGCAGATGTTTCTAAGAGGTTTGAAACTCGAAATACGTTAATGCCTCATTTCTCACAAACTTTGTTTATATTTAGATGTTGTGAATAGGGCTCAGTTATTGGAGCGCGATAATGAGCCAGCCCAACCAAAAGATAATGATCAACAACACGATAATAATCGTACTGGTGGCAATGACCATCGGAACAATGATAACCATCATGGAGGAAATTATCATGCCAGAAATGATAACCACTTCGGTGGTAATCATGGCCAAGATAATATAAGAAATGATTTAAGTGGAAAATTCAAGAAGAGAAGATTTAACGATGATGGGAAGACGTCGACACCAGCACCAGCACCAGTAACAAATTCTAGGGGAGGAGAACGACCGCCAGTTAGATGCTACAGATGTGGAGAGGAGGGACACATAAGTCCAAACTGTTCACAGCCTTCCAAGGTATGTTTTAGTTGTGAAAAAGATGGTCATATAGCTCGATTTTATCCTGTAGCGAAATCAAATCCAGCTGGGACGGTGGCACCAAAGGCGGATACGGGCAAAACAAAGTTGGTGGTTTCAGGAAGAGCATTTTTCGTGACTTCTCAGAAAGCGAGTAACCCGAACGAAGTTATCACGAGTTAGTTAATCATAAAACTTTTGCGAAGTCTATACCTTGTTAGATACTGGTTCTATCCATTCTTTTATTTCTCCTATTTGTGCTCAACGTTTAAATTTAACTTCGAAGAAATTAGACTTTGACTTATCTGTTGAAACTCCGTTAGGAGAAACCTTCATTACACGTGCTATCCAAGTCTTGAATGAGAGTCACAGTTTTTAAATGATATTTCTATCGTTAATAAATTTCCTGACGTATTCTCTGAAGACTTCCTGGCCTACCCCAAAGCGTGAAATCGAATTTTGTATTGACCCTAGTACAAAACCCATTTCTAAAACCCTTAAATATGTCTTCACCCAAAATGAACATATCATGCGCCAAAGACGTTGGCCTGAGCTGTTGAAGATTATGACCATACCATTCAATATTATCGTGGAAAAAGCGAATGTGGTAGCTGATGCATTTAGTAGAAGATCGTATGCGTTTACGATTGTAACATTGTTAACACAAAGACCCATTTCATATGACTTACAAATGATAAAGATAGAGTTAAAGACTCTAAGGACCCACGTGATGATGTCAAATAATACGAGTAGAATCGACATTAACCGATAAGGTTAAAATCGCTTAAGCTACACACCCGGAGTTGATGAATGTGAAGAAGAAGGTTCAAGTGGGCATTATTCTAGAATCAAGAATCGACGAAGAGAGGAAATCTCAACCCTCGACTTTATTGGCCCATTCGAAATCCTCGATTGAGTAGGAACTATAGCCTATAAACTCGCTTTACAGCCAAGTATGTCGCGTGTTCATAACGTTTTTCACATATCGATGTTACGTAAATATGTGGACGACCCGAACCACATTATTGAATTAGAACCGAACGAGATAGCGGAAGATTTAACGTATGAAGAGGTAACTGTTTAAAATCTTGGATAAAAAAATATATTCTACGCTCAAAGGTTATACCTTAAGAGTTAGAATCTGAAATGAAGTCAAGGTATCCACACCTCTTCGACATACCAGGTACGTACGTAAATTTTGAGGGAAAAATTTTATAAGGAGGGGAGATTGTAAGACCCCGAATTTTATGAAATGAAGGTATTCAATTTTCTTATAATTATTACGTTATTTAGTAAATGGTTAAATTGATAAAGATTAAAGTTAAGGGTGATATTTGAAAATTTTGCAAAGTAAGCAAGTTAATATAAAATATTTGTTGTGTCGAAAAATATTCAATTGGTCGGGGAATATTCGTTTTAACAAGGAATATTCGTACAACGACACAATCATTGGTGAACCCCACAATGGAAGTATTGTCGTAGTTAGAAAATGATAGAAATATCTTTTTATAAAATAACGGCGAAAGTTTTACCGTTAAGCTGTTAAACTACCTGGTGGAAAAAGTACAATAATACCCGTGGTTGCATAGTAGCACATGGTATTGATTATTGATGCTTACGTGAGAAGTCGCTCAGTTACACTCAATTATTGCTACAATAATTGATGCATAATATCTCTCATATTATTGATTCAATTATTGTCACAGTATTATCTGCATAATATTTATTATTATTAAATTAATAATTAAGATGACAAAAGTTATTCATATTATTATTTGTAATATTGACGATGTCTAAAAAGTTCTGTCAAGGAGAGGTTTGGTCACCTAATTGCGCGCCAATAGGGAGAAATCCTTTTTGGAAAGCCTCCTCTTTCCTGGAAATGATATGGTTGTTAAATATTGTGAGTTATAATATTAATGATGAATAAGTTCGAGTTGATTAAAGATGAAATTAATATTTCCATTGTGTTGGGATTATTTGTGTTAGTGAAAATCGACATTTATTTCGATAATAATTGATTTCTGGAGGTTATATTTACCAATCGAGTAATTAATCGGATAAATGAGTAATTAATTGCTATTAGTTCACATGCATATAACTATTTGCTCACATAAATGGAACTATTGATTCACATGCATTACTATTAGGGGAGGTGGTGCAAGATTGATAATACTTGCATGACTAAATTAAAAATAGAGGTATAGATGAAGGTACTATACTGTAATTACCTTTTTCACATGTATAGAACTATTTGTTCACATGTGTGTACTCTTGATTCACATGATGTACTATTAGGGGAGGTGGTGTAAGTTTGATAATACTTGCAGGACTAAATTAAAAATGAAGGAAAAGATGAAGGTATTATACTATAATATTTCGAGCCCCAAACCGTGTAATTAATATATAGAAGTTCATTCTTCTTTCATTCTCACCAATTCAGTAAGACTCACAAGAGCAATTATAGAGAGAGAAACTATAGAGAGAAAGAAGAAGAAAAGTCTGCTATTTCACTATTCTAGTATCCAGTATTCTTCTGAGGTAAGGGGTATTATTTATTTCATATTCTGAAGAGATATTATTTTTCATATTCGTATGAATATCATCTTCGTTCAATATTCGTAAGGAATATCATCTTCGTTCAATATTAGTGGGAATATTATTTTCGTTCAACAGTCGTAAGGGATATTATGTTTTTCAGTATTCATAAGGAATACTATTTTCTTCCATACTCTGTAGTATGTAAGTAATATTATATCGTCTCGTACTCCTGATTATACCCTCATTTTGTTAAAGTATTGCTTCTATACTCCATGAAATTAGAAGAATATCCTTGAAATTTGCACTTCATCTAGTATAGTTTCACAAGGATATTTTCTACACATTCTTGTTAAATTTTAAGCTTTTCATGCCAGAGTACTGTCCATGAGTAGCATTCATTTATACGGTACTATTCACGGGGTACTATTCACAAAGTACTATTCACGAGTAATATTCATAAAGTACTATTCACGGGGTACTATTCCCAAAGTACTATTCATAGGGTACTATTTACTCGAGTACTATTCACCCGGAGTACTATTCATGACAAAAATTGATTTCTTTTCGGTCCAAATTATTTTTGATACAATATTATTCTTGAATTTTACTCCACAAAGCAGTATCAGGTTGACAATTTGAACATTATTGAATTCTGGATAAATTAAATTATAAATCTTTAAAATTTATCCTTTGCTTTTATTTAATTGAATTATTGTATTATTGTCATCATCCACATGCTTATATTGTGATGAAAGTCATCTTTGGCTTACATGCATAGATGGACTGTTAATTGGTATGATTATGACCAGAAATCATTCGATATAATCATGACCCGTAATGTTACAAATGATGTGGTAAAAGTCCTCAGTGGCCCGTAGTGCATTGATGGACAATTATTGGTATGATTATGACCATGTATTATTCGGTATGATCATGACCATTGGTGAAAATACGAATATCCTTGGCCCATAGTGCATGGATAATTCGTGGTTGTGATACTATTTATTGAGCTGAGTCTCAGTGATAAAATTGATGATAAACTCTTAAATCATAGAAGATAGTAGATATTATGCTCTACTTGACTCTTCTAATGGATTGCTTGTTCCGCAGCAGTTAAACTTGATGTTTATTGTATTTTATCAGTTTAACACTGTTGAAGGCTAACGATAACTTATTCTGCATTATCTTAGTCATAATATTTCTTACTGGGCTAGCTGAGCTCACCCTTTGCTTTCATTGTTCTCTTCAGGAAATGAGAACATAACCGGGATTAGTCGGGGAACGGAGTGATGGTTCGAGATGGTGCATTAGTAGTCCTCACTATTCTGTGAAATAGTGTAATAGTATTGAGGACTTATTTTGAGTTTAAAAACTGTCTAGAAGAAAAAATTTGTATTAAAACTCACAGCTCATGTTGTATATTTAAGTTTGTATTTGTATTTTGTACCATCTATTTGGCGACTCAAAATGGGTGATGTATACCTATTTTGGGGGCGTCACAAAAAGGGTGAGCTCAACTAGCCCTGTAAAGAATATTATGACTAAGATAATGTACAACAAATTATCCTTAGTCTTCAACGGGGAAAAATCTAGTAAAATATAATAGACAACAAGTTTTAGATCAACAATTGCAGCGGAAACAACAATCTATTAGAAGAGTCAAGTAGAGAATGAATTATACTATCTTCTAAGATTTAAAAGTCCATCATCAATATTTTATCCGTGTAACATCAATCAATATACATCTTGAATCAAATATTCATCTTTGCACTACAGGCCAAAGATGTCCATTTGTATCACCAGTTGGTCATGTTCATCTCAACATCTGTCCATCTTTGCACTACGGGCCAAAGATATTTATCAGGTAATCATTCATCTTTGCAGTTCAGGCCAAATATATTCAGTTATATCACCATTTAGGACTGAAGATGATAAAAATATTTTCAAGAAAATGAATCCAGAGAGTTAAAAAGACAAAGTTAGGGATTTGTACTTTAGTTTATCCAAGTTCAAAAATACTCCATAATAATCAATTATGGAGCAAAAATCAAAAATGAAGATAAAAGCATAGATCCAATCAAAGATAGGAACCATAATAGACAATCTTAGACACAGAAAAGAAAATTTAATTTTTTTGTGAATAGTGTTATATTCGTGAATAGTGCCATATACGTGAATAGTACAGTATACGTGAATAGTAACCCCGACACTAAAAGGTAGAAATTTCACATGAAAAATCATCATACTTTGTGAATAGTACTCGTAAATAGTAGCTCATAAATAGTAACTCGTGAATAGTAACTCATGAATAGTAACTCGTGAATAGTAATCCCGACATGAAAAGATAAGAATTTCATAATAAAATTCATACCAATATTTCGGTATAATGATATTGAAAGAAATAATATCATTTACGAAAAAAATAACATCCCTTACCTCAAAAGAACAGTACTTCTGGCTGGAATATCAGATATAACGCTGAAGAAAACTTGCACCGTATAGCAACACTCAAAAATATCTAAATACTCACAAAAATACGCTCGATAATATAGAGAAAGAAAACTTCAGTTTCTGGCGTGATTTTTAATTTTAACCTAAGCACCCTATTTATAGGAAAATGCTTCGAACACCAAAGTAGAAAATTTAATAAAATATTATTATTTTTAAAAAAAATTCCTACGTACTCCTTAGAAATCTGATTTTAGAATTTTGTAACATCAAGTGGGGCCCACCAACATGAAAACATGTTTTAATCATTTAATGCAACAAAATCAATTTGGATCCAATATTTCGGAACTTCAATAATTCATAATAAATAGCCCTTTTATCAGAAAAATTCAAATCTTATGTCCTTTCCATAGAAAATTCAATTCTCTACAACTTTATAGATTTAAGTTTTTCCAAATTCTAAACGAAAAATGACCGAAATTCACATACGGACGATTTTGCAGGCTATAATCAAATTTCAGTCAAAAATGGGATCTACCAACATGTTTAACATGTACATGTTTTTAGCATTTATTGTAACAAAAATACTCTTCCTCTTCATTTATTCATATATCATACATTCATTGTAAAAATATCACCATTATTATATTATTATATTATCGCATTATACATTTATAATGTAATATAATAATATATTTGAATGAATTATTTTATCAGAAAAGATAAAATATTAATTTTTAACAATTGCCACTTTTCTAAAAATTCCTCCATTTATATCCACATAAAATAAATATTTTCCTTATCATATAAATCAATAATTAATTATTCACAAATAATATTACAGAGTCACAATAATGACAACCAGGTCATTCTCAGGAAAGAGGGGGCCTTCCGATAAAGATTTCTCCTTACTGACGTGCAATTAAATAACCTCTCCTAGACAAAACTTCCTTAGACATTGTCAATAATGCTATCTAATAATATTATTCAAATAATATAAATTATTGATCTGATAATTTGAAATACTGTGCAATGACAATTATTGAATCAACAATATAAAATATCAACGCAGCAATTATTGAATCAATAAAATAAAATATTGAATAGTAATTACTGTAACAATTATTGAGTAGTGTCTTCTTATGTAAGAATTAATAATTGGTGCAATATCGTGTACTACTGTGCAACACTGCGTATTACTGTATTTTAACCACCGGGTATTCCAACAGTGTTAACGGTTATAATTACGCCGTTATTTATAAAAAACTCATACTTGTCGTTTTTTTTCTTCCAATCGCTTTCTGTTATGGGGCCCACAAAAGGCTGCGCCGTCGTACGAATATTTCCCGACAACAAGAATATTCCACGACCAAACGAATATTCCTCGACAACAATGAATATCTTATAACCACTTGCTTATTTAAAAATATTTGCGCATTTTACCCATAACTAACCACATTAATCAAATCAACCACTTACTATTTCGAAAAAAAATAATTAGAGAAATTAAATCTTTATTTATAAAAAGTTTGGGTCTTATAACCTCCCCTCCTTATGAAATTTCGTCCTCAAAATTGACGTACGTACCTGGTGTTTCGATCCATAAAACTTTTACTTAAGGTATAACCTTTGAGCGTAGGACATACTGCTTTCTATCTAAGATCTTGACAGGTACCTCCTCGTACGTTAAATCTTCGGCTATCTCGTCTGGTTCTAATTCAATAATGTGGTTAGGGTCGTCCACATATTTATGTAATATCGATACGTGAAAAATGTTATGAACACGCGACATACTTAGCGGTAGCTAGTCTATAGGCCACAGTTCCTACTTGATGGAAGATTTCAAATGGACCAATAAATCGATGGTTGAAATTTCCTCTCTTCATCGACTCTTGCTTCTGGAATAACACATTCTTGTACCTTCTTCTTCATACGCATCAGCTCCGGGTCTGTTGCTTGAGTGGCTTTAACTTTATCGATTAAAGTCAATTCTAATCGTATATTCGTTATCTTCACGCAGGTTCTTGAAATTTTTAACTCTATCTCCATCTTTTGTAAGTCGTACGAAATGGGTCTTCGTGTTAAAAACACCACACTCGTACCCGCATACGATTTTCTACTCAATGCGTCAGCTACCACGTTTGCTTTTCCAGGATGGTATTGAATGGTATGGTCGTAATCTTTCAACAGCTCGAGCCAACATCATTGCCGTATGTTGAGTTCTTAGAAGCTCTTCTCACATTCCTCGCTCCGTTCGAATTTTATATCTTTTCGAGTCAGCTGAGTTAATGGAATAGCGATTCAAGAAAATCCTTCCACGAATCTCCGATAGTAACCAGCTAAGCCTAGAAAGCTACGTATTTCGATTACTGACTTAGGTTGCTCTCAACTGTGACTCATATCCCTATCTTGGATAGCACGTCACAATGACACCTATCAGTTTACCATCGCACGAATATGATGTCCCCTACGGAGAGTCTGGCTTTAGTGCATTTCACAAAGGAAGTTACCAGATAGAGGCTAGGGTACCAACTCTTGTAGTTGGGTTTTTAACTCCTGAAGTTCAATAGGAGCCATTCGATATGAGATTTTAGAAATGGGTTTTGTACCAGGTTCAAAGTCAATATAAAATTCAATATCACGCTCTGGGGGTAGGCCAGGAAGTTCTTCAGGAAATACGTCAGAAATTCACTAACAACAGAAACATTATTCAAATCTGACATATTTTTGTTTAACTCCATGACATGGGCTAAGAAAGCTTGACATCCATTTTTTTTAATAAACGAATGACTTTATGGCTTGACATGATTGACTTTAGTGGTTTGATTGTTTAAATTCGTATAACAGGTTGGTTAGGAATATAAAAACTAATAACCTTACAAAAATAATCAATTTTGGCATAATAAGTAGGTAACCAACCAATTCCTAAAATCACATCAAATGCAAGTATTTTCAAAGAAATGAGATCACAGGTAATGTGATGGTTCCAACTTGAATCAAGCAAGATTTATAAATAGTGGATTTTGTGACACCCCCAAATCCCGGTACTTCCTTACCTCAAGACTTGGTGTTCACTTTTCATACATTCATACTATCTATCCAAATAAAATAACATTTAAACCATAAATCCTCCCTATAAAAGGGTTACATCATTAATTCCAAAATATCCCAGGTTGTCTAACCTTAACATCAATCAAGTGTGGAAATAAAATAATTACATCACATCATTAAATATAAAGTCTATTAACATAAAAGTCATTAAATTACAAGTCTTCATCACTTGTATATTTTTCTCTTTCCTTTGCTAGTTGTAGGTTCATCAACCTTCTCAACTTTAGCTGCAACGAGTGAATATATGAAAGAGTGAGCAAACAAAGCTCACTTTAAATAATAATGAATAACATCTTTACAACAATTACCAAATGATAGGCTGAACAAAATGCTTTATCAATTATAATCAGAATCATGAAATATTTAACTGAGGGTCATAAGACCACAAACTATGTCCATAGTTATAAGTAATCTTTCAACTTAAACTTTAACAACCATAAGACTATAAGGACTCCATGTACTTAGGGGGATCAACCCTTCGTACAATGTATTGTGCACAAACATTTTAACGCTATGCGTAAGTTATCCCCTATAATAGGGTTGTTCATCTCAGCATTTAGAATATGAGTCCGCACCAAAGTAAATTTGGTTTGGATAAGTTTCAAGGTAATTTAGAGTTTACGAACATCAACTAAGGATTAGTTGAATAAAACTGTAATAACATTATGCTAGGGAATAATTCATAAGTGAATCAACATTGTTTTCTAATGTCATGCTTTAGGAATAATCTAAAAGCATAAGTATTGAATAATGTAACACACCTTGCTTGAACAATGTTAAGCTAAGGTTAAAACCTTATTTAGAGTTGAATCTTAAGCATGCATAACAAATAGTAAGTTGAATAATAAAACTTATTCAAGATTAGTGTGTTAGAATGTATAAATTTGTATGCTAAATAACAAGTTAAAGATTAGCTTAATATCAAGAGATAAGGCTTAGGAGCTTGCACGATATAACTAAAGTTAAGAAACTTGCACAAAGAAAGCTTGGAGTTAGAAAAACTGGCTCAAAGAGAGTTTAGATACTTGCACAATTATAAAAGTAGAGTTACAGAACTTTCCTCGTGCGTAGGTTAAACAATCACTACTCACCACAAGTCCTACACATACCATATGTATTGACAATACACATTAGTTATACTAACATTATATTCAAATAGCTTACTAACAAAATCGCATCTTTTCATGAACATCACTATTTAGCTTTATTACAACTACTTAAGTGATCATGCCATTGCACCATATACACACTAACAACTTGATACAACATCCTATTACATGTCTAATATGTTATCATTAGGTTATACTAATACACAATGGATTGCACTTGCATCCACGCATCCCGACGCCCTCCGATGGCCTCTAAATGCACAATAGTCCTAAAATAGCCATTTTGACCCTTCATAACTATTTCAAATTGAAAAACTTAAAGAATAAAAGTTATAGGCCTATTTGCCCTCGTTCCGAATCATCTTGAATCGTATCAATCAGAGTTCGTATGAAAAAGTTATGCTCATTTTAGTAAACTATGTCCGGTTATTTTTTTTTTCAAAATTTTGGCTTGACAGAACACCCCCCCCCCTCGCAGGGGCGGGGGTTTTTGCACTGGGGGGGGCCCGTCGGGGCGGGGGTCACTGCTGCGATTATGCAATTTTAGCTCTAGAACACTACAGAAAGCCAAATTAGGCCTCCAAGCTCCTTTCTAACAACCATACCAACCTACCCAAGGTGTAATAGGTTTACAGAAACATAATATAGTGTTTTCTAATGCGTTTCTAGCCATCTAAACAACATAAACATCCAAATTACAGCTATTAATTTTCACTATTTTTGCTAAAACTTCACTTTTTGACATTTTCAGTGAAAATTATCACTATGATTGTGTTTTTCAACCAAAATAGTTAATTCAAAGTACCTTGTTTATGTTTATTCATCCTCTTTCAAATTCAATAGTCAATTTATAGATTAAATAACTAATTAAACCTTAATTTAACTTTAAACTAAGCCATATTCATATAAATTCACTGTAATATGGGTTTCTTCACAAATTACATACATAACATGAATTCATTGACTATACTCATATATAAACTTATGAATACAACTTATAACAAACAAATTATCATACAAAGCTATATACACAAACAATTTAACTTCAACAAAGATTTTTCAGAGAATTTTTTTTGGAAAAGAATACAACTAAAACTTTTGAAAAATAAAAGGGTTTAGATGATACCTTGTATTCTAGAAGATGATAACTTTGTTTAAGAAGATGATAACAAGACTTCTTTTCCCTCAATTCTTCTCATAAATTCTCTAGGATTCTCTCAATTTTCTCTGTATTCTTCTTCTTCTTCTGAGTCTTTCTCCTAACTCTATTCTAACTTACGTACTAACAAAAAGATATAACGTATACTAATAATAATATAGGTATTAAGTATATAATATTAATATATGTAAAACTGACATCAGTTATCTAACTTTTAAAAATTAAAAGCCTTAAGGCTTGTTTGGCTAACATAATAAAAATAACTCATTAACTCTTACACCTCGTTTGGTAAACCTAATTAAAATAAATCAATTAATCCTTATACCTTGTTTGGTAAAACACCATTAAATCAAAGACTTAATATGCATTAAGACTTGTTTAGCCAAAACTAAATTAAACACCTTTAATTTATTTTAATAACTCCTTTATAGTAAGGTTATTTGTCACCCTTTTATTTAATTAAATTTTAATAATCAATTTAATTAATTATAATTACAATTTATTAAATTACTTTAACACATACGTTAATACCACATAATTATAACTTTCTTTATAATTATAATTTTAGTTAATCAACTAGCACCTCATTTTAAATTACAAATTCAAATTAAAATATAATAATTCATTTAATTATTATAAACTCTCTAACTTAATTATTAAATTAAATTAGTATATTATCTCATAACAATTAATTTTCTTAACTCCTTAATTATTTATTTAACAAATAATTAACCAATCAAGTTAAATCAAATTAAATATTTATTAAAAAATAAACACATCCATTAAATATTTATATAACTCGATAAATATTTAAAATTACAATTTAAAATTCTGGATTGTTACATCCTTCACTCCTTATAAGGATTCTGTCCCCAGGATCACAATTCAAACAAATCATTCGTCACATTCTTCCCTACTTACAAAGATTCTGTCCCCAGAATCGAAGACATAGATTAAACAAATAACTCAGGATAATATTTCATTATTTTATCCTCGAGTTCCCACGTAGCTTCTTCAGCAATGTGGTTCCTCCATATCACCTTCACAGAAGGTATAACCTTATTCCTGAGCACCTGTTCTTTTCTGTTAACTATCTGGATAGGAATCTCTTCATAGGACAAGTCTTTGTCAAACTGCAATGGTTCGTACTCGATCACGTGCTTGTAATCGGGTTTATACGGTCGTAACACCGAAACGTGAAAAACATTGTGAATGTTTACCAATTCTGGAGGTAGAGCTACCTCGTAAGCCACTTCTCCAACTCTTCGCAGTACTTCGAAGGGTCCAATAAACCTCGGCCTCAGCTTTCCCTTTTTACCGAAATGAATTTTTCCCTTCCAAGGAAAAACTTTTAAGAACACGTAATTTCCTACGTCGAATGCACGATCTTGTCTGTGTTGATCAGCATACTTCATTTGTCTATCTTAAGCAGCTACCAATCTTGTTCTGATGAGTTTGACAACTTCAGCAGTTTGTTGAACCAGTTATGGTCCTAATAGTTGACATTCACCGACTTCATCCCATTATAGTGGAGTTTTGCATTTCCTATCGTATAATGCCTCGTATAGCGGCATACCAATGCTTGCATGGTAACTGTTGTTGTATGCAAATTCCACCAATGGTAAATGATCATCTCAATTTCCTTTGAAATCCATGATGCACGCTCTTAGCATATCTTCTAACGTTTGCATGGTAACTGTTGTTCGTTCACTTTGACCATCGGTTTGTGGATGATATGATGTACTCATCTTCAGTTGCGTGCCCATGCATTCCTGTAATTTCTTCCAGAAGTTTGATGTGAACCTCGGATCTCTGTCTGATACAATTGATATTGGAACTCCATGTCTTGAGACGATCTCCTTGACGTACAGTTTTGCCAGTTGATCAAGATTAAATCTAATCTTTATTGGCAAAAAGTGTGCAGATTTTGTCAGTCTGTCCACTATCACCCATATCGCATCGTATCCTTTCTGAGTTGTTGGAAGACCTACCACAAAATCTATTGTGATATGCTCCCATTTCCATTCCGGCATTTTCAATGATTGAAGTAACCCGTTTGGCCTTTGATGTTCTGCCTTCACTCTCTGACATGTCAAACACTTTGCAACGCATTCTGCTACGTCTGTTTTCATATTTGGCCACCAAAAGTGTCGCCGCAAATCTTGATACATTTTCGTACTTCCCGGATGAATAGAATATCTTGAGTTATGAGCGTCTGTCAACATTTCTTCTTTAATACCCTGCACTGCTGGAACCCAAATTCGTCCCTCGAATCTCAGTATTACCTCAGTATCAAGTTTATACTTCACCTCTTTACCCTCGACCACACTTTCCTTTATTTTTCGACATTCTTCATCCTGTAGTTGAGCATTCTTCACTTTACCCACCAAAGTTGGACTAGCTTTCATCTGATATAATTTTTCATCGGTTTCTTTTGGAAATTTAATTTATAGCTCTAACCTTGCCATTGCTGAAATGAGCTCCTCTTGGTGGGTTAACAACATCAATTTCTCACGACCCTTCCTACTCAAGGCATTTGCAACCACGTTTGCTTTGCCCGGATGATAAAAGATCTCGCAATCATAATCTTTTATTAATTCCATCCATCTTCTTTGACGCATGTTCAGGTCCTCCTGAGTGAAAATATACTTCAGACTCTTATGGTCTGTATATATCTCACATTTCTCTCCATAAAGATAGTGTCTCCATACCTTGAGAGCAAATACTACTGTAGCCAATTCTAAATCATGAGTTGGATACCCTTTCTCATAATCCTTCAATTGTCTTGATGCATAGGCAATAACTTTACCGTTCTGCATAAGAACACAACCCAACCCTTTATGTGAGGCATCACTATACACCACAAAGTTACCTGTACTATCTGGTAATGACAACACAGGTGCCATGATTAATTTCTTATTCAAGTCCTGAAAACTTTCTTCACATTTCTCCGTCCAAACAAATTTTATAACCTTCCTTGTCAAATTTGTTAATGGAGTGGCTATCTTGGAAAAATCTTGAATGAATCGTCTGTAATAATCGGCCAGCCCAAGAAACTCCTCACCTACGAAGGTGTCCTTGGTTGTTCCCAATTGATTACAGCTTTGACTTTTGATGGATCCACTGAAATTCTATCTTTGTCAATTACATGCCCAAGAAATTATACACGTTCCATCCAAAATTTACATTTAGAGAATTTCGCATACAACTTTTCTTTTCTTAACGTCTCCAGCGTCAGACGTAAGTATTCCACGTCTTCTTCTTGAGATTTAGAGTACACCAGAATATCATCAATAAATACTACCACAAACTTGTCTAAAAATGGTTTAAACACCATGTTCATCAAATCCATGAACGCTGCAGGGCCGTTTGTCAAACTAAAAGACATCACCAAAAATTCGTAATGTCCATTGCGAGTTCGGAATGCCGTCTTCGGTACATCCTCCTTCCTTACTTTCAGTTGATGATACCCACTTTTCAAATCTATTTTTGAGAAATATTTAGCACCCTTCAATTGATCAAACAAGTCATCTATTCTTGGCAATGGATATTTATTTTTAATAGTGACTTTGTTCAATTCTCTATAACCAATGCAAAGACGCATTGACCCATCCTTCTTCTTCACGAATAACACCGGAGCTCCCCACGGTGATACACTCAGTTGAATATACTTCTTATCTAACAGTTCTTGCAGTTGTACCATCAGTTCCTTCATTTCTACCAGAGCCATTTGGCATGGGGCTTTCGATATCAGAGCAGTCCCTGGCGCTAAGTCGATCACAAATTCAATTTCTCTGTCGGGCGAAAGTCCTGGAAAATCTTTCGGAAACACGTCTATGAATTCTCTAACCACTGGTATTTCTTCCAATTTTACACCCTTCTACTTTTGAGTATCGACTATGTAAGCTAAGTACCCTACACAACCCTGACTCAACAACTTTCTAGCTTGCATAACCGTCAGACATCTCATTTGTCTAGGCGATTTGCTACCATGAAAAACTACCTTTGACGGAGTTATAAGGTTTACACACTTCTTTTGGCAATCAATTACTACTCCATAATTGAATAGCCAATCCATTCCCAATATCACGTCAAATTCTCCAAGTCTAATCAGAATTAAATCTACCATCATGATATTCCCCTTAATATTCACCCTACAGTTCTTATATATGAACCTAACAGGAATTACTTCCCTATTCGCAATTTCTATGTTTAAAGGAAAATTCAACTTTTCACTAGGTATTTCTAACTTCTTAGCAAATTCATCAGATATAAATGAGCAAGTAGCACCCGAATCAAATAATACATATGCATTTATATTATTGATTGAGATAATACCTGACACGACATCTTTTGATTGCACCGCATCCTGTACCGTCATGTTGAATGTTCTGGTTGTGGGCTTACTTGTTGACATTGGTCCAGCAACAGTTAGTGTACCCCCGCTAGTATTTCCCTTGCTTCCATATGTCTCACCAGATTTCTTCTTTGGACGCTCGCGAGCAAAGTGATTCTTCGACCCGCAGGTGTAGCAAGCATTCTTCTTGGGTTGATTGCAATTTGTGGCAATGTGACCCTCCTGGCCACAATTAAAGCACACACACTTTCCCCTTAAGCACATACCCGTGTGAAACTTTCCGCATGTAGCACATGCGTCAATCTTCTTCTTCTGCTGGTTACCTTGCTGATTTCCAGCTCCCACACTTGCATTTCACTTCCTCTTCAAATTATTGTTGCCATTTCCACCGTTACCACCACCATTCTTAGCTTCACCTTCATTCTTCTTCTTTCTCTACTCTTGGTTGTGTTTTGTTACAGCCTCGCCTCCACTTTCAGCGAGAATTGCTTTCTCAAGCACCGCCGCAAAAGTCTTTAACTAGAACAGTGAGACTGCTGTACAACCAGGGCTTCAGTCCCTGCTCAAATCTTTTTACCTTACGCTCATCCGTATTCACTTGATATGGCGCAAACCTTGCTAACTCGTTGAATTTCACGGCATATTCCGACACCGTCTTTGTGCCCTGTTTTAGTTCTAGAAACTGCACTTCCATCTGATTCTATGAGCTTTCTGGGAAATAGGTCTCAAAGAATATTTCTTTGAACCTTTCCCAAGACATTACCCCTTGACCTCCTCGGGTTTTATTGGCCTGCCACCAATAACTAGCCTCTGCTTTCAACATGAATGTTGCAAAAGCAGCCTTCTGATCCTCCCCTACTCTCGCAACATCGAACACCTTCTCTATTTCCATGATCCATGTCTGTGCCTCCACTGGATTCATGGATCCACGGAACTCTGGTGGCCCAATCGCCTTGAAGTCCTTAAAAGTTGTAGCTTGATTCTGTGGCTGATTCTGTAATGATCCCGTCAGTAGCGTTACGAATTGCTGAACTGGATTAGCCTCAGCATTGATGTTATTGGTAGGTCCCTGTCGTGGTTGACGTCTTGGAGGCATTTTCTATTAAAATACACCCAATAGATTCCATTCAATCTTTTAAGTATTATATACTCAATTTGCACCATCACATAACACATAACACTTTGAATAAAATAACAACTTTTATTCATTCATAATCTGTTAGAACCCATAAAAACAATAGCATCTCTGCTATTTACATTACTTTCCTGAACTACTAACGTTCCAGGATAACATTATCATCATCATATCCCATAGGTTATATAACACTTGGGATTTACATTTTATTTAACATTTATTATTTGCATAACAGACACATTTCCTACGATGTTCTACTAAGATACTCTGTAGCCTTTCGACACTCTTCTTCCATAACCCGGAACATTGTTCTGCGATCTAATATGTATGATGGCAGCGTCTCGAACTGAATAGGATATCCCATGACCCGATCTTGAGCCCGATTAATCATGGTGTTGAATGCTTTATCCATCTCCTCCATCTTCATCCGCTTTACTTGTACGTCTCTCGCTGCTATTCTGGTTCGTTGAAAAGCTTCCTCATAGGCGTCTTCAGCTCTTGCTCTCTTAGTAGCTTCTTCCTTCAGTTTGTTCTTCAGTTCAGCGACCTCCTCGATCAGTTGTTCTTTCTCTCCTTCAGTCTGTACTAGCTTCTCCTCGACATTAGTCAGTCATTCCTCATGATCCTGGATCTCGTTGTCCTTCTGTGCCATTGCAGTCTGTTGCTCAGCTACTATCTCCTGCAACTCCTCAACTGTATCCTGAAGTTCCACATTTCGATCGTATACTTCATTATACATACGAGCAGCTATTGAGTTCAGTGGAATCTCTTCCTCCTCGTCCTCATCATCCTCATTCGCCTGTGGCAACTCAATGGGATCCTCCTCATCCGTTTCCACATCATCATCCTCATCTTCAACCACTGTGACCGACGGGGCTAACTTCCGTGGCCGTAGTTGTTCCCAAACAACCCGAATGTTGTGAGGCTCCTCCTCTATATGCACCTGAGGTCCCTCCTCCCTAGCCTGACTGGATTCCCAGACATTAGTCATCCTGACAACAAAATTTTAAGTTTTTAATTATTAATCAATATTACTCGACACTCACGAGCACATAAGTTATAAATACATAAGCACATAAGTATTTTATTACTTTTTCCTTAAAACTCGATAAGAGTTAATCACCACTATCTTTTCAAAGGTTACTTCCTAAGGCTTTTCCCCACATAAGGTTCATAACCTAAGGCTCTGATACCAACTTGTGACACCCCCAAATCCTGGTACTTCCTTACCTCAAGACTTGGTGTTCACTTTTCATACATTCATACTATCTACCCAAATAAAATAACATTTAAACCATAAATCCTCCCTATAAAAGGGTTACATCATTAATTCCAAAATATCCCAGGTTGTCTGACCTTAACATCAATCAAGTGTAGAAATAAAATAATTACATCACATCATTAAATATAAAGTCTATTAACATAAAAGTCATTAAATTACAAGTTTTCATCACTTGTACATTTTTTCCTTTTCTTTGCTAGTTGTAGGTTCATCACCTTCTCAACTTTAGCTGCAATGAGTGAATATATGCAAGAGTGAGCAAACAAAGCTCACTTTAAATAATAATGAATAAAATCTTTACAACAATTGCCAAATGATAGGCTGAACAAAATGCTTTATCAATGATAATCAGAATTATGAAATATTTAACTGAGGGTCATAAGACCACGAACTATGTCTATAGTTATAAGTAATCTTTTAACTTAAACTTTAACAGTCATAAGACTATAAGGACTCCACGTACTTAGGGGGATCAACCCTTCGTATAATGTATTGTGCACAAACATTTTAACTCTATGCGTAAGTTATCCCCTATAATAGGGTTGTTCATCTCAGCATTTAGAATACGAGTCCGCACCAAAGTAAGTTTGGTTTAGATAAGTTTTAAGGTAATTTAGAGTTTATGAATATCAACTAAGGATTAGTTGAATAAAACTATAATAATATTATGCTAGGGAATAATTCATAAGTGAACTAACATTGTTTACTAATGTCATGCTTTAGGAATAATCTAAAAGCATAAGTATTGAATAATGTAATATACCTTGCTTGAACAATGTTAAGCTAAGGTTAAAACCTTATTTAGAGTTGAATCTTAAGCATGCATAACAAATAGTAAGTTGAATAATAAAACTTATTCAAGATTAGTGTGTTAGAATGTATAAATTTGTATGCTAAATAACAAGTTAAAGATTGGCTCAATATCAAGAGATAAGGCTTAGGAGCTTGCACGATATAACTAGGGTTAAGAAACTTGCACAAAGAAAGCTTGGAGTTAGAAAAACTGGCTCAAAGAGAGTTTAGATACTTGTACAATTATAAAAGTAGAGTTAGAGAACTTACCTCGTGCGTAGGTTAAACAATCACTCCTCACGCTCACCACAAGTCCTACACATACCATATGTATTGACAATACACATTAGTTATACTAACATTATATTCATATAGCTTACTAACAAAATCACATTTTTTTCATGAACATCACTACTTAGCGTTATTACAACTACTTAAGTGATCATGCCATTGCACCATATATACATTAACAACTTGATACAACATCCTATTACATGTCTAACATGTTATCATTAGGTTATACTAATAAACAAAGGATTGCACTTGCATCTGCGCATCCCGACGTCCTCCGATGGCCTCCAAATGCACAACAGTCCTAAAGATAGCATTTTGACCCTTCATAACGATTTCAAATTGAAAAACTTAAAGAATAAAAGTTATAGGCCTATTCGTCCTCGTTTCGAATAATCTTGAATTGCATCAATCGGAGTTCGTACGAAAAAGTTATGCTCATTTTAGTAAACTAAGCCCGGTTAGTTTTTTTTTTCAAAATTTTGGCTTGGTAGAACACCCCCCGTTGGGGCGGGGGTTTTTGCACCGGGGGGCCCGCCGGGGCGGGGGTCAATGCTGTGATTATGCGATTTTAGCTGTAGAACACTACGAAAAGCCAAATTAGGCCTCCAAGCTCCTTTCTAACAACCATACCAACCTACCCAAGGTGTAATAGGTTTACAGAAACATAATCTAGTGTTTTCTAACGCGTTTCTAGCCATCTAAACAATATAAACATCCAAATTACAACTATTAATTTTCACTATTTTTGCTAAAACTTCACTTTTTGACATTTTCAGTGAAAATTATCACTATGATTGTGTTTTTCAACCAAAATAGTTAATTCAAAGTACCTTGTTTATGTTTATTCATCCTCTTTCATATTGAATAGTTAATTTATAAATTAAATAACTAATTAAACCTTAATTTAACTTTAAACTAAGCCATATTCATACATATTCATATAAATTCACTGTAATATGGGTTTCTTCACAAATTACATACGTAACATGAATTCATTGACTATACTCATATATAAACTTATGAATACAACTTATAACAAACAATTTATCATACAAAGCTTTATACACAAACAATTCAACTCCATCAAAGATTTTTCAAAGATTTTTTTTGGAAAAGAATACAACTAAAACTTTTGAAAAATAAAAGGGCTTAGATGATACCTTGTATCCTAGAAGATGATAACTTTGTTTAAGAAGATGATAACAAGACTTCTTTTCCCTCAATTCTTCTCACAAATTCTCTAGGATTCTCTCAATTTTCTCTGTATTCTTCTTCTTCTCCTCTCTTCTTCTTCTGAGTCTTTCTTCTAACTCTATTCTAATTTGCGTACTAACAAAAAGATATAACGTATACTGATAATAATATTGGTATTAAGTATATAATATTAATATATGTATAACTGACATCAGTTATCTAACTTTTAAAAATCAAAAGCCCTAAGGCTTGTTTGGCTAACATAATAAAAATAATTCATTAACTCTTACACCTTGTTTGGTAAACCTAATTAAAATAAATCAATTAATCCTTATACCTTGTTTGGTAAAATACTATTAAATTAAAGACTTAATATACATTAAGACTTGTTTGGCCAAAACTAAATTAAACTCCTTTATAGTAATGTTATTTGTTACCCTTTTATTTAATTAAATTTTAATAATCAATTTACTTATTCTAATTACAATTTATTAAATTATTTTAACACATACGTCAATACCACATAACTTTCTTTATAATTATAATTTTAGTTAATCAACTAACACCTCATTTTAAATTACAAATTCAAATTAAAATATAATAATTCATTTAATTATTATAAACTCTCTAACTTAATTATTAAATTAAATTAGTATATTATCTCATAACAATTAATTTTCTTAACTCCTTAATTATTTATTTAACAAATAATTAACCAATCAAGTCAAATCAAATTAAATATTTATTCAACAATAAACACATCCATTAAATATTTATATAACTTAATAAATATTTAAAATTACAATTTAAAATTCTGGATCGTTACATCCTTCCCTCCTTATAAGGATTATGTCCCCAGAATCACAATTCAAACAAATCATTCGTCACAGATTTAATGAAAGTTTCTCCTAACAGAGTCTCAACAAATAAGTCAAAGTCTAATTTCTCCGGAGTCAAATTCAAACGTTGAGCACAAGCAGGAGAGATAAAAGAATGGGTAGAACCGGTATCTAATAAGGTATAGACTTCGCAAGAGTTTATGATTAGCTAACCCGTGATAACTTCGTTTGATTTCTCGTCACGAAAAATGCTCTCCCTTAAACTACCGACTTTATTTTGTCCGTATCTGCCTTTGGTGCCACCGTCCCAGCTGGACCTGACTTCGTCATAGGACAAAATTGAGCTATGTGACCGTCTTTTCCATAACTAAAACATACCTTGGAAGGCTGTGAACAGTTTGGACTTATGTGTCCCTCTTTCTAGCATTTATAACATACGACCGGCGGTCATTCTCCTCTCCTTGCATTTGTTGCTGGTGTTGGTGCCGACGTCTTCCCGTCATTATTGAATCTTTTCTTTTTAAAATTTCCACTTGACTCACCTTTCCTATTATCTTGGCCATGATTACCACCGAAGTAGTTACCATTTCTGGCATGATATTTTCCTCCACGATGGTTATCATTGTTCCGATGGTCGTTGCCACCGGTACGATTATTATCGTGTTGTTGGTCGCGGTTGAACAGACTCATTATATCGCTTTAATAATTGAGCCCGGTTTACAACATCTGAATATAGAGAAAATTTGTGAGAAATAAGGTATTGACGAATTTCGAGTTTCAAACCTCTCAGAAACATCCGCGTCATACATTCCTCATTCTCTACTAAATGAGGTGCAAACCTTGATAACTCCGCGAACTTAGCCTCGTACTGGGACACAGTCATGTTGTTCTATTTCAGTCTAATAAACTCTACCTCCTTAATATGACGAATACTTTCAGGTAAGTACTTGTCATTGAACAGTTTTTGAAATGCTTCCCAAGACATATTGAGTGCGGCTGGCTAGGTATGCTTCACAGACTCCCACCAGTAGTCTGTCTCACCATTGAACATAAAGGTGGCGAATGGAACCTTCTGTTCCTCCGTGCATCCCAAGACATCAAATATCTTGGTAATTTGTTTAACCCACGTTTCTGCCGTGATCGGATCCGGCTTTCCCAAAAACTCTGGTGGTCCCAACTCTTTGAACTGCTTGGTTGTGATAAGCTGCGCGTTGCCATCATTTCCACCCGTATTTTGTACACGAGTCTCCCTCGTCTGATTTTGCATGAACTGCAAAAATCTTCTAAACATCCCATCATTCATCGTTTGATTGGTGGTGTTGTTTACAGGAGGAATATTGCCTTCCTGATGCATATTATCCTGGTTGGTGATTAGAGGTGTCTCAACGGTCTCATTCACTCCCTTGTTAACATTTTCAGCTGTCATTCTCAAATGCTGTCAGAAAACAAGGGTTAATTAAATAAATTAACATATCATATATTAACCCTATTCTCCGATTGGCCCATTAAATACCAAATAGGCTTATGTAGGACACACTAGCGAATGATTTACTCGTCTCTCCCCTCCTAGTTCTATTCCCCGATCTCCACTAGAGATCATATCCCTAAGCTCTGATACTAACTGTGACGCCCCCAAAATAGGTCTAATCTACCCAACCTATTCTGAGTCGCCAAATACATGGTACAAAAAACAATTACAACTTTATTATTACAATTGTCGTGCAAAATACGACAACACATATATTGTAAGTTTAAATACAAATATTATCTTTTAGACAATATCCACACTCAAATAAGTCCTCATTACTATTATTGATACACTATTTTACAAAATAGTGAGGACTACTAAAATAACTATCTTGAACCATCATTCCATACCCCAACTAGTTCCCGCTATATTCTCGTCTCTTGAGAAGAAAAATGAAATAAAAAGGAAAAGGGTGAGCTCAACTAGCCCAGTAAAGAATATTATGACTAAGATAATGTACAACAAATTATCCTTAGTCTTCAACGGGGAAAAATCTAGTAAAATATAATAGACAACAAGTTTTAGATCAACAACTGCAGCGGAAACAACAATCTATTAGAAGAGTCAAGTAGAGAATGAATTATACTATCTTCTAAGATTTAAAAGTCCATCATCAATATTTTATCCGTTTAACATCAATCAATATACATCTTGAATCAAATATTCATCTTTGCACTACAGGCCAAAGATGTCCATTTGTATCACCAGTTGGTCATGTTCATCTCAACATCTGTCCATCTTTGCACTACGGGCCAAAGATATTCATCAGGTAATCATTCATCTTTGCACTGCAGGCCAAAGATATTCAGTTATATCATCATTTAGGACTGAAAATGATAAAACTATTTTCAAGAAAACGAATTCAGAGAGATAAAAAAACAAAGATTAGAGATTCGTACTTTAGTTTATCCAAGTTCAAAAATACTCCATAATAATCAATTGTGGAGTAGAAATCAAAAATGAAGATCAAAACATATATCCAATCAAAGATAGGAACCATAACAGACAATCTTGGGCATAGAAAAGAAAATTTAATTTTACTGTGAATAGTGCCATATACGTGAATAGTGCCGTATACATGAATAGTAACATCGACACTAAAAGGTAGAAATTTTACATAAAATATCATCATACTTCGTGAATAGTAACTCGTGAATAGTAACTCATAAATAGTAACTCGTGAATAGTAACCCCGATATGAAAAGATAAGAATTTCATAATAAAATTCATACCAGTATTCCGGTATAATGATATTGAAAGAAATAATATAATTTACGAAAAAAATAACATCCCTTACATCAAAAGAACAGTACTTCTGGCTGGAATATCAGATATAACGCTTAAGGAAACTTGCACTGTATAGCAATACTCAAAGATATCTAAATACTCATAAAAATACGCTCGATAATATAGAGAGAGAAAACATCAGTTTCTGGTGTGATTTTCAATTCTAACCTAAGCACTCTATTTATAGGAAAATGCTTAGAACACTAAAGCAGAAAATTTAATAAAAGATTATTATTTTTAAAAAAAATTCCTACGCACACCTTAGAAATTTGATTTCAGATTTTTGCAACATCAAGTGGGGCCCACCAACATGAAAAACATGTTTTAATCATTTAATGCAACAAAATCAATTCGGACCCAATATTTCGAAACTTCAATAATTCATAATAAATAGCCCTTTTATCAGAAAAATTCGAATCTTATATCCTTTTCATAGGAAATTCAATTCTCTACAATTTTGTAGATTTACGTTTTTCCAAATTTCAAATAAAAAATGACCGAAATCTACATACGGACGATTTTGCAGGCTATAATCAAATTTCAATAAAAAATGAGATCCACCAACATGTTTAACATGTTTTTAGCATTTATTGTAATAAAAATACTCTTCTTCCTCATTTATTCATATATCACACATTCGTTGTAAAAATATCACCATTATTATATTATTATATTATCGCAGTATAGATTTATAATGTAATATAATAATATATTTGAATGAATTATTTTATCAGAAAAGATAAAATATTAATTTTCAACAATTGTCACTTTTCTAAAAATTCCTCCATTTATATCCACATAAAATAAATATTTTTCTTATCATATAAATCAATAATTAATTATTCACAAACAATATTACAAAGTCACAATAATGACAACCAGGTCATTCCCAGGAAAGAGGGGGCATTCGGGTAAAGATTTCTCCTTACTGACGCGCAATTAAATAACCTCTCCTAGACAGAACTTCCTTAGACATTGCCAATAATGCTATCTAATAATATTATTCAAATAATATAAATTATTGATATGATAATTTGAAATACTATGCAATGACAATTATTGAATCAACAATATAAAATATCAACGCAGCAATTATTAAATCAATAAAAGAAAATATTGAACAGTAATTACTGTAACAATTATTAAGTAGTGTCTGTTAGGTTTCTAATATTCTTGAACGCAATTAAATTGCACAAAATAAGCGAAAACGTGTAAAAATCAGAGTTTAAAATTTTACAAACCATATACCCGGTTCATCTTTTATGTACAATTATTAATTAAACGAAAAGATAAAGAACGAGAATCATACCCTTGAAAATTCGAACTTCCTCAGGTACGAGTTCACCTCCAAATATTTTGGCGTTCAACTTGAATTCACCGGGTTTGGTTCATTCCTTTGATCAATGTTAGCCACCCAAGTGTTTGGCCTCTAGAGGTGATCCATCAAGAAAGAATAAAGATTCAAGAAGATGTGTGTTTGACAAAATTCTAGTTTTCTATCTCTTATAGAAAAGAAGCGTACTCTCCAACTATTGAAATTACGTATGTTGTCAAAAAGTCAACAACCATTCACACCCATACTAAGACTCCTCTTATTTATAGATGTGTGCAACCCTCCTTAACAATTAAGGAATTGAGTTTTATTTTAATTAATTAAATTCCTTTAATTAATTATGCTCCCAATCTTATTAGGGATAATTAATTAAATTTTTTTAATTAATTTACCTCCTAATCTTATTAGGAATATATGAGAGTACTTTTATTAATTAATTCCCAAACTTCTTTAGGAATTAAATAATAAAAATAATAATAATAATAATAATAATAATAATAATAATAATAATAATAATAATAAGACTCCTCTTATTAATTTATATTTAATATTTCTAAAATATTAAATAATAAATATTAATCTATTTAATTTATTCTATCACCATAGATTAAATTAAATATACTTATTATTACGATTATGCCATTAACTTCTTAAATAATTATTCTTCCTTTTATGGTGTGACCCTTTAGGTTCTCCGTATTAAACCGGTTGTGAATAAATCAATTAGAACAATTCTAATCTTATTTAAATAAATAAATTAAAATATTAATTTATTTAAATAAATAATATTTATTCTACAATAGGGATAAGCCTCCCTAGCGATTAACGACTTTCTAGATAATATAGATTTCAACATTAATCATAAAAGAACCTTTGAGTAAATATTTATCGTACAATTCAATCCTTCCACCATACAATGTCCTAATTAAATATAAGACATAGAATTACTGTTAAGTCTTATTTTATTTAATTATATATATTTCGACTCTTAAATGCACAACTCCAAATAATACAAATTATAAACTCCTTTCTAATTTCATTCTGCCTTGGCTAAGGACTACTGGGTTGTCATTTATCGAATCACATAGGACATTTCTCTTCTTTTACTAGAAGCGGTAGATTCTTTATTGATCATACATTATCTCCATGTACAACTTATTATACCCAAGCATACCCTTTGATATACCCTAAGGGTCTTAAGGAATAAGTCAAAGTATAACTCATCATACACAAGATACTATGATGATCTCAAGTCCAAGGATCACATGTACTACTATGACTATAGGAATTCCTATTGACAAGCAAGTAAAACTCCATTAGATATTCCTTAGCGAGCCACGTTCAGTGAACTTATTCTCTAATAAGCACCTACATACTTGCTTTAGTGTCTCTACACAAATGATCATGAGATCAATCATCCTCATTCAATGAGCAAGCAACGTATGTACCAATCTATCCGGATTCACTAATCCCTAATTTAGTAATCCAATGATTGGGAACTATTTTAATTTTACGCTTTCTAAGAATTTAGATCTCATTAGAATGATCATCATCATTATTCTAAAAGTATTGCTTAAAACTATGGGTTTATCACATATTATAAAATAACATCATGTATATAATTAAAAGCCTTTAATAAATTAATACTTTTAATTAATAAATGAATAAGATTGTTACAAAGTATATGCTTTATCATCAAATATGATTGGCTTGTGTGCATACTACTTTCAATCTCCTACTTGCACTAAAGCCAATCGTCATGGTATCGCATACTCTTCTTCTCTAAGTGACGATTATCCTGCTGTTGGATAAGCTTCAGTATATGGATATGTAATGTTGTTATTGAGAGTCCACTATCTCTATAGTGATTTCCCATCTTTCAATGATTCTTTAATCAAATGAAAGTGCCACAATACATATTTAGATCTAAGATGAGACTTAGGAAGTATTCCTAGTTTTGTAATGAACTTTTCATCCAAACAATCAACTTACGGCTTTATTTATAGCTATATACTTTGTCTTTATCACTAAACCAGAAATTATTTGCTGTTTAAAACCTTTCCAATTCACTGCACCACTGTTCAAGGTAACACTTTACCTTAAAGTGGATTTTCTGTCGTCTTGGTCTGTCTGAAAAACTTGAGTCTGTTAATCCCTCTAGTTTTAATTTAGACCCACCATAAATATGATCACATCCTTAGTGCTGGTTAGGTACTTTAAGATTTTTTTCACTGACTCATAGTGAACTTCTCCAGAATATGACTGATCAACATCAGGTCTTATACATTTTATTTCATACATTATAGTTACTCATGTGATCTCTCTTTTATGAGTCTATGGGGACTATTAAGAGAGATACACTCCATGACTCATCAACATGAGACAACTCTTAGAGTTTGCCATGCTAAACAACTTTAGCATCAAATGAATATACGTTCCTTGGGTTAAGTCGAGCATCCTATTAAATCTATCTATATAGATTTGTATTCCCGATTTAGATACTCTTCCCAAATTATTCATGGAGAAATATTTAGACAACTTTATCTTTACTAATTATAGCATTTGTATGTCATTCCTTATCCGTAGTATATCAACATATAATATTAGAAATGTCACGATGCTCCCACTGACCCTTTTGTACACACTAGGTTCATTCTTATTTTTGATAAAATAAAACTATTTTGATTATTTCATCAATACGAATGTTCTATTTTTGAGAAACTTGCTTCAATCCATTTTTCTGAGTGTCTACAACTCTTACCTCATCGTATGTAACTGGATCATTATCTTTATGATGCGTACCTCATCATCATCATCCTTGATGAATGCATACCTCCTAGGTATCTTTGATACTATTCCAAATTTTACGATTCAGTTGTGTTACAATAGGTCTATCTATAGGTTCCTCTTATTTGAATTATAGTGTTTTGTGGTTCTTGAACTCTTCAAGATGTATTATCCTCCCACTAGCCTCTTCAATGATAAACACCATTATCTTAGAAGGCAGTGTGCTTCGCAACAAACACCTTTTGCTAAGTAGAATTATAGAATATATACCCTAAACTTACTTTAGGATATCCCATAAATCTGTACTTGTCAAATCTTGTCCCAAGCTTATCCTTTGAAACCTTTTCACATAAGTTGGACAACCTCTTATCTTAACATACTTAAGATTAGGAATCCTCCCTGTCCATAACTTTTATGGAGTCTCAGGTCGGATTTTGAGGTTACCTTTTGCAGATATGTAGCCATTTCTAGAGTATTACCCTAGAAAAATACTGGAATGTCGGTAAAATCATTATGGACCGTACCATGTCCAACAAGGTACGATTTTTCCTTTCAGATACATCAATCAATTATTGCGTATCAGGAGGCATCCATTGTGAGAAAGCCATTTGAGATGATCTAGAAACTCATTGCACAAGTATTCCTTCCTTGATCTAATCAAAGAATCTTAATACTTTTCAAATTTGTTTCACTTTTGAATTCTTTTAACCTTTCAAATAATTCATACTTGTATTTCATCAAATACAAACATTCAACTCTTTGAATGATCATATCATTTTCTTATACTAGTTTGTTCAATTTGAAAAATAATTTTTCATGCAAGTCAAGTACACAAAATCTATTAAGTAATATTCTAGTTCTATAAAACATTATTATTATAAATAGAACAACAATTGTTCTTAAATATAATACCAAAGATTTCATTGTCTAATAACAAAATTGAAATAATGTTTCTAACGAGAACTGGAATACAATAACAATTTATTAACTTAATAGATTTGCCCGTAGGCATTGCTAAACTATAAGTTTCTATGGCTAATGAAGCAACCTTTGCTTCATTTCCCACACATAGGATTACTTATCTTTGTTTAACTTTCTACTTCTGCTTGGTCCCTTCATAAATCTATATTTATGATAACCAAAGCCGGTATCTAATACCCAAGTAGAACCTTGACTTAAAAAAAACTTATTTTAAATCATGAACAAAATTGTATTTGTAACCGAAACTTCACTAAGCTTCTTTTGGTTAGCCTCTGCAAAATGCTTCTTGCTCTTTCCAGTGTTCAGGCTTATTGCAGTGGAAGCAAACTCCTTTGCTATTCGTATCAGTTTTGTTCTTATTATCTTTTGTTTTTGCCTTTTCTATTTACCTTCTTAGAATCGTTCTTCTTTTTAGAAGATCCTTTGAACTCGACTAGTAAGACTTGGTCTTTCTTGGTTGGAAAGTGACTCTCATCATTTTTCAACATGTTAAGCAAATCAGCGAAGCTGATATCTAGCTTGTTTATATGAAAAATTCACAACAATTATGAAAGGAGTCCGGGATTGAGTGCGAGATCAAATCTTGGCTCAACTCTCCATCCATGACAAAACCTGTTGTCCTAATTGATCAATCAAATTGATAATGTTAAGGACTTTTATCTGTACTGTAGTGTCACCGGTCATTCTAGATCGGAAGAGCTCCTTAGATATCTTATATTTATTAGTCCTACTTTCCTCACCATCAACTACTTGATGTGCAGGAATATAATAGGAGCATCCACAGTTTCATGCTGACGCTGAAGCTTGTTACTCATGGATGCGAGCATGATGCATTGAGCCAACTGTGCATCATCTTGTCACTTTCTAGAAGTAGCAATCTCTTCCTCAAAGGCATTGTCTGCAACCATTGCAGGGATAGGCGTATTAAGGATATAAGATAACTTTTCAGCCGTGAGAACTATTCTCAAATTCCTTAACTAATCCAAGTAATTCAGTCCGGTTAATTAACATCTAATATGTTTCGCAGTGATAGTAATTTAGACATTGTATAATTCTATAAATGAATTTATAATTAACAACATTTTAGCATACATTCTTTTATTAATTACCAAAATAATTTAGGTCTTGTTTTAAATTGGTATCTCCCACTATTTTCATCAAACTATATTACCCTCAATATATATAGTTAGGCAAAATCTAATTAAAGATTTGCTATTGAGAATAAGGATCCCATTTTAAATGTATATAGTCTTGTGGTGACACAACAAACTATATATAAATATATAGGTAGACAACTCTTGTCAATTACATCAACTATGCAACTCATTGTATTTTGCCTCTTAGATTATTTTGATCAAGTGGTGGCACATCCGAATCAAAATTATCCAAGTTAAGTCCAACTTAGCACTCCATATATTCAAAAAAGAAAAATATTGTCCTTGTGGTGACACAACAAAATAATATTGTTCAATTTTCTTTATAAGCATCAAATGTGATAAAATTAACATATCAAAGAATTAAGATAAGCCTTGTGGTAACACAACAAACTTATAATAATTAATTGATACTCTGTTATTTTTATCATGCTAGAAGGCGACGTTCGATATTCCAAATATCTTTGAACGCTTAGGACTTAATCTAAAAAATTTGAGGAATTTGTTATTAATTTGTCTCATCTTGTTTAGCGCGCATGCACATATATATATAAAATACGCGTCATATTAATTAACATATGAAGCATGTTTGCATATATATATATATATATATATATATATATATATAGTATAAGCATGTACATATAGAATACTATATTCTACCTGTATTGATTATGGACTTTTATTCTAGTTTGGTTCACTAGAGCCACCAAGTGAATCAAAAGGTCAAACCCTAGGGGTGCAAGAATTAATATTTAAATATAACTATTACATTTAAACCCGAGCTCCATTACAAACGGGTCTTCAAGCGCTCCTTGATCCTTGATCTCCAATTCTTCAAAATTAATTCTAACTATTCCTATTACAAAATTATTTAAAATAAATAGAAACATTGATCAGCAGTTAAGGGGAAGTACATAGGAGGAAAATAGAATTTATATTAAGAAAAATTAGAGAAGACGAGGTACGCAAACCCCATTTAATAAAATCCATACATTCAAGCATTCAACTAAAATAAAATTCAATCACATTGGTCAATAGTCCATAATCAATCCCATTTATTATTATACACATTACCATATGCATCAATAAATAACATTCATCTCATGAATAATAAATATTCAATATATATATTGATATCATTTAATGGGCAAATTTAGTTAGTATAAAATCTAATTTTGAATCAAAATAAACTCCTTTATTTTAATCCAAATTTAAATCAAAATAAACCTCTTTTATTTTAATTTATCCAAATTTGAATAAAATAAACTATTTTACTTTAATCAAAATCTTTAATCAAAATAAACTCCTTTATTTTAATTGATTATGAAATCCAATTCCAAGTAAAAAAAACTCCTTTATTAAAGGAAACACGAATTTTCTTTCCTATTCACAAATAAACTCCCTTATTTTGAATAATGTGAAATCTTATTTCATATCTAAATAAACTCATTTATTTAAGGAAATATGGATTCTCTTTCCTATTCACAAATAAACTCCTTTATTTTGAATAATATGAAATCTTATTTCATATTTAAATAAACTCCTTTATTTTAAGGAAACATAGAATCCAATTTCAACTCCAATTAGTTATCATAAAATCCAATTCCAACTCTAATTAGTTAGCATGAAATTCAATTTTAAAATTAAAATAAACTCTTTTATTTTAAAATTAAAATAAACATTTTATTTTAATTATAAAATAATTGAGAATATATATATATATATATATATATATATATATATATATATATATATATAGTCAATATGATTACTTCTGAAAGTGATCCATCCACGTGAATTAAGTTATTCAAAAAAAAAAACGTGCGGTGATCCGATTGATATGCTTCTGTTTCGCAGAATATATCTATATATATAAAAACCGTACAACATAAGCAAGATTAACCTTTTTTAAAAAAAATAAATTTTATACAACAAATTATGCCCAATTAAATTATTCTAAACACATATCAATATACATATCAAATTAATACAATTAATAATTTGCATAAAGGTTTGGCTCTGATGCCACTGTTAGGTTTGTAATATTCATGAACGCAATCAAATTGCACAAAATAAGCGGAAACGTGTAAAAATTAGAGTTTAAAATTTTACAAACCATATACCCAGATCATCCTTTATGCACAATTATTAATTAAACGAAAAGATAATGAACGAGAATCATACCCTTGAAGATTCGAGCTTCCTCAGGTACAAGTTCACCTCCAAATCTTTTCGCGTTCAACTTGAATCCACCGGGTTTGGTTTCTTCCTTTGATCAATGTTAAACACCCAAGTGTTTGGCCTCTAGAGGTGATCCACCAAGGAAGAATAAAGATTCAAGAAGATGGGTGTTTGGCAAAATTCTAGTTTTCTATCTCTCATAGCAAAGGAGCGTACTCTCCAATTATTGGAATTACGTATGTTGTCAAAAAGTCAACAACCACTCACACCCATAATGAGACTCCTCTTATTTATAGATGTGGGGAACCCTTCTTAACAATTAAGGAATTGAATTTTATTTTAATTAATTAAATTCCTTTAATTAATTATGCTTCCAATCTTATTAGGGATAATTAATCAAAATATTTTAATTAATTTACCTCATAATCTTATTAGGAATACATGAGAGTATTTTTATTAATTAATTCCCAAATTCCTTTAGGAATTAAATAATAATAATAGTAATAATAATAATAAGACTCCTCTTATTAATTTATATTTAATATTTCCAAAATATTAAATAATAAATATTAAGCTATTTAATTTATTCTATTACCATAGATTAAATTAAATATACTTAACTTATTATTACGATTATGCCATTAACTTCTTAAATAATTATTCTTCCTTTTATGGTGTGACCCTTTAGGTTCTCTATATTAAACCGGTTGTAAATAAATCAATTAGAACAATTCTAATCTTATTTAAATAAATAAATTAAAATATTAATATATTTAAATAAATAATATTTATTCTACAATAGGGATAAGCCTCCCTAGTGATTAACGACTTTTCAGAAAATATAGATTTCAACATTAATCATAAAAGAACATTTGAGTAAATAGTTACCGTACAATTCAATCCTTCCAATATATAATATCCCAATTAAATATAAGACATGGAATTACTGTTAAGTCTTATTTTTTTAATTATATGTATTTCGACTCTTAAATGCACAACTCCAAATAATGCAAATTAGAAACTCCTTTCTAATTTCATTCTGCCTTGGCTAAGGACTACTGGGTTGTCATTTATCGAATCACATAGGACATTTCTCTTCTTTTACTAGAAGCGGTAGATTCTTTATTGATCATACATTATCTCCATGCACAACTTATTATACCTAAGCATACTCTTTGATATACCCTAAGGGTCTTAAGGAATAAGTCAAAGTATAACTCATCATACACAAGATACTATGATGATCTCAAGTCCAAGGATCACTTGTACTACTATCATTATAAGAATTCCTATTGACAGGCAAGTAAAACTCCATTAGGTATTCCTTAGCGAGCCACGTTCAGTGAACTTATTCTCTAATAAGCACCTACATAGTTGTTTTAATGTCTCCACACAAATGATCATGAGATCAATCATCCTCATCCAATGAGCAAGTAACGTATGTACCAATCTATTCGGATTCACTAATCCCTAATTTAGTAATCCAATGATTGGGAACTATTTTAGTTTTAAGCTTTCTAAGAATTTAGATCTCATTAGAATGATCATCATCATTATTCTAAAAGCATTGCTTAAAACTATGGGTTTATCACATATTATAAAACAACATCATGTACATAATTAAAAGCCTTTAATAAATTAATACTTTGTATTAATAAATGAATAAGATTGTTACAAATTATATGCTTTATCATTAAACATGATTGGCTTGTGTGCATACTACTTTCAGTGTCTTCTTCGTAAGAATCAATAATTGGTATAATACCGTGTGCTACTGTGCAACACCGTATATTACTGTATTTTAACCACCGGGTATTCCAATAGTGTTAACGGTAACAACTACGCCGTTATTTATAAAAAACTCATACTTGTTGTTTTCTTCATCCAATCCCTTTTCGTTATGGGGCCCACAAAAGGCTGCATCGTCGTACGAATATTCCCCGGCAGCAAGAATATTTCACGACCAAACGAATATTCCCCGACAACAATAAATATCTTATAACCACATGCTTATTTAAAAATATTTGCGCATTTTACCCATAACTAACCACATTAATCAAATCAACCCTTTACTATTTCGAAAAAAAATTATTAGAGAAATTAAATCTTTATTTATAAAAAGTTGGGGTCTTACACCAAGGTATCCTCCTTTGAACTAACAGGATATACAGATGCTGATTTTGCAGGTTGCAAAATAGATAGAAAAAGTACAAGTGGCACCTTTCAGTTGCTAGGAAACAGACTGGTGTCCAGGTTTAGCAAGAAGTAAAACTCAGTATCTACTTCAATTGCAGAAGCTGAATACATTGCTGCTGGCAGCTGTTGTGCTAAAATCTTATGGATGAAAAATCAGCTAGCAGACTATGGGTTTGATTTCAAATCTATACCTGTTCATTGTGATAACACAAGTGCCATTGCAATAACACACAATCCTGTCATGCATTCTAGGACTACGCATATAGAAATAAGATATCATTTTATTAGGGATCATGTTCAAAATGGAACCATATCTTTACAATACATCCCTACTGAAAATCAACTTGTTGATGTATTTACAAAGCCTTTAGATGAATCTAGATTTAATAAATTGATAAGTGAGTTAGGTATGCTAAATCTACAACCATAAAATCTATGCTCTAGTTTATGCTAACCATGCAGATATAAAGGCTATGTTCAAAATTGTAGAGACAACTAAATAAAGTCCACGACCGTAGAGCTATCTTGATATGAAGGACCATAATCGTAGAGCTTCCTCGACATGAGAAAGAAGCATTCTGTGATGACATCATCTCCAACAAATCCAAGCAATCTCTCTGTCAAGCGCCTCAGGGAAAAACCTGATCCTCAGTTCATCCTAAGAGATTGGCCCTTCCTGAGCTACCTTGATTCGGAAGGAATGCTAAGTCAAAATTCATCACAAGGACCAGGGCAGACAACGATCGTAGAGCAGTCTCATCAGTGGACTCAACGATCGCTGTGCAAACTCAATGATCGTAAAGACTACCTTAATGGCCATAGTGCTACCTGGACGATCGTAGTCCTCCCAAAGGATACATTAGCTCAGGAGGAGCTAAGGGCAAATCAGTATATTCCACACCAGTTAAAATCGTGGAGCCAAGTAGAACGTGACACATGCCTCACTAAGCAAATAGAGAGGAGGGAAGTTATAAGTACAGTTTGAAAATATCTTTTTGAAAATTCATCTCATAAGTTCAAAAAGCTTATTCCTCTTTCTCTCTATCTCTCTTTACAAGCAGAAACCCTAGCTTTCCGAAAAGCTCAATCAACCTCAGTGCAAAGAAATCAATGGCAGCCTCAAATGTTATCATTGGTTACAGACTTTGTTTCGATGAGTTCAAGACAGCTGACCCTCAATTTCACAAGATTTTATCACTATTAAAGAAAGCTGGTCTTGAAAAAGCTCTGGGTACCAACACATGGATCTACCCTAAGCTAGTAAAAGAGTTCTATAGAAATAAAGCGTTTGAGAACGATGTTATCTCCACAAGGGTGAAGGACGTGGAAATTAAGCTCAAAGCTGAGGATATAAACCTAGCCCTAGGTTTTAAATTGAAAGGATTTCCATTTCTAGAGGGCATCGATTTTCAGGAAGGACTGAAGAAGATGCATCATAAGAATTTTTCGACTGTCAAAGGGTACAAAAAGAAAGAGTTTCCCCAAAGGTATGAGATTTTGGCTGATATTATTGGGAAATGCATATGCTGCAAGAGCTATGGCTATGACTCTGTGAACGAAGTGCAACTTTAGCTCATGACATCAATCTGTTTTGGGATTCAACTCAACTATGGAGGCCTACTCATCGACTAGATTGGGAACTGGATTCTCAACTCAAAGAAATCAAAGAGCTCTGGAAAGATGCTCTACGAGCGATTTATAAATATAATCCTACAGTCAGCACTGGGTGATAAGATTGGGGATAATGAAGGATAATCCATCAATCCTAACAGAAGGATGACCCATCAGCTGTTTAAGAACTGGAAAAGAAATCTAGCAAAAAATGTCAGGATGATGTCTGAGTCCAGTGGAAGAACTGGTGATGCAAAGGAGTCCGGGGTACCAGGAAACATGTCAGTTGTAAAGGAAATTGAAGAAGAAGAAGAAGAAATCAACAAGGAAGAACCCATTGCTCTAATCAGAAAAAGCAAGGGTAGGAGAAAAATGAAGGCTCCAATGGCAGAGGAGCCTCAAGGTTTAACTACTGATACACCTCAAGAGAGTTCAGGCAGTGGCTCAGCCTAGGAAGCTAAAGAGAAATTTGGTCAAGAAGTACATCCTTGAAAATGAAGGAGTGCCAAAGGAAGAAGACAGAAGGATAATTGTTGAGAAAGGGCTACCTAAAGTTGAGAATGAGCTACCCAAAGCAAGTAAGGAGAACACATCTAAAATTGAGGGGGAGCTTCCTAAAGCTCTTACACTAGAGAATGCTCCAGTTGAGGGGGAGCTGCTTAAAATTCAAATGGATGATCAAGTTGAGGGGGAGCCTCATGAGTCCCTATGTCAGAAGAGGCTACAGTTGAGGAGGAATTTTTAAGAGATCATCATGGATCTTCGATCCTCAGTTCCTTAAGAGATTCTAGCTTCAAAAACTGCAGTAATGGAAGGAAGTGAAGCTATGGAGGATGAAAGAGCAGAAGAGCAAAGAAGTCAAGTGGAGATAATTGATGTAGTGGAAACTTCACATGAAAATAGAGAAGAAGAGGATGATGAAGTTGAGATTATAGCTATGGGCTGTGATGGTTATAGGAGATCCAACTATAATCAACTGTTCTCTTATCTACCTATGATGCCCTTTCACAGAGCCAAAATTCTCAACTCTTGGGATCACATGTTCTGGACCTTCAAAGCCTATCCAGCAATCTCGGTACTAGCTCATGGATTCCCAAGCAACCTCACTTTTGCCCGAAAGCTGATCACAAATGGTTCCTCTTCAGAAAATGGGCATGAGGTAATATCTATTCCCATCTCTTTTTGGGATAGTCATCATCCACCATCATTCTTCAGCCAATTCTATGAATGGCCAAGATGGTTGGAAGTAACACTTCATCCACTAAACCAATCTCCAGTTACAGAATCCTAACACTCTAAAACTGATGAACCATATGTGCCTAATTTTGTGTTGATCTAGTCCCCCATCATTTCTCACCCTACGGTTATTGATCGAAGTCCACTCGTAGAGTTACCTGCTCAATTCGTAGAGTCACCTCCTCATGAAGCTCAACCTCACACACCTGCCCCTCCATCTGATATCCCTTCCTCATCAATGAATGAGTGTTTCAATCTTGATCTTGCTCTCTACAATATGCAAGATCAATACACAAGAGCATCTCCTCCAAACAATCAGCAACTCTTTGAACTCATATCAGATCTTCTCACCAAAATAGAGTTGTCTGAAGCATCCAAGAAGGTGACAAGGGACATACAAGAAGACCTTGAAGTTCACTCAGACCTTATTCACCTAAAGCTGACTCATTTGATAGATGCTGCCAACACTCTCCCAAGCAACCTAAGTTTTGAATTTTTAAAGAAGCTTAGGGAGATTATAAAGGAGATGATTCAAAGTATCAATGAATGGGATCAAATCCAATTTCAAGCTGCTAAGAAACACAGGGAAGCTGTTCTTGTCTTGCAGAATACTCAGGAATCCCAAAATAAACTTATATTGGAGAGTCTCACGAGTCTACGAACTTCAATGAAAGAATTCCAAGGATTCTCCATGGGCTAAATGCAACAGACATAAAATATCTTGGCCATTCACCAAAAGAGGGAAGCTCAAACTGATTCTCTGATTCAAGAAAACCGTGAAGACCTTGCTCTATCTAAGAATCAGCTTAATGAGCTTGTACAAGGCATGACTCGCCTATCTGAAGATATTCGAACCCTTGATGCTGACATAAAGGGGGAGAATAATGTTAAGTTTTTGGCATATCAAAGCAACGCACAGCGGAATAAAAATTGAACAAAATAAAATAATTTCCGAAATCCAGAATAGGATCCATGCAAAAACCATATTAATTCAGTGGTTAGAAAATTATACTGATTATTGAAGCTGGAATTGTTGTGATCAAATCTCTAACGTAATCCAAACGAACTGCGCCTCTACGGTATTCACACGAACGCCCTGCGAACCGTCGAACGATCTACAGAAAAAGGAACTGCAGTACTAGCCACCAATGATGAATGGATTTTCTATTTTTCTCTCTAGTCTCTCTCTAAGAGCTGCTATGGTTTTTTTTTTGTTTTTGATGTAATTCCTAAATGGCTGATATATCTTATATATATCAATTAGAAGGAATTAATCAAAACCTAATCTAATTAAAATCCGAATTTATATATATATATATATATATATATATATATATATATATATATATATATATATATATATATATATATCTTAATTAAGTCTTACTTAATTAATATACATATATACAAATTATCCTTTTAATTTAAATTCGTGATTTAAATACTATTAATCATATTAATATATTTAAATCCTTAAAATTTAAATTATTTTCCTTTTAAATTATGTTCTATGTGTGTGACCTTATAGGTTATTATTACGTTGACAATAATTTTAAAATCATATTATAAAATTATAAAAAGTGAGCGACATCTAGTAATGCATCACTGCTACCCATGTAATAATAAGATCGATGATTCGATGCAACCTTTTCGCGACCAATGTTTCAATGTAATTTAATCCTTTTAACCTTTATATCCTAGATTAAACTCGAGTCATGGAATGTGTCATACTCTTCATAATTTAATCTGAGTTTTTCTTGATCAATAAGTAAAGTATATGAAATAAATCACTATTTGAGCATGCCCATACATTTCATAGTCCTACTCAATCAAGAGGCCTATGGATATCACCCCTAATACCATAGGAGGGTTAAATTCCATCTAGATTACTCATATTCCTCACACGATTCATGAGGTACCCAATAATAATCTTTATTGTCCACCCTATTAAAGGTGACTTTTGATGATATCAAAGTACATAAATTCTCGTGTAATAATATAGTGATTTTAGGTCGGAGGACCATTACATCATTGTCACTATGAGAATCGCTAATGACACTTTGCATAATGCTCCACGTAGAATTCTTATGGTGGGTCTGTCCAATACATCGTTCTCTAACATGTACCTATGCTTTGACTCAATATCTCATATAATTATGACCAGTGAGATTTGGTCATCAGTCAATCCACATACTAGTCTCAATGCATCATTGTTGTCCCATCAACAATGATACCCAAATAGGGACATTTTGTGACACCCCCAAATCCTGGTACTTCATTTCCTCAAGATTTGGTGCTCAAGTAATCAAAACATTCATTTACTAACTACCCATTCATAATAGAATTGAATAATAAAAGAAAACCTGCCCATAAAGGATTAAACTTAAATAAAATCTCTCAGGTTATCTAACCTTTAACAACAATCATTCAAATGCGGATAATTAACTAACTTCATTACAATAATTAAACCAATGTCTGAAAATAAACTATCAAGCTATTACAAGTCTTCAGCACTTATTCATCTTTCCTTTTCCCTTACTGGTGCTTAGTACATCACCAGTTTTAACTTTAGATGTAAGAAATTGTATAGGCAAGAGTGAGCAAACAAGGCCCACTTGAAATAACAATAAGTAAATCTTTAAACTTTTACATCAATTGACAATATTAGTATCAATAGAACTGATCAATATATTCTATAAACTTTCTGAAAGTTATAACATTCACTGAGGGTCTAATTACCACGAATCATGTCTACAGTTATAAGTAATCTTTCAACTTTAACTTTAACAGTCATAAGACTATAAGGACTCCACGTACTTAGGGGGATCAACCCTTCGTACAATGTATTGTGTACAACCATTTCAACGCTAAGCGTAAACCTCTATTAAAAGAGTTGTTCATCTCAGTATTTAGAATACAAGTCCACACCAATGTAAGTTTGGTTTAGATAAGCTTTCAAGGTAATTTGGAATTCAACGAACATCAACTACGGAGTAGTTGAATAAAGTCCATGACATTATACTTATATAATAATCATAATTAAATTAATCATAGTAACTAAAATCATGCTTTAGGAATAATCTAATAGCATACAATTTGAATACTATAGCATACCTTGCTTGAACATTACTAAGCCAATGTTAATTAGAATTGAATATTAAACATGCATAGAAATCTAGTTATGCATGCTAATCAAAAATTGAATTACAAGAATAACTTGTTCAACATCAAATAGTTCAATAAGACAAAGGATTAGAAAACTTGCTCAATTATAAAATAGAGTTAGAAAACTTGCCTTTAGCATAAGCTACGCCCTTACCACTTGAATTTCAATACCCTAAACATATGTCATCGTGACATAGTTAGTCATTATCACATAACCAATACATTCACCACGTAGGTTTGATTATTCAATCACATAATCAAATTATAACACAAGTTACTCCTTAATAACATATTTATTCACCGTATAGAAACACTAAAATCAATATTTTATAGTCCTACTATTATCATATAGTGTTTCTTAAAATTTTCGTGTACAAAAAGTATAGTGTCAGACCATTCTGCTAACTCGCGCTGCGGTGCCACAGTTTACACTGTGGTTCGCGCTGCGGCGCTGAGTCGGTGCTGCGGCGCGGTGAATGAACTACGAAGCCGCGCTGCGGCGTGGTGATGGCGCTGCGGCGCCACTAATGCACTGCTGGAGCCGCGCCGCGGCGCGAAACTGCAGTTTCGATTGACAGCTTCGGCAACCGTGCAAGAAAAAGCCAAAATTGGCCTAAAAGCTCGAATCTAATAGACTGATTATCACGAAATTTACATATAAACTTCATATAAACATATTGTGAAGACTTCTAACATGTTTCTACTCATAAAATAATTTAAACATCAAATATACAATACTCAATTTCAATGTTTTTGGCAAAAACTTCATTTTTGATATTTCCAATGAAAATCAACACTGTGATTTTGTTTTTCAACCAAAACAGTAAATTCAAAACATCATAGTTATGATTATACATACTCTATCAATTTCTATAATCAATATATTAATCTAACAACTAATTAAACCTTAATTTCTATTTTAAATTAAGTCATACTCATATATTTTTCATATGAACACTCTGTAATATAATTTCTTCACAAAACACATACATACATGAATTAATTTCTCTATAATCATGCATAAACTTATGAGATAACCTTATAATCAATAATCATACCAACTTATATACATAACAACAATTTATCTTTTGTAAAAAAATTCACAGAGAACTTTTTGGGAAGAAGAAAACCAAACTTTTAAAGAGAAAGGTTAAGCTCCTACCTTTGATTAAGAAGATGATGACTACTTTTGATTATTGATTCCTTTGTCAAAACATGTTAGGATTTCTCTCAATTTCTCTCTAGTTTTCTTCTTCTTCTTCTTCTTCTCATTTTCTTCACTGAGTCTTTCTTCCTAACTCTACTACGTATAATAATATAACGTATATAGTAATAATAGATATATTAAATATATAATATAATACTAACTTAACTGACATCAGTTAAAAACTTTTGAAAATCAAAAGCCATAAGGCTTGTTTGGCTAACCACTAAAATATAACCCATTAATCCTTATGTCTTGTTTGGTAAAACCAATTATATTAAAGACTTAATATGCAATAAGACTTATTTGGCCAAAACTAAAATACACTCTTTTAATTTATTTTAATAACTCCTTTATAGCAAGGTTATTAGTCACACTTTTATTTAATTAATAAATCAATTAAAATATTAATCTATTAAATTACTTTAGCACATAATTTAATATCACATAACTATAATTTCTTTTATAATTATAATTTTATTTAACCAACTAATATTTTAAATTATAATTTCCCATTTAAAATATTATAATTTATTTAAATCACTATAAGCTCTCTAGCTTACTTAATAAATTCAATTATTATATAATCTCATAACAATTAATTTTCTTATCTCCTTAATTATTTATTCAACAAATAGATAACTAAATCACATCAACTCAATTTGCCATATAATTTAATAAATATTTAATATTACAAATAAATATTTAATATTTAATATTTAATTATTTATTCAACAAATAAATAACTACACCACATAAACTCAAATTGAACAATTATTTATTCAACAATAAATATATCCATTAAATACTTATATAAATCAATAAATATTTAATATTACAATTTAAAATTCTGGAATGTTACATCATTCCCTCCTTACAAGGATTCTATCCTCAGAATCACAACTCAAACAAATCATTCGTTACATTCTTCCCTACTTACAAAGATTCTGTCCCCGAAATCGAAGACACAGATTAAACAAATAACTCAGGGTACTCTTTCAACATTTTCTCTTCGAGTTCCCACGTAGCTTCTTCAGCGTTGTGGTTCCTCCATATCACCTTCACAGAAGGTATCACTTTATTCCTGAGCACTTGTTCTTTCCTGTCGACTATCTGGATAGGAATCTCTTCATAAGAAAAATCTTTCTCGAACTGCAATGGTTCATACTCGATCACATGTTTGTAGTCGGGTTTATATGGTCGTAACACCAAAATGTGAAAAACATTATGAATGTTTTCCAACCCTGGAGGTAGAGCTACCTCGTAAGCCACTTCTCCCACTCTTCGCAGCACTTCAAAGGGTCCAATAAACCTCGGGCTTAGCTTTCCCTTTTTACCGAAACGAATTTTCCCTTTCCAAGGAGAAACTTTTAAAAATACAAAAGTTCCTACGTCGAACGCACGATCTTGTCTGTGTTGATCATCATACTTTTTCTGTCTGTCTTGGGCTGCTACTAATCTTGTCCTGATGAGTTTAACAACGCCAGCAGTTTGTTATATCAGTTATGGTCCTAACAGTTGGTGTTCACAGACTTCATCCCAGCACAATGGAGTTCTGCACTTTCTGCCGTACAATGCCTCGTAAGGTGGCATGCCGATGCTCGCGTGGTAACTGTTATTGTAAGTAAATTCCACCAACGGTAATTGTTCTTCCCAGCTTCCTTTAAAGTCCATGACACATGCTCTCAGCATATCTTTCAATGTCTGAATTGTTCTTTCGCTTTGGCCATCTGTTTGTGGATGATAAGCCGTACTCATTCGTAACTGTGTCCCCATGCATTCTTGTAGTCTCTTCCAGAAATTTGATGTGAATCGCTGATCTCTATCGGACACAATTGATACTGGCACTCCGTGCCTCGAAACGATCTCCTTAATGTACAATCTTGCCAACTGATCAAGATTGAATCTAATCTTTATTGGTAGAAAGTGCGCTGATTTCGTCAGTCTGTCCACTATTACCCAAATCGCATCACATCCTCTCTGAGTAGTTGGAAGACCCACCACAAAATCCATCGTGATGTGTTCCCACTTCTATTCTGGTATTTTCAACGGTTGAAGTAATCCGCTGGGTCTTTGATGTTCGGCTTTTACTCTCTGACATGTCAAGCACTTCGCTACGCATTCTGCAACGTCCCTTTTCATATTTGGCCACCAAAAATGTCGGCGCAAATCTTGATACATTTTCGTGCTTCCTGGATGAATTGAATATTTTGAGCTATGAGCTTCGGTCAAAATTTCTTCTTTCAGCTCTGGTGTTGCTGGAACCTAGATTCTTCCCTCGAACCATAGTAATCCTTCGGTATCGACCTTGTATTTCATACCGCTTCCATCAACCATATTCTCCTTTATCTTTCCACATTCTTCATCTTGTAACTGAGCATTCTTCACCGTGTCCAGTAAAGTTGGACCTGCTTCTAACTGAAATAGTTGTTCGTCAGATTCTTTTGGAAACTTGATTTCCAACTCCAATTTTGTCATTGTTGAAATGAGCTCCTCCTGAGTTGTTATCAGCATCAACTTCTCCCGACCTTTCCTGCTTAAAGCATCTGCCACTACATTTGCTTTGCCCGGATGATAAAAGATCTCACAATCGTAATCCTTTATCAATTCCATCCACCTTCGTTGACGCATGTTCAAATCCTTCTGAGTGAAGATATACTTCAGAATTTGTGGTATGTGTAGATCTCACATTTCTCTCCATAAAGATAGTGCCTCCATATCTTCAGAGCAAATACAACTGCAGCCAATTCCAAATCATGAGTCGAATACCCTTTCTCATAATCCCTCAGTTGTCTTGATGCATACGCAATAACTTTGCCATTCTGCATCAGAACACAACCCAACCCTTTGTGTGAGGCATCACTATACACCACAAAATTTCCTGTATTGTCTGGTAATGTCAACACAGGTGCTACACCTAACTTCTTCTTCAAATCTTGAAAACTTTCTTCACATTTCTCCGTCCACACGAATTTTACAGCTTTCCTTGTCAAATTTGTTAATGGAGTGGCTATCTTAGAAAAATCTTGAATAAATCTTCTATAATAACCAGCCAGTCCCAAGAAACTCCTCACTTCTGACGGTGTTCTTGGTTGTTCCCAATTGATTACAGCTTCCACTTTTGATGGATCCACTGAAATCCCATCCTTGTCAATAACATGACCCAAAAATTGTACACGGTTGAGCCAAAATTCGCACTTAGAGAATTTCGCGTACAACTTTTCCCTTCTTAGTGTCTCCAGTGTCAAACGTAAGTGTTCCACGTGTTCTTCTTGAGTCTTGAAAAACACTAGAGTGTCGTCGATAAATACCACTACAAACTTGTCTAGGAATGGTTTAAACACCCTGTTCATCAAATCTATGAACGCAGCAGGTGCATTGGTTAAACCAAAAGACATCACCAAAAACTCGTAATGTCCATACCGAGTTCTGAATGTCGTTCGTGGTATATCCTCCTTCCTCACTTTCAGCTGGTGATACCCACTTCTCAAATCTATTTTTGAAAAGTATTTGACACCCTTCAATTGGTCAAGCAAATCATCTATTCTTGGCAACGGGTATTTATTTTTAATAGTGACTTTGTTTAACTCCCTGTAATCAATGCAAAGACGCATTGACCCGTCCTTCTTCTTCACGAATAAAACTGGCGCTCCCCACGGCGATACGCTTGGTTGAATATTTCTTGTCCTGCAGTTCTTGCAACTGTACCATCAGTTCCTTCATTTCCACCAGAGTCATTCTGTATGGGGCCTTCGATATTGGTGCTGTTCCCGGTGCTAAGTCGATCACGAACTCAATTTCTCTGTCAGGCGGAAGTCCTGGCAAATCCTATGGAAACACGTCTTCGAATTCCCTCACTACTGGTATTTCTTCTATTTTCACACCCTTCTTCTGAGTATCGACTATGTAAGCTAAATAGCCCACACAACCTTGACTCAACAATTTCTTGGCCTGCATAGTCGTCAGACATTTCATTTGTCTAGGTGACTTGCTACCATAAAATACTACATTTGACGGAGTCATAAGGTTTACACACTTCTTGTGATAATCGATTACTGCTTCATATTTGAACAGCTAATCCATTCCCAAAATTACATCAAACTCCCCGAGTTTAATCGGAATTAAATCTACCAACAAGATATTCTCCTTAATGTTCACCCTACAGTTCTTGTATACGAATCTAACAGGGATTATTTCCTTATTCGCAATTTCTATGTTCAAAGGAAAATTCAGTTCTTCTCTAGGCAATTCTAACCTCTTAGCAAACTCATCAGATATAAACGAGCAAGTAGCACCCGAATCAAATAATACATATGCATCAATATCATTGATTGAGATAATACCTGACACCACATCTTTTGATTGCACAGCATCTTGCACAGTCATGTTGAAGGTTCTGGCTGTGGGTTTGTTTGATGATGTAGGTCCTGCAATGGCCCATGTACTTCCATTGTTACCTCCACTGCTTCTGGTTGTCACTCCCTCGTTCTTCTAGGGCACTCACGAGCAAAGTGATCCTTGGATCCGCACGTGAAGCACGCATTCTTCATCGGTTGAGTGCAATTTGGGGCGATGTGACCCTCTTGGCCACAATTGTAGCAAACTCGTTTTCCCATCAAGCACGCACCCTTGTGAAATTTTCCGCATGTCGCACATGCTTCAAACTTTTTGTTTTGCTAGTTACCCTGCTGGTTTCCAGCACCCATGATTCCATTCCACTTCCTCTTCAAGTTGTTGTTGTTGTTATTACAATCTGTTGTTCAGCTACTATCTCCTGCAACTCCTCAACGGTATCCTAAAGTTCCACGTTGCGGTCATATACTTCATCGTACATACGAGCGGCTATTGAGGTTAGTGGAGTCTCTTCCTCCTCATCCTCGTCATCCTCATCCTCCTGTGGCAACTCAACGGGATCCTCCTCGTCTTTCTCCACATCATCATCCTCATTCTCAACTACTGTGACCAACGGGGCTGAATCCCGTGGAAGTAGTTGTTCCCAAACTACATGAATGTCGCGAGACTCCTCCTCTATAGGCATCTGAGGTCCCTCTTCCCTAGCCTGATTGGATTCTCCGACATTAATCATCCTGATAACAAAGTTTTAAAGTTTTAATTATTAATCATTACTACTCGACACTCACGAGCACATAAGTTATAAACACATGAACACATAAGTGTTTTATTACTTCTTTCTTAAAACTCGATAAGAGTTATCTCCACTATCTTTTCAAAGGTTACTTCCTAAGGCTTTTCCCCCCACCTAAGGTTCATAACCTAAAGTTTTGATACCAACTTGTGACACCCCCAAATCCTGGTACTTCATTTCCTCAAGATTTGGTGCTCACGTAATCAAAACATTCATTTACTAATTAACCATTCATAATAGAATTGAATAATAAAAGAAAACATGCCCATACAGGATTAAACTTAAATAAAATCTCCCAGGTTATCTAACCTTTAACAACAATCATTCAAATGTAGATAATTAACTAACTTCATTACAATCATTAAACTAAAGTCTGAAAATAAACTATCAAACTATTACAAGTCTTCAGCACTTATTCATCTTTCCTTTTCCCTTACTGGTGCTTAGTACGTCACCAGTTTCAACTTTAGCTGTAAGAAATTTTACAGGCAAGAGTGAGCAAACAAGGCCCACTTGAAATAACAATAAGTAAATATTTAAACTTTTACATCAATTGACAATATTAGTATCAATAGAACTGAACAATATATTCTATTAACTTTCTGAAAGTTATAACATTCACTGAGGGTCTAATGACCACGAATCATGTCCATAGTTATAAGTAATCTTTCAACTTAAACTTTAACAGTCATAAGACTATAAGGACTCCACATACTTAGGGGGATCAACCCTTCGTACAATGTATTGTGCACAACCATTTCAATGCTAAGCGTAAACCTCTATTAAAAGAGTTGTTCATCTCAGTATTTAGAATACAAGTCCACACCAATGTAAGTTTGGTTTGGATAAGCTTTCAAGGTAATTTTGAATTCAACGAACATCAACTACGGAGTAGTTGAATAAAGTCCATGACATTATACTTATAGAATAATCATAATTGAATTAATCATAGTAACTAAAATCATGCTTTAGGAATAATCTAATAGCATACAATTTGAATACTATAGCATACCTTGCTTGAACAATACTAAGCCAAGGTTAATTAGAATTGAATATTAAACATGCATAGAAATCTAGTTATGCATGCTAATCAAAAATTGAATTACAAGAATAACTTGTTCAATATCAAATAGTTCAATAAGACAAAGGATTAGAAAACTTGCTCAATTATAAAATAGAGTTAGAAAACTTGCCTTTAGCACAAGCTACACCCTTACCACTTGAATTTCAATACCCTAAACATATGTCATCGTGACATAGTTTATCATTATCACATAACCAATACATTCACCACGTAGGTTTGATTATTCAATCACATAATCAAATTATAACACAAGTTACTCCTTAATAACATATTTATTCACCGTATAGAAATACTAAAATCAAAATTTTATAGTCCTACTATTATCATATAGTGTTTCTTAAAATTTTCGTGTACAAAAAGTACACTGTCAGACCATTCTGCTAACTCGCGCTGCGGCGCCACTGTTTACACTATGGTTCGCGCTGCGGCGCTGAGTCGGCGCTGCGGCACGGTGAATGAACTACGAAGCCGCGCTGCGACATGGTGATGGTGCTAAGGCGCCACTAATGCACTACTGGAGCTGCGCCGCGGCGCGAAACTGCAGTTTCGACTGACAGCTTCGGCAACCGTGCAAGAAAAAGCCAAAATTGGCCTAAAAGCTCGAATCTAATAGACTGATTATCATGAAATTTACATATAAACTTCATATAAACATATTGTGAAGACTTCTAATATGTTTCTACTCATAAAATAATTTAAACATCAGATATATAACACTCAATTTCAATATTTTTGGCAAAAACTCCATTTTTGATATTTTCAATGAAAATCAACACTGTGATTTTGTTTTTCAACCAAAACAGTAAATTCAAAACATCATAGTTATGATTATACATACTCTATCAATTTCTATAATCAATATATCAATCTAACAACTAATTAAACCTTAATTTCTATTTTAAATTAAGTCATACTCATATATTTTTCATATGAACACTCTGTAATATAATTTCTTCACAAAACACATAAATACATGAATTAATTTCTCTATAATCATGCATAAACTCATGAGATAACCTTATAATCAATAATCATACCAACTTATATACATAACAACAATTTATCTTTTGTAAAAAAATTCACAGAGAACTTTTTGGGAAGAGGAAAACTAAACTTTTAAAGAGAAAGGTTAAGCTCCTACCTTTGATTAAGAAGATTATGGCTACTTTTGATTATCAATTCCTTTATCAAAATCTGTTAGGATTTCTCTCAATTTCTCTCTAGTTTTTTTCTTCTTCTTCTCTTTTTCTTCACTGAGTCTTTCTTCCTAACTCTACTACGTATAATAATATAACGTAAATAGTAATAATAGATATATTAAATATTTAATATAATACTAACTTAACTGACATCAGTTAAAAACTTTTGAAAATCAAAAGTCATAAGGCTTGTTTGGCTAACCACTAAAATATAACCCATTAATCCTTATGCCTTGTTTGGTAAAACACAATTATATTAAAGACTTAATATGCAATAAGACTTGTTTGGCCAAAAATAAAATACACTCTTTTAATTTATTTTAATAACTCCTTTATAGCAAGGTTATTAGTCACACTTTTATTTAATTAATAAATCAATTAAAATATTAATCTATTAAATTACTTTAGCACATAATTTAATATCACATAAGTATATTTTCTTTTATAATTATAATTTTATTTAACCAACTAATATTTTAAATTACAATTTCTCATTTAAAATATTATAATTTATTTAAATCACTATAAGCTCTCTAGCTTACTTAATAAATTCAATTATTATATAATCTCATAACAATTAATTTTCTTATCTCCTTTATTATTTATTCAACAAATAAATAACTAAATCACATCAACTCAATTTTCCATATAATTCAATAAATATTTAATATTGCAAATAAATATTTAATATTTAATTATTTATTCAACAAATAAATAACTACACCACATAAACTCAAATTGAACAATTATTTATTTAACAATAAACATATCCATTAAATACATATATAAATCAATAAATATTTAATATTACATTTTAAAATTCTAGAATGTTACACATTTAAGAGCAATGATAATAATCGTAATTATATAATCTCATGTTGAAGTCACACACTTGAAACTATATAATTTGTATCACTATTTTAAAGAATTTTATTATGTTAACATTTATATAACGTAGTAAATAAAACCATAATAAAATCATTCATTTATTCAATCAAATATAATATCAAAATGTTAAGCAATTATATCAAATAATTGGCCTCTAGGGCATAAACTCTTATAAATAAAGGGGAAGGAGAGAAAGGAAAGGGCAGAGGCAGAGGCAAATTCATTGCTCAATCTTCAAGAAGTTCTCCTACAAGATAACCTCGCTATCAGACTCCACGACCTGAACATCAGCGAATTCTCATGGCTCAACCAAGAAGTCAAGAGCCCAGCTCACAAGTTGCAACCACTACACACCTACACTTGCCAATTGGAGATCTTATATTCATGAACAGACACGATCATATGCAACCGCTAAGTCAAAGCGAGCTGGAAGATATAGCATGGAGAGACGAATCTAGCATGGAGAGACGATCTATCCGCTAACTGTAAACTGATATTTATTGGGCGTGGAGCCTGAAGTCCGAACTGGCTATAAATGGATAATGGCATTATATTTATACTGGCCCCCAAATCACATAATGCTAGTCCCGAAAACTGATTTACAATCTCACACGGTATATTAAAGCTACCTGAATCCTTGAGCTTCGACGGTAACTTATTCTGAATGATGGCACTGCATTCTTCGGTCAATCCTACTGTTTCGAATTCACCCAATTTCCTCTTCTTCGACAAAACCTCCTTCATAAACTTCGCTTAACTCGGCATATGTTCCAAGGCTTCGGCGAAGGGGATGTTGATATACAACTTCTTGAAGATATCCAAAAATCGTGAGAACTACTTATCCAACTTGGATTTCTGAAATCTCTGCGGATACGGTATGGGAGGCATTGTACTGGTTGGTTCTGAATTTTATTTCTATAAGGTCTCATCTTGACGCTTTTCGGTCTCCACCACTTCCTTTGTTTCAATTGATGCCTTGTCCTCCTTTTCCCTATCCGTGACTGACTCTTGTAGTTCTTTTCCACTTCGTAGAGTTACCGCCTTACAATGCTCATCTCTGCCCGGGTTTTTCTCGGTGTCGCTCGAAAGTGTTACAAGTGGTCGATTATTCAATGCATGTGCCATTTGTCCCATTTGATTTTCCAGATTTTTAATTGATGCATTCTGACTTTGTATACTTAGCTCCATTGGATTAAATCTCTTATCACTCTCCTCACTCCTTTTCTCAGTTGCTTTAACAAATCTTTCCAAAGCTTCTTCCCAACTTACTTTCTGCACAGGTTTTTGTGTCTAGTTTTGAAACCCGAAATTGTTTTATTATCTTGGCGCTTGTTATGCAGCTTGGTTGTTACTCCATGAAAACTCCGGATGATTTTTCCACCCCGAATTATATGCATTTTGATTCGGATAAGGCTGAGTGGACCGACTATAACTCCCTACATACTGTGCTGCTTCAGCATTTATGGCACATTGATCCGTAGTATGACCCTCAGCACATATTTCACAAACCATCGCTACTTGTTGAGTGGATTGTGGACGTAATAATTCTATCTGCTTAGCCATTGCGGTCATTTGCACTTGTAATGATGTTATCGCATCCACATCATACTTTCCCACTGTTTTCAGAGGATTTGTCCTTGTCATGGGCCACTGATAGTTGTTGGTGGCCATCGTTTCTAACAACTGATATGCCTCGTCTAAATTTTTAGACATAATCGCTCCTCCTGCTGCTGCATCAATACTTGCCCTCGTGGATGCTTGTAAACCATCACAAAATATCCGCAATTGCATCCACTGTGGAATTCCATGGTGTGGGCACTTGCGGAGCATATCCTTAAACCTTTCTCACGCCTCATACAACGATTCTAAATCAAACTATGCGAAGGTATGAATATCATTCCGTAGTTTTGCTGACTTTGCTGGTGGGAAAAACTTAATTAGAAATTTTTGAGCTAAATCGTCCCAAGTGAGGATTGAGTCCGAAGGCTGAGAGTGTAACCAACTTCGTGCTTTATCTTTCAAGGTAAATGGGAACATTCTCAACCTTATAGCATCTTCTGACACGTTGTTGAATTTAAAGGTGTCACAAACTTCCAAGAAACTTAAGATATGCTCATTCGGATCATCTAATGAGCTACCCCCAAACTGACATTAATTCTGAAGCATTTGAATGGTTGCTGGTTTGATCTCAAAGGTGTTAGCATTGATTGCCAGCCTCCTAATACTCGACTAAATATCCGTGACATTCGACATGGCATAGTCCCGAAGTGATTTTTGATCGTTCCCTGCCATGTTCACTGGAATTTCTTGTTCTACCAATTTTTCTTCCTTGGGTGGTGCCGCACTAGTCGATTGCACTTTCTGAAACTTCCTTTCAATTTTGTCTATATAAGGAAAAAGTTCCTTTCTCGCCCTTGATCTAGTGTGCATACACTTGCAAAGAATTCCTGCAAAGACAAGAAGAAAAATAAGTAACGTTTAAATTAAGACCGAATTGATTATAACTAATATGGAATTAATATTAACAAAGGAGCTCCCCGGCAGCGGCGCCAAAAACTTGTTGGTCGATTTCACAATCAAAGCAAACATGCAAGTATACACGATCAACAAGTAATATAGTGATAAATTAGAGTGTCGATCCCTCAGAGAATTCCAATTAATAAACTCCAACTACTAGTACTGTATCAATTCAATTTTATTTAAACAACCAAAAATTGTGATTCTTAAAACTAAGAAAACTAAGTTTAATAAAGCAAGAAATTATTCTAAAAGAAAACAAAGAACAAATCAAAAATTGTTCGAATGCAGATAAATGACAATTAAGACTCCAATTTCCCCAATTATGATTATTAAATCACTTATCCAATTATCCCACTTATTATATCTACTGAATTGTGAATATGAATTCTCAAATGCCAAAAACCCTCTCTCGAGTGATCAATTGCCTTTTATTTAACCCAGCTTAATTTTTGCTATATCTCTATGCAAAACAATTGAATTAAACTCGTTACAAACCCAATTCCTTTTATGTTACATGCGCCAAATAGATATTCTCATTCTATTCACAAACCTAATTATTCAGTGTGCAAATAACTAAGTCACATGTCACCCTGCCCAGTTCTAACTCTAGAATTCCTCTCTCGATTCCTTCTAGAGTAACAGGATAATTATTGGCCAGATAATTAATCAATAAATACAAGGCATGATGAATAATTCACTTCAACATAAATAATTGGAATAAATTAGATAATCAATTCATAACCATAAAAGGTTCCACTGGAATCTTAATAAAAGGAATTAGTTCATGACGGAAATAAAAATCACAAATAATTGATAAATCATCCTTAATGAGTTACACAATTTAAAAGAATAAAGAAGAAGAAGAACTCCAAGTTTCAAGCCTTCAGATCTCCTCTTCCTCCTTGATCAATCCCCAATTCTGTCGAAAATCCCCCATTAATTCAATAAAAAGAATCAATATATATTTACTTGCCCAATTCCACAAATTATAGTCCAAATAGACTTCCCATAAACTCCTAAAACAAAGTCAAACTAATAGTCAAAGCAATGTCCATGCGCGCGGTCCAAGTCAGAGCCAGCTGAAGACCAGCGCCCCGGCGCTAGTTTTAACTCTTGGAGCAGCGCCCCGGCGCTAGGGTGCAGTAGCTGGTTCTCTTGCCCTTTTCAGCCCAATAGCTTCCAAACGCCCCATAACTGCAAAATAACACAAAAACAAAATACTAAACGACTCAAAAATACACAAATCTAAACTCGAGTATATCTAATTCATGGGTATATTACCCAATCATCAAATACCCCCAAACTTAAATCGTTGCGTGTCCTCAAGCAACAAAACACAACCAACACGAATAACTAAACATCATGCAAATGCAAACTAACTAAATGACCTTAATTCCAGCAATTCAATATTTGACGAATATCCATAGGCCTCAGAAAAATCACAAAAACATGCTAATACCTCATGTTAAAACAGATCAACAATATCCCAACAATCAATCAATCCAAATATGCTATTACTGATATTGTGAGTGTGTTCAACAACCATGCTAACCAATGAAAAGGAAAAAGCTGAAAGATAATAAAGTTCATAAAAAGCTTCATACAATTCTACTCAAGAGTTCATCAAATAAACTAGATTCAACTGAAATTAAACAATCACCAAAATTCGGGGGTCAACATGAAATACTTATGCTTATTATTTAAATTTTTTTTAGACGGGGGCATTTTGCACTTTTCCCGCTTTATTATTATTATTATTATTATTTCTCTCATGACTATGCATTGTCTTATTCCCTTAGGCTTTTTCGCTTGAGATTGTTCGGCTGGGGGAATTATGAAACCCAATCCCCTAGGGTGATTTGCTCCACCTGTCCACACTTTGTATCTGCTTATCAACTTGTGGTCCAGCACTGGCATAGGCATTTGGATCATCTCGTCTGACTTCCATTTGACTCCGAAATTAGCACATAATATGCAGATGAGAGACGGATGTGGTAACCCTCCAGTGGTTCCTCCGCGAGATGCTCGGAGGACATATTGCAGAATGAGATGGCCTATATCAATTTTAAATCCTTTGATTATGGAGTATAGAAGCACTGCACGTTCCCTGGAAACATGACTCACATAGGTGCATGGCATGAGTTTTGCACAAATGAATACATACCATGCCTTCCCATATAAGCTGAGATTCGCGAGTGGGAAAGTCATGCTTTCGCATTCATGTACTGTCCATGTGGTGCCCGGCTGACAAAGCTCACGAATTATCTGCTCATAATCCGGCCCATCACTCACAAACTGTGCGTATTCGTCGTGTAATCCCTCTAGTGGCAGTTGAAAGCACCCATTGAAGTCCTCTTCGCCAATTTCGACTATTTTTCCCCTTACAAATACCCCGTAGTGATCATGCTCGGGCACGTTGGCGTAAAATTCTTTCACAACTACAATCACCGCTGGATCGGGCTGCGCGGTGAGTGTGAACCAGTGCCTCTCGGCTATCATGACTACCATGTCACCATCCTTTGATTGATCCGGTCTCAACCCACGTTCCGGGACTAATGATCGAGTAGTCATGCGGTTGTATCGTTCCTGAGCCGTAAGACTGACAAAACGGCGGCTGTCAAATTTTGGCGGTGGAGTTGAAATGGTTCCTGAACCTTCACCACGCTGATGTTTGGATGCCATGTCAGAAATTCTGTAATTACAAACATATTTATGTATTAGCATTGAACATAATTTGAGTGTGGATAAACTTATGTATGATTTTACCCCCAAACTTTATAATATGTGTATATGTTGAGTACAACGTTGGGGATGAAGTATGAGGATGGCAATAATATCGAATAGGTTCCTGTACTATTAAAATTCTGCATTTTGAGAGCAACATGCATAAGTCATTCACAAAGTGTGTCGTGCAAAGCAACATGTTCTAGAGTATGCATCAATACCATGTAAATCTTCCCATAAATTAGTTTGATAGTATGACGGTGTCAAGGTAGGCCACAAACATGTGCATGTAGGCTTGATGTGTTTGAATTTGGACATAATCATTGACTTAGGCTATTCATCAAACATCTAAGAGGCAACTCATAAATTACTTAGAATCGCACTAAGTTGCTATCAATTCATACCTCTTATTTGTCAAAAATATTCCATGAATGCAATCACTACTTACAAGTAAGCAAATTATGGCCATTATGCAATATAGAAACATGAACCCTTATTTCTAGATGAAGGATGATGCATATCCGGATGAAGAACACTCACCAATTACATCAATAACCATGTTTGTTGCACAAAAATGGATTTATAGCATACAACATACCTTGGTAGATGATTGTTAGAGAGATGAGAATGATTGCACTATCGTAGGAACTTAGCCCTAGAATTGTATGGACAACGCTTACAATTTTTGAAGTTACCAATTGAGAGAAGAAAAGTCATGTATGAGAGGGAGGGGTGGAGACGTGCTAAGTAAAAGGAATAATAGAAGTAACCGTTCAGCAGTTTACAAACGTGTAGGACTCGGAACCGCCCCCCAGCGCCGGGGCACTAGGGTAAGACTTGAAACAAGCGCCGGGCGCTGGGCAACGGGGGCTCGTGTGCAGGGGTAGCACCGGGGCGCTGGGGAATAAGCAATATTGAGCGTCGGGGCGCTAGTGATCAGTAGCTTCAAGAACTCCCTAGCGTCGGGGCTCTGGAGTCTAGTTCAAATGGAGCGCCGGGGCGCTGGGCTGCCGTGACTTCAAGAATCAAGCACATGTTCTCCAACCTGCAAATTTAGACTAAGTAAATAAGGTCATGCAACCATGATACAACTCAAGACTCAATCACCCAAAATGTTAACTAGCTCTACTGCCTAATACTAAAATAGATAAATGATATGCACTAACTAAAATAAAATAAAATAAAATAAAATAAAATAAAAATAAAAACAAAATAACATATAAAATGATTGGGTTGCCTCCCAATAAGCGCTTGGTTTACTGTCGTCGGCCCGACTTTGTTGGTATGCTCAATTGTCCACTGGGTTAGAGAGGTTCATGACCGTAGTTTGACGTTCAATGGGTCCACTCCAGTAATGTTTGAGTCTTTGACCGTTAACCTTGAATGTGCAATTTAAATTTGGTTTTTCGATCTCGATGTTACCATGTGGTGCAACAGACACGACTTTAAAAGGTTCCGACCAATGAGATTTCAGTTTTCCAGGGAATAACCGCAGTCTAGAATTGAAAACCAAGACTTGTTGGCCCGGTTCAAACGTCCTGTTGATAATTTTCTTATCATGCCGAGCTTTGACTTTCTCCTTATAGAGTTTTGCATTTTCATAGGCGTTGAATCGAAATTCATCCATCTCATTGAGCTGCAGCAACCTTTTCTCACCTACTGCTTGTACATCGAAATTGAGCTTTCGAATGGCCCAGTGTGCACTATGTTTTAGCTCGACTGGGAGGTGGCACGCCTTTCCGTATACCATTCGATAAGGTGACATGCTGATCAGATTCTTGTATGTTGTACGATATGCCCATAGAGCATCGTCAAGACGTAAAGACCAATCTTTTCTTGACGGATTGACCACCTTTTCCGGAATTCTCTTGACCTCCCTATTCGAGACCTCAACTTGGCCATTGGTTTGGGGATGATACGCAGCTGCGATTTTATGACGAACCCCATACTTCACCAATAATTTTGTGAACTGCTTATTACAGAAATGCGTTCCCTCATCACTTATTATTGCCCAGGGAGTCCCAAATAGTGTGAAGATGTTCTTCTTTAAGAATCGAAGAACAACTTTGGCATCATTTGTGGGTAAAGCTGCGACTTCTACCCATTTGGACACATAATCCACCGCCAACAAAATATACTAATTATTAAAAGATGAGGGGAACAGTCCCATGAAATCAATTCCCCAAACGTCGAACAGTTCTACCTCTAATATAGAGTTGAGTAGCATTTCATTTCGCTTGGAGATATTACCTATGCGTTGGCATCGATCACACTTTAGCACATAGAGATACGCATCCTTGAATAACGAAGGCCAGTAAAATCCTGATTGTAACACCTTGGCCGCAATTCGATCACCGGAATAATGACCTTCATAGTCTGATGCATGGCAATGACCCAATATGCTGTCCATCTCTTTTATGTGGCACACAGCGTCTAATCATTTGATCTGCGCAGGCTTTAAACAAGAACGGTTCATCCCAATAGTACTGCTTCACGTCATGGAGGAATTTCTTTCGTTGTTACGAGTTCAAATCTGGTGGTGACACCTTAGCAACCATATAGTTCACATAATCAGCATACCAAGGCAGTGTTGTGGTTACTCGGAGAAGTTGTTCGTCCATAAATTTCTCGTTAATCAGTGCATTTTCTTGGCTCTGTACCTCTGTATTTTCCAACCGCGAAAGATGATCCGCCACTTGGTTTTCTATACCCTTTCTATCCCGGATCTCCAAATCAAATTCTTGTAGCAGTAACACCCACTGTATTAACCTCAGTTTGGCATCCTTCTTTTCGATCAAATATTTGATTGCAGAATGATCCGTGTAGACAATGACCTTGGTCCCAATGAGATATGCTCTGAATTTGTCGAAGGCAAACACAACTGCAAGTAGTTCTTTTTCGATGGTTGTGTAGTTCAACTGAGCGTCTGTCAACATTTTGCTGGAGTAGTAGATTGTGTGAAAGATCTTGTCGTGACGTTGTCCCAATACTGCTCCCACTGCATAGTCGCTGGCGTCGCACATCAATTCGAATGGTAAAGACCAATCGGGCGCCACAATGATCGGGGCAGATACCAACTTCTTCTTTAAAATCTCGAATGCCTCGATACATGACTGATCCATTTTGAAAGGGACATCTTTCTCCAACAGGGAACATAAAGGTTTTGAAATTTGTGAAAAATCTTTGATGAAGCGTCTATAGAAACCTGCATGCCCCAAGAAGCCCCGAACTCCCTTTACTGATAATGGAGGAGGTAATTTTTCAATAGTCTCTATCTTTGCCTTATCCACCTCTAACCCTGCTGCAGAAACCTTATGCCCTAGAATAATCCCTTCTTTCACCATAAAGTAACATTTTTCCCAATTGAGAACCAGATTAGTTTCCACGCAACGTTTCAACACTAAAATTAGATTTTTCAAGCAAAGATCAAAGCTATCATCGGACACAGAAAAGTCGTCCATAAATACCTCCAAATTTTTCTCGATCGTATCGGAGAAGATTGCCATCATGCACCATTGAAAGGTTGCCGGTGCATTACATAAACCAAAAGGCATAAGCCGAAATGCAAACGTACCGTATGGGCATGTGAATGTCATTTTCTCTTGATCCTCCTATGCTATAGCAATTTGATTATATCCAGAATAACCATCCAAGAGACAATAGAACTGATGTCCAGCTAGCCTATCCAACATCTGATCAATGAATGGCAAGGGAAAATGATCCTTGTGTGTGGCTTTATTTAGCTTGTGGTAGTCCATGCATACTCTCCATCCTGTAACTGTTCGAGTCGGGATGAGCTCATTAGCTTCATTCTTCACCACTGTCATACCCCCTTTTTTGGTACGCATTGTACAGGACTTACCCATGAACTATCTGAGATCTGGTAAATAATGCCAGCATCCAACCACTTTATAATTTCCTTTTTCACCACCTCCTTCATGATGGGGTTTAGCTTTCTTTGCATCTCAATGGTTGGTTTTGCCCCCTCTTCTATTAAGATTTTATGCATACAGAATGACGGGCTAATACCTCGAATGTCCACTATAGTCCACCCAATTGCTGTTTTGAATTCTCGCAAGACCCGTAGCAGTTTCTCATTTTACGTATCAGTCAAATCTGTCGAAACAATCACTGGTAGGGTATCGTCTTTTCCCAAATACGCATACTGCAGGTGGGATGGTAATGGTTTTAAGTCTAGCACCGGTGGCTCTTCTATTAAGGGTTTGAACTTTTTACCTTCCACTTCGGGCCTCTCTATGGTGTCGAAAGATTGAGTGCTCTTCCAAAAGACTGATGGTGTGTCAAGCCATTTGGCATATTTGATATCCTCTTCACTACCATATTCGTCTGTCCCGAGAAAAATAGATTCAAGTGGGTCCTCCAAATAAGTTGTGCTGAATTTATGATTCACCAATTCCTCCATGACATCAACCCGCATACATTAACCTTTTTCTTTTGGGTAAGACATTGACTTGAAAATGTTAAAGGTGACATGTTGATCTTCAACTCGCATTGTCAATTCACCTTTTTGAACATCAATCAATGTTCTACTTGTTGCCAAAAATGGTCGCCCAAGAATGATTGGGATTTCACTGTCCACTTCATAATTCAGAATAAAGAAATCCGCGGGAAAGATAAATTTATCCAGTTTTACTAGCACATCTTCAACAATACCTCGTGGATATGTAACCGATCTATCCGCTAACTGTAAACTGATATTTGTTGGGCGTGGAGCCTGAAGTCCGAACTGGCTGTAGACGGATAATGGCATTAGATTTATACTGGCCCCCAAATGACATAATGCTCGTCCCGAAAATTGATTTCCAATCTCACACGGTATATTAAAGCTACCTGAATCCTTGAGCTTCGGTGGTAACTTATTCTGAATGATGGCACTGCATTCTTCGGTTAATGCTACTGTTTCGAATTCACCCAATTTCCTCTTCTTCGACAAAAACTCCTTCATAAACTTCGCGTAACTCGGCATCTGTTCTAAGGCTTCGGTGAAGGGGATGTTGATATGCAACTTCTTGAAGATATCCAAAAATCGTGAGAACTGCTTATCCAACTTGGATTTCTGAAATCTCTGCGGATACGGTATGGGAGGCATTGTACTGGTTGGTTCCGAATTTTTTTGCTGTAAGGTCTCATGTTGACGCTTTTTGGTCTCCACCACTTCCTCTATTTCAATTGATGCCTTGTCCTCCTTTTCCCTATCCGTGACTGACTCTTGTAGTTCTTTTCCACTTTGTAGTGTTACCGCCTTACAATGCTCATCTCTGCCCGGGTTTTTCTCGGTGTCGCTCGGAAGTGTTCTAAGTGGTCAATTATTCAATGCATGTGCCATTTGTCCCATTTGATATTTTAGATTTTTGATTAATGCATTCTGACTTTGTATACTTAGCTCCATTTGATTAAATCTCTTATCACTCTCCTCACTCCTTTTCTCAGTTGCTTTAACAAATCTTTCCAAGGCTTCTTCCCAACTTGCTTTCCGCACAGGTTGTTGTGTCTGGTTTTGAAACCCGAAATTGTTTTGTTGTCTCGGCGCTTGTTATGCAGCTTGGTTGTTACTCCATGAAAACCCCGGATGATTTTTCCACCCCGGATTATATGCATTTTGATTCAGATAAGGTTGAGTGGACCGACTATAACTCCCTACATACTGTGCTGCTTCAGCATTTATGGCACATTGATCCGTAGTATGACCCCCAACACATATTTCACAAACCATCGCTACTTGCTGAGTGGATTGTGGACGTAATAATTCTATCTGCTTAGCCATTGCGGTCATTTGCACTTGTAATGATGTTATCGCATCCACATTATACTTTCCCACTATTTTCAGAGGATTAGTCCTTGTCATGGGTCACTGATAGTTGTTGGTGGCCATCGTTTCTAATAACTGATATGCCTCGTTTAAATTTTTAGGCATAATCGTTCCTCCTGCTGCTGCATCAATACTTGCCCTCGTGGATACTTGTAAACCATCACAAAATATCCCCAATTGCATCCACTGTGAAATTCCATGGTGTGGGCACTTGCGGAGCATATCCTTAAACCTTGCCCACGCCTCATACAACGATTCTGAATCAAACTGTGCGAAGGTATGAATATCATTCTGTAGTTTTGCTGACTTTGTTGGTGGGAAAAACTTAGCTAGAAATTTTTGAGCTAAATCGTCCCAAGTGAGGATTGAGTCTGAAGGCTGAGACTGTAACCAACTTCGTGCTTTATCTTTCAAGGTAAATGGGAACATTCTCAACCTTATAGCATCTTCTGACACGTTGTTGAATTTGAAGGTGTCACAAACTTCCAAGAAACTTAAGATATGCTCATTCGGATCATCTAATGAACTACCCCCAAACTGACAATGATTCTGAAGCATTTGAATGGTTGCTGGTTTGATCTCAAAGGTGTTAGCATTGATTGTCGGCCTCCTAATACTTGACTGAATATCCGTGACATTCGGCATGGCATAGTCCCGAAGTGATTTCTGATCGTTCCCTGCCATGTTCACTGGAATTTCTTGTTCTGCCAGTTTTTCTTCCTCGGGTGGTGCCGCACTAGTCGATTGCGCTTTTCGGAACTTCCTTTCAATTTCGTCTATATAAGGAAAAAGTTCCTTTCTCGCCCTTGATCTAGTGTGCATACACTTGCAAAGAATTCCTGCAAAGACAAGAAGAAAAATAAGTAACGTTTAAATTAAGACCGAATTGATTATAACTAATATGGAATTAATATTAACAAAGGAGTTCCCCTGCAGCGGTGCCAAAAACTTGTTGGTCGATTTCACAATCAAAGCAAATGTGCAAGTATACACGATCAACAAGTAATATAGTGATAAATTAGAGTGTCGATCTCTCAGAGAATTCCAATTAATAAACTCCAACTACTAGTACTGTATCAATTCAATTTTATTTAAACAACCAAAAATTGTGATTCTTAAAACTAAGAAAACTAAGTTTAATAAAGCAAGAAATTATTCTAAAAGAAAGCAAAGAACAAATCAAGAATTGTTCGAATGCAGATAAATGACAATTAAGACTCCAATTTCCCCAATTATGATTATTAAATCACTTATCCAATTATCCGACTTATTATATCTACTGAATTGTTAACAGGAATTCTCAAATGCCAAAAGTCCTCTCTCGAGTGATCAATTGCCTTCTATTTAACCCAGCTTAATTTTTGCTATATCTCTATGCAAAACAATTGAATTAAACTCGTTACAAACCCAATTCCTTTTATGTTACATGCGGCAAATAGATATTCTCATTCTATTCACAAACCTAATTATTCAGTGTGCAAATAACTAAGTCACATGTCACCCTGCCCAGTTCTAACTCTAGAATTCCTCTCTCGATTCCTTCTAGAGTAACACGGTAATTATTGGCCAGATAATTAATTAATAAATACAAGGCATGATGAACAATTCACTTCAACATAAATAATTGAAATAAATTAGATAATCAATTCATAACCATAAAAGGTTCCATTGGAATCTTAATAAAAGGAATTAGTTCATTACGGAAATAAAAACTACAAATAATTGATAAATCATCCTTAATGAGTTACACAATTTAAAAGAATAAAGAAGAAGAACTCCAAGTTTCAAGCCTTCAGATCTCTCTTCCTCCTTGATCAATCCCCAATTCTGTCAAAATCCCCCATCAATTCAATAAAAAGAATCAATATACATTTATTTGCCCAATTCCACAAATTTTAGTCCAAATAGACTTCCCATAAACTCCTAAAACAAAGTCAAACTAATAGTCAAAGCAATGTCCACGCCTGTTCCACGCGCGCGGTCCAAGTCAGAGCCAGCCGAAGACCAGCGCCCCGGCGCTAGTTTTAACTCTTGGAGCAGCGCCCCGGCGCTAGGGTGCAGTAGCTGGTTCTCTTGCCCTTTTCAGTCCAACAGCTTCCAAACGCCCCACAACTGCAAAACAACACAAAAACATAATAAACACGATACTAAATGACTGAAAAATACACAAATCTAAACTCAAGTATATCTAATTCATGGGTATATTACTCAATCATCAGGCGCGATCTACATTTTATAAGATCTTTATTAATTTGATTTAAAAATCATGCTTGGTGACGCAATTGAAGCTATGAATTACAAAGGTTAGGCTCCTTGTTGGCATGAAAGCCATCTAAGTAAGCTCGAGCACCTACACCCATGATTTCACTATTATGGGGCCTTAAATCCGGGTACCGTTTTAAGGCCCAAGATTACATGTAAAATGGATAGAAAGCTGATAATACAACTGAAATAAGTCTATCATGGGAATTGAGTTGAGATCCGTTTAGAGGATCTTTGACCCCATGGTTCCTAGGCTCACATGATTATTCCAAAGCATGCACAAAATAAATCTTCAAACACGATATATATATATATATATATATATATATATGATTCCCACTTCCAATAGATATAGATCTATGGTAGCACGAGGTAGCAAAATACTTGTAAAACTTGAAAATAAACTAGATCTACCTAGATCTAAGTCGATCTAGCTCAAAGGTTCAAGCTATGACTCTCTTGAACCGGTTAAATGCTAGATCCGATTAGATACATGATAGATCTAGTTAAAATACGTCAAATACCAACTATATACACAAAATAATCTATAAAAAGTCAGATCTATGCACAACCAAGTAGTATATGTATACATATATAGTAGTTATATATATATATATATATATATATATATATATATATATATATATATATATATATATATATATATATATATATATATATTAAAGGGGTAAAATGCAAATGTGGCCAGTAAACTTTAGGTGTTTTTGGGTATTGAGCTCATTTCTTTTGGTCAACACAAATTGAGCCCATTTCTGTTTGAAAATTAGGATATTGATCCCCCAGGTGCCACATGTGCGTTGACTTGCCCACGTGGCACACGTGGCACCAGTGGGCACCGCTGACGTGTATTTTTGCCAAATTAATTGCCAAAAACACAATTCTTCCTAAGATTTGAACCCAAAATCTCAAGTTTGAAATTTTAGCCATGATACCACCCGAGCATCACAAACCTAGCTACATAAATTACCAAAAAATAAATTATATACTAAATTAATTTCTATTCAAATCAAATTACGGAATCTTAAAGTTAATTAATTTTAGTTAATGTAATTTTAATTTTATCAATTAATTTTTTTATTTTAAAATTATATATAAATTTGTAATAAAATTTAAATTTTACAAATTAATTTAATAAAATCTAAGAAATGATCATTTTATTAAAAGAGTAAGGAAAAAAACAAAAAAAAACCCAGGTGCTCTCTATCTCTCTGTTCCCCTTCCCCTTTTCCCCTTCCCCGTCCTCTGTTCCCCTCTCCCCCTTACCTCTGCGCCTTAACTGTCGCTCACCTCCTCTCCGTCTCTCTCTTCCAAAGTCGCCTCACCTCCTATTGCACCTCCGACCCTCTCCGCCACTCCACGGACGCCAATTCCTCCTTCAATCTACTTCTCGTAGACTTCGATCTCAATAACCTCTTCACTGTCACTCATCCCACCACTGTAACATTCCAGAATTTTAATTGTAATTTTCTAAATATTTTCTAATTATATAAATATATAATTGATATGTTTATTATTGAATAAATAATTGTCCAATTTGATTTGATTTGATTTAGTTAATTATTTGTTAAGTAAATAATTAAGGAGTTAAAAAAATTAATTGTTATGAGATAATATACTAATGTAATTTAATAATTAAATTAGAGAGTTTATAATGATTAAATGAATTATTATATTTTAATGTGAATTCGTAATTAAATTGATGTGTTAGTCGATTAAATAAAGTTATAATTATAAAAGAAATTATAATTATATGGTATGAATTTATGTGTTAAAGCAATTTAATAAATTGCTATTAGAATTTATTAAATTGATTATTAAAATTTAATTAAATAAAAGTGTGACAAATAACTTTACTTTAAAGGAGTTATTAAAATAAATTAAAGGAGTTTAATTCTGTTTTGCCAAACAAGACTTAATGCATATTAAGTATTTATTTTTAATGTGTTTTACCAAACAAGGTATAAGAATGAATTGATTAATTTTTAATTAGCTAACCAAACAAGCCTTATGGCTTTTGATTTTCAAAAAACTTAGATAACTGATATCAGTTATATCTATAGTTATATTATATAATTAATATATACTATTACTATTATACGTTATATTTTACTACGTAAAGATAGAATAGAGAAGAAAGAAGAAGAAGAAAAGAAAAAAAGTGAGAGAAAATTTGAGAGAATTCTAGAGAGGATTTGAGAAAGAACTTTGGGAGAAGAAGCTTGGGAATCAAAGAATAACCATCATCTTCTAAAATTAAGGTATCCTCTTACTTTTATGTTTCTAAAGTTTTAGTTTTTCTCTTCTAAAATTTCTCTGTAAAAATATTTGTAGAGGTTGAATTGATTGTTGTATATAGCTTTATATGATAATGGTTTGTTATAAATTGTGTTCATAAGTTTATAGATGAATTAATTCATGTATGTATGTATGTATTTTGTGAAAGAAACCATATTACAGTGAGTATATATATATATATATATATATATATATATATATATATATATATATATATATATATATATATATATATATATATATATAAATGAATATATATATGGCTTAGTTTAAAAGTGAAATTTAAGGTTTTATTTCTTGATTAATTTAAAAATTAACTATTGAATTTGAAAGAGGATGAATAAACATTAAACATGATATTTTGAATTAGTAGTTTTGATTGGAAAACAAAGTTACAGTGATGATTTTCATTAAAACTGTCAAAAAGAGAAGTTTTATCAAAGACAGTGAAATTGAGTGTTTTAAATTTGATGTTTATGTTGTTTTATGGGTAGAATCATGTTAAGAGTCTTTGAATTATGTTTACATGAAGTCTTTGTATGTATTACATGTTAATTAGGTTGCTAGAAAGGAGCTTGTAGGCCAAATTGGCTTTTTGTTCATGTTGTTGCCGAGGCTGGTCGCCGAAGTCTGGAGTTCGGCGCTGCAGTGCAGCCCAGCAGTGTAAGTTTCGCACCGCAGCACCGGTGCTACGCCGTAGCGCCAATCGTTGGCCTGTGTCTCGCACCACAACGCCAGCTCAGCGCCGCAGCGCTGGCCCACAATGTAAACTGTGGCGCCGCAGCGTGAGTTAGCAGAATGGTCAGACAGTGTAATTTATTTACACAAAGTCTGAAAAAGTGTTATGTGTTGATAGTAGGACTGTTAAGTTATGATTTCGGTATTTATATACTAAGAATGAACATGTTATTTATGATTAACTAGTAATAAAATTTGATTATGTGATTCAAAATCAAAACTTACATGATGAATGTACTATATATATATATATATATATATATATTGCGGTAGTGACTAATTATGTCATGATGACATATATAGGGTATTGTAATTGAAGTTAATTCGGTATAGCTTATACGCAAGGCAAGTCTTTTAACTCCAAACTTTCGTTGAGTTAGTTTGTTATGTTTATGCAAGTTTTCTAAATCCATTATTTCGTTGAGGAAGTTATTATTTCTAATTCAATTACAATTTCGCTAGCTCTTGTATTTAGTTTGTTCATGATAATGCGGCTTTTCTAAAACTTATTTTGATGTTGAGCAAGTTATTCTTGTCTTTAACTTGTTAATTAGCATGCAAGTTTATATAATCTGATATATTAATGTTGAATAGCTTTTATTGTTCAAATTGCCATTCGTTATGCATGCTTAATATTTAATTCTAATTAACCTTGGCTTAATATTGTTTAAAGCAAGGTATGTTATAGTTATTCAATATTTATGCTCTTAGATTATTCCTAAAGTATAACTTTTATATACAATGATTAATTCACTTATGATTTATTCCATAACATAATGTGATTACCCTTTTATTCAACTAATCCTTATTTGATGTTCGTTAAATTCCAAATTACCTTGAAATGTATCCAAACCAAACCTACTTTGGTGTGGACTTGTAATCTAAATACTGAGATGAACAACTCTTTTATTAGAGGTTTACGCTTAGCGTTGAAATGGTTGTGCACAATACATTGTACAAAGGGCTGATCCTCCTAAATACGTGGAGTCCTTATAGTCTTATGACTGTTAAAGTTAAAGTTAAAAGATTACTTATAACTGTGGACATGGTTCGTGGTCATTATACCCTCAGTTGTATATTTCAGAATGTTAATAGAACATATTGTTCAGTTCTATTGAGCCTATTAGTTGGCAAATGTTGTAAGATTTTATTCATTGTTATTTCAAGTGTGCTCTGTTTGCTCACTCTTGCTTATATAATTATTGCAGCTAAATATGAGAAGGTAGATGTACCTAGCACCTGTAAGGGAAAGGGAAAGATGAACAAGTACTGAAGACTTGTAATATGTTGGCAGTTATTTATCAAACTTTAATTTGATTGATGTAATGAAGTGTTTATTTATTTCTCGCATTTGAATGATTGTAATTAAAGGATAGATAACCTGAGAGATTTTATTAATGCAATCCCTTAAGAGAAGGTTTATTATTCAACTTTTATTATGATTGGGTAGTTAGATGTGAATGATTTGATTAAGTGAACACCGAATCTTGAGGTAATGAAGTACCGAGATTTGGGGGTGTCACAAGTTGGTATCAAAGCTTTAGGTTATGAACCTTAGGTGGGGGAACACCTTAGGAAGTAACCTTTGAAAAGATTGTGATGATAAACTCTTATTGAGTTTTAAGGAAGAATTAATAAAACACTTATGTGCTTATGTGTTTATAACTTATGTGCTCGTGAGTGTTGAGCAGTAATGATTAATAATTAAAACTTAAAATTTTGTTGTCAGGATGACTATTGTCAGAGAATACAGTCAGGCTAGGGAGGAAGGACCTCAGATGCCTATAGAGGAGGTGCCTCGCGACATTCAGGTTGTTTGGGAACAACTACTACCACCGGAGTCTGCCCCGTTGGTCACAGTGTTTAAAGATGAGGATGATGATGTGGAGACGAATGAGGAGGATCCTGTTGAGTTGCCACAGGAGGGAGGATGAGGATGACGAGGATGAAAAGGAAGAGACTCCACTAACCTCGATAGCCGTTCGTATGTACGATGAAGTCTACGACCGTAACGTGGAACTTCAGGATACTGTCGAGGAGTTGCAAGAGATAGTAGCTGAACAACAGACTGGAATGACACAGAAGGATGACGAGATCCAGGATCGTGAGGAACGACTGACTAATGTCGAAGAGAAGCTAGTACAAACTAAAGGAGAGAAAGAATAATTGATCGAGGTGATCGCAGAACTGAAGAACAAACTGAAGGAAGAAGCTACTAAGAGAGCAAGGGATGTAGACGCATGCGAGGAATCTTTTCAACGAACCATGATAGCAGTAAGAGACATACAAGCAAAGAGGATGAAGATGGAGGAGATGGATAAAGTATTCAATACCGTGATGAGCTCAAGATCGGGTCATGGGTTATCCAATTCAGTTCAAAACTCTTTCGTCGTACGTGTTAGATCGCCGAACAATGTTTCGGGTTATGGAAGAAGAGCGTCGAAAGGCTACGGAGTATCTTAATAGAACATCGTAGGAATATATCTGTTATGCACGTAATAAATGTTAAATAATGTGTAAATCCCTAGTGTTATGTAACCATGGGATATGAGAATGATGTTGTTATCCTGAAACTGTTGTAGTTCAGGAAAGTAATGTAAATAGAAGTGATGCTATTATTCTGATGTTTTCAAACAGATTATGAATAAATAAAAGTTTTTATTTTATTCAAAGTGTTATGTGTTATGTGGTTATTTCTTTTATGGAGGCAAGTTAAGTAGAAAATACTTAAAGAAGTTGAGTAATAATCTAATGAATGTATGTTTTAATAGAAAATGCCTCCCAGACGACAACCACCACGATAGAGAACCACTGAAGGAACCAATAACGATAATGTCGAAGCTAACCCCTTTCAATAGCTAGTAACTTTACTGACAGGTGAATTACAAAATCAACCACATAACCAGGGTACAACGTTTAAGGATTTCAAGGCGGTTAGACCACCTGAATTCCGTGGGTCCATGAATCCAGTCGAGGTACATACCTGGATTATGGAGATAGAAAAGGTATTCGATGTTGCTAGAGTAGGGGATGATCAGAAGATTGCTTTTAGAACATTCATGTTGAAAGTAGATGCTAGTTATTGGTGGCAGGCCAATAAAACTCGAGAAGGGCCAGGAGTAATGACCTAGGATAGGTTTAAGGAGATATTCTTCGAGACCTATTTCCCAGAGAGTTCGAAGAGTCAGCTAGAAGTGCAATTTTTGGAACTAAAATAGGGAACGATGACGATATCTGAGTATGCCGCGAAATTCAACGAGTTGGCGAGGTTTGCGCCATACCAAGTTAGTACAGGCGAACACAAAGCGAAGAGGTTTGAACATGGACTGAAGCCCTGGCTGTACAGTAAGGTCTCTCTGTTCCAACTGAAGACGTTTGTAGCGGTGATGGAGAAAGCAATTCTCGCTGAAGGTGGAGGCGAGACTGTAACTAAGTTCAATCAAGAACAGAAGAAGAAGATCGAGGTGGAGGTTAAGAATGGTAATGGAGGTAGTGGAAACGGCAACAACAATTTGAAGGGGAAATGGAATGAAAATAGGGGTGCTGGAAGTCAACAGGAGCAAAATAAGAAGTTTGAAGCATGTGCTACATGCGAGAAGTTTCACAAGGGAGTGTGTTTGATGGGGAAATGAGTATGCTTCAACTGTGGCCAGGAGGGTCACATCGCCCCAAATTGCACTCAACCTAAGAAGAATGTCTATTTCACGTGCGGATCTAAGGATCACTTTGCTCGTGAATGCCCAAAGAAGAAAGCAGGAGAAACAACAGGATGCAAGGGAGGTAGCAGTGGAGGAACTTGGGCCATTGCTGGACCTACATCATCAAACAAACCCATAGCCAGAACCTTTAACATGACTGTGCAAGATGTAGTGCAATCAAAAGATGTGGTGTCAGGTATTATCCCAATTAATAATATTGATGCTTATGTATTGTTTGATTCGGGTGCTACTTGCTCGTTTATATCTGATGAATTTGCTAAGAGGTTAAGATTGCCTAGAGAAGAACTGAATTTCCCTTTGAACATAGAAATTGTGAATAGGGAAGTGATTCCTGTTAGGTTCGTATACAAGAACTGTAAGACCCTAAATTTTATGAAATGAAAGTATTCAATTTTCTTATAATTATTATTCTATGTAGTAAATGGTTAAATTGATAAAAGGTTAAAGTTAAGGGTGATATTTAAAAATTTTGCAAAGATAGCAAGTTGATTTAAAATATTCGTTGTGTCGGGGAATATTCGTTTTAACAGGAAATATTCGTACGACGGTACAATCATTGGTGGACCCCACAACGGAAGTATTGTCGTAGTTAGAAAATAACAGAATTATCATTTTATAAAAATAACGGCTAAAGTGTTACCGTTAAAACTGTTGAACTACCCGATAGTAAAAGTACAGTAATACGCGTGGTTGCACAGTAGCACACGGTATTAATTGTTGATGCTTACGTAAGAAGTCACTTAGTTATATTCAATTATTGCTACAATAATTGCTGCATCATATCTCTCATATTATTGATTCAATTGTTGTTACATTATCATCTGTATAATATGTTATATTATTCAATCAATAATTATGACGACAAAGTTATTCATATTATTATTTGCAATATTGACAATGTCTAGAAGTTCTGTCAGGAAGAGGTTAGATAATCTAATTACGCGCCAATAGGGAGAAATCCTTATCGAAAAGCCCTCTCTTTCCTGGGAACGACCTGGTTGTTAAATATTGTGAATTATAATATTAATGATGAATAAGTTCGTGTTGATTAAAGATGAAATTGATAGTTTCATTGTGTTGGAATTATTAGTGTTAGTGAAAATTGACATTTATTTCGATAATAATTGATGTCTGGAGGTTATATTGACCAATCGGGTAATTTACCGGATAAATGAGCAATTATTTGCTATTAATTCACATGCTTATAACTATGTGTTCACATGTGTATACTATTGATTCATATGCATGTACTATTAGGGGGGTGATGCAAGATTGATAATACTTGCATGACTAAATTAAAACTAGAGGTATAGATGAAGGTACTATAATGTAATTATTTTATTCACATGATTTTACTACTGATTCACATGATTGTACTATTGATTCACATGATGTACTATTAGGGAAGGTGGTGCAAGTTTGATAATACTTGCAGGACTAAATTAAAAATAAAAGAAAAGATGAAGGTGTTATACTGTAATATTTCGAGCCCCAAAATGTGTAATTATCGAAACTATGTTTTTCTATAAATAGAAGCTCATTCTTCTTTCATTCTCACCAATTCACTAAGACTCACAAGAGTAATTATAGAGAGAGAAGCTATAGAGAGAGAAGCTATAGAAAGAAAGAAGAAGAAAAGTCTGCTACTTCACTATTCCAGTATCCGGTCTTCTTCTGAGGTAAGGAGTATTATTTATTTCATATTCTGAAGAGATATTATTTTTTGTATTCGTATGAATATTATTTTCGTTCAATATTCATTAAGAGTATTATCTTCGTTCAATATTCGTAGGAATATTATCTTCGTTAAATATTCGTTGGAATATTATTTTCGTTCAACAGTTGTAAGAGATATTATTTTGTTCAGTATTCATAGAAATAATATTTTCTTCCATACTTGTAGTATTTGAGTAATATTATTTCATCTCATATTCCTGATTATACCCTCATTTTTTTAAAGTATTGCTTCTATACTCCGTGAAATTAGTAGAATATCCTTGAAATTTGCGCTTCATCGAGTATCGTTTCGCAAGGATATTTTTTACACATTCTTGTTAAATTTTAATCTTTTCATGTCGGAGTACTGTCCATGAGTACTATTCATTTATACGGTACTATTCACGGGATACTATTCATAAAGTACTATTCACAGGGTACTATTCAGAAAGTACTATTCACGGGTACTATTCATAAAGTACTATTCACGAGTACTATTTAGAAAGTACTATTCATGGGGTACTATTCATAGGATACTATTCATTCAGGTACTATTCATCCGAAGTACTATTCATGACAAAAATTAATTTCTTTTCGGTCCAAATTATTTTTGATACAATATTATTTTTGAATTTTACTCCACAAAGCAGTATCATATTGATAATTTGGATGTTTTTAAACTCTGGATAAATTTAAAGTCTTTAATATTTATCCTTTAATTTGTTTGATTAATGCGTATATTATTGTCATCATCCTCATGCTTATATTGTGATAAAAGTCATCTTTGGCTTACGTGTATAGATGGACTATTGATTGGTATGATTATGACCAGAAATCATTCGGTATAATCATGTTCCGTAATATTACAAATGATGTGGTAAAAGTCCTCAGCGGCCCGTAGTGCATTGATGGACAGTTGGTGGTATGATTATGACTAGGGATAATTCGGTATGATCATGACCATTGGTGAAAACACGAATATCATTGGCCCGTAGTGCGTGGATTATTCGTGGTTGTGATACTATTTATTGAGCTGAGTCTCAGCGATAAAATTGATGATAAACTCGTAAATTATAAAAGATAGTAGATATCATGCTCTACTTGACTCTTCTAATAGATTGCTTGTTCCGCTGCAGTTGAACTTGATGTTTATTGTATTTTATCAGTTTAACACTGTTGAAGGCTAACGATAATTTATTCTGCATTATTTGAGTCATAATAATTCTTACTGGGCTAGTTGAGCTCACCCTTTGCTTCCATTGCTCTCTTTAGGAAATGAGAACATAGCCAGGACTAGTCGAGGAACGTAGTGATGGTTCGAGACGGTGCATTAGCAGTCCTCACTATTCTGTAAAATAGTGTGATAGTATTGCGAACTTATTTTGAGTTTGAATACTTTCTAGAAGACAATATTTGTATTAAAACTCACTGTTCATGTTGTATAATTAAGTTTATATTTATATTCTGTACCATGTATTTGGCGACTCAAAATGGGTGATGTATACCTATTTTGGGGGTGTCACAAGAACTGTAGGGTGAACATTAAGGGGAATATCATGATGGTAGATTTAATCCCGATTAGACTTGGAGAATTTGATGTTATTTTGGGAATGGTTTGGCTGTTCAAATATGGAGCGGTAATTGATTGCCAAAAGAATTACGTAAACCATATGACTCCATCAAAGGTAGTTTTCTATCATAGCAAATCGGCTAGACAAATTAAATGTCTGACGATTATGCAGGCCAAGAAGTTGTTGAGTCAAGGCTGTGTGGGTTATTTAGCTTACATAGTCGATACTCAGAAAAAGAGTGTGAAACTGGAAGAGATACCAGTGGTGAGGGAATTTGAAGATGTGTTTCCGGAGGATTTGCCAGGACTTTTGCCTGACAGAGACATTGAGTTCGTGATCGACTTAGCGCCAGGAACTGCCTCGATATCGAAGGTTGCATACAGAATGGCTCCGGTAGAGATGAAGGAACTAATGGTACAACTGCAAGAGCTGCTAGACAAGAAGTATATTCAACCAAGCGTATCACTGTGGGGAGCGCCAGTATTATTTGTGAAGAAGAAGGATGGATCGATGCATCTTTGCATTGATTATAGGGAATTGAACAAAATCACTATTAAAAATAAATACTCGTTGCCAAGAATAGATGACTTGTTTGATCAGTTGAAGGGTGATAAATACTTCTCGACAATAGATTTGAGAAGTGGGTATCACCAATTGAAAGTGAGGAAGGAGGATATACCTAGAACGACATTCAGAACTCGATATGGACATTACGAGTTTTTGGTGATGTCTTTTGGTTTGACCAATGCCCCTGCTGGATTCACGGATTTGATGAACAGGGTGTTTAAACCATTCTTAGGCAAGTTTATAGTGGTATTTATCAACGACATTCTGGTGTACTCCAAAACTCAAGAAGAACATGTAGAACATTTATGTTTGACGTTGGAGACACTAAGAAAGGAAAAGTTGTACGCGAAATTCTCTAAGTGCGAATTTTGGCTCGATCGTGTACAATTTTTGGGACATGTGATTGACAAAGATGTGATTTCAGTGGATCCATCAAAAGTGGAAGCTGTAATCAATTGGGAACAACCAAGGACACCTTCGGAGGTGAGGAGTTTCTTGGGACTGGCCGGTTATTATAGAAGATTTTTTCAAGATTTTTTCAAGATTGCTACTCCATTAACAAATTTTACAAGGAAAGCTGTGAAATTTGTTTGGGCGGAGAAGTGTGAAGAAAGTTTTCAAGATTTGAAGAAGAAGTTAAGTATGGCACCTGTGTTGACATTACCAGATAATACAGAAAACTTTGTGGTGTATAGTGATGCCTCACATAAAGGGTTGGGTTGTGTTCTTATGCAGAACGACAAAGTTATTGCCTATGCATCAAGACAACAGAAGGATTATGAGAAAGGGTATCCGACTCATGATTTAGAATTGGCTGCAGTAGTATTTGCTCTGAAGATATGGAGACACTATCTTTATGGAGAGAAATGTGAGATTTACACAGACCATAAGAGTCTGAAGTATATTTTCACTCAGAAGGACCTGAACATGCGTCAGAGAAGATGGATGGAATTGATAAAAGATTACGATTGTGAGATATTTTATCATCCGGGCAAAGCGAATGTGGTCACAGATGCTTTGAGCAGGAAAGGACGGGAAAAGTGGATGTTGATAACCACTCAGGAGGACCTCATTTCAGCAATGGAAAGATTAGAGCTAGAAATCAAATTTCCACAGGATTCCAATGAACGACTATTCCAGATAGAAGCTGGTCCAACTTTAGTGAACAAGGTGAAGAAAGATCAACTAGAGGATAAAGAATGCAGAAAAATAAAGGAAGGTGTGAACGAAGGTAAAGAGGTGAAATAGAATATCGATACCGAGGGATTACTACGGTTCGAGGAAATAATCTGGGTTCCAGCAGCACCAGAGATTAAAGAAGAAATTTTGACCGAAGCTCATAGTTCAAGATACTCGATTCATCCGGGAAGTACGAAGATCTATCAAGATTTATGATGACATTTTTGGTGGCCAAATATGAAAAGGGACGTTGCAGAATGCGTGGCGAAATGTTTGACATGTCAACGAGTAAAGGCCGAACATCAAAGACCTAGTGGATTACTTCAACCGTTGGAAATACAGGAATGGAAGTGGGAGCACATCACAATGGATTTTGTGGCGGGTCTTCCAACTACTTAGAGAGGATGCGATGCGATTTGGGTGATAGTGGATAGACTGACAAAATTAACACACTTTTTACCAATAAAGATTAGGTTCAATCTTGATCAATTGGCAAGATTGTACGTTAAAGAGATCATTTCGAGACACGGGATTTCTGTGTCAATTGTGTCAGATAGAGATCCGCGCTTCACGTCAAACTTCTGGAAGAGGCTACAAGAATGTATGGGAACACAGTTGCGAATGAGTACGGCTTATCATCCACAAACCGATGGCCAAAGCGAACGAACAATTCAGACATTGGAAGATATGCTGAGAGCATGCGTCATGGATTTCAAAGGTAGCTGGGAAGAACATTTACCATTGGTGGAATTTGCCTACAATAATAGTTATCACGCGAGCATCGGCATGCCGCCTTACGAGGCATTATACGGCAGAAAGTGCAGAACTCCATTATGCTGGAATGAAGTCGGTGAACGTCAACTGTCAGGACCAGAATTGGTACAACAAACTGCTAAGGTTGTCAAACTCATCAGGACAAGATTGGTAACAGCTCAAGACAAACAGAAAAAGTATACTGATTAACACTGACAAGACCGTGCATTCGACGTAGGAACTTTCGTATTCCTAAAAGTTTCTCCTTGGAAGGGGAAAATTCGTTTCGGTAAAAAGGGGAAGCTAAGCCTAAGGTTTATTAGACCCTTTGAAGTGCTGTGAAGGGTTGGAGAGGTAGCTTACGAGGTAGCTCTACCTCCAGAGTTGAAAAATATTCACAATGTTTTTCATGTTTCGGTGTTACGGCCGTATAAACCCGATTACAAGCACGTGATCGAGTACAAACCGTTGCAATTCAAAAAAGATTTGTCATATGAAGAGATTACTATCCAGATAGTCGATAGGAAAGAACAAGTGCTCAGGAATAAAGTTATACCTTCTGTGAAGGTGATATGGAGGAACCACAATGCTGAATAAGCTACGTGGGAACTCGAAGAGAAAATGAAGAAAGAATACCCTGAGTTATTTGTTTAGTTTATGTTTTCGATTCTGGGGACAGAATCTTTGTAAGTAGGAAAGTATGTAACGAATGACTTATTTGAATTGTGATTCTGAGGACAGAATCCTTGTAAGGAGGGAATGATGTAACATTCTAGAATCTTAATTGTAATTTTCTAAATATTTTCGAATTATATAAATATATAATGGATATGTTTATTGTTGAATAAATAATTGTTCAATTTGATTTGATTTGATTTAGTTATTTGATTTAGTTAATTATTTGTTAAGTAAATAATTAACGAGTTAAGAAAATCAATTGTTATGAGATAATATACTAATGTAATTTAATAATTAAATTAGATTGTTTATAATGATTAAATGAATTATTATATTTTAATGTGAATTCTAATTAAATTGATGTGTTAGTCGATTAAATAAAGTTATAATTATAAAAGAAATTATAATTATATGGTATGGATTTATGTGTTAAAGTAATTTAATAAATTGCTATTAGAATTTATTAAATTGATTATTAAAATTTAATTAAATAAAAGTGTGACAAATAACCTTACTTTAAAGGAGTTATTAAAATAAATTAAAGGAGTTTAATTCTGTTTTGTCAAACAAGACTTAATGCATATTAAGTCTTTATTTTTAATGCGTTTTACCAAACAAGGTATAAGGATTAATTGATTAATTTTTAATTAGCTAACCAAACAAACCTTATGGCTTTTTATTTTCAAAAAACTTAGATAACTGATATCAGTTATATCTATAGTTATATTATAAAATTAATATATATTATTACTATTATACGTTATATTTTACTACGCAAAGATAGAATATAGAAGAAAGACTCAGAAGAAAGAAGAAGAAGAAAAGTGAGAGAAAATTTGAGAGAATTCTAGACAGGATTTGAGAAAGAACTTTGGGAAAAGAAGCTTGGGAATCAAAGAATAACCATCATCTTCTAAAATTAAGGTATCCTCTTACTTTTATGTTTCTAAAGTTTTAATTTTTCTCTTCCAAAATTTCTCTGTAAAAAAATATTTGTAGAGGTTGAATTGATTGTTGTATATAGCTTTATATGAAAATGGTTTGTTATAAATTGTGTTCACAAGTTTATAGATGAATTAATTCATGTATGTATGTATGTATTTTGTGAAAGAAGCTATATTACAGTGAGTTTATATGAATATATATATATATATATATATATATATATATATATATATATATATATATGAATATGACTTAGTTTAAAAGTGAAATTTAAGGTTTTATTTGTTGATTAATTTATAAATTAACTATTGAATTTGAAAGAGGATGAATAAACATTAAACATGATATTTTGAATTAGTAGTTTTGATTGGAAAACAAAGTTACAGTGATGATTTTCATTAAAACTACCAAAAAGAGAAGTTTTATCAAAAATAATGAAATTGAGTGTTTTAAATTTGATGTTTATGTTGTTTTATGGGTAGAATCATGTTAAGAGTCTTTGAATTATGTTTACATAAAGTCTCTGTATGTATTACATGTTAATTAGGTTGTTAGAAAGGAGTTTGTAGGCTAAATTGGCTTTTTGTTCATGCTGTTTGCCGAGGCTGGTCGTCGAAATCTGGAGTTCGGCGCGGCAGCGCGACCCAGCAGTGTAAGTTTCATGCCGCAGCGCCGGCGCCATGCCGCAATGCCAATCGTTGGCATGTGTCTCGCGCCGCAGTGCCAGCTCAGTGCCGCAGCGCCGGCCTACAATATAAACTGTGGCGCCGCAGCGCGAATTAGCAGAATGGTTAGACAGTGTAATTTATTTACACAAAGTATAAAAAAGAGTTATGTGTTGATAGTAGGACTGTTAAGTTATGATTTCGGTATTTCTATACTAAGAATGAACATGTTATTTATGATTAACTAGTAATAAAATTTGATTATGTGATTCAAAATCAAAACTTACAAGATGAATGTACTTAGTTATATATATATTGTGGTAGTGACTAATTATTTCATGATGGCATATATAGGGTATTGTGATTCAAGTTAATTCGGTATAGCTTATATGCAAGGCAAGTCTTCTAACTCCATACTTTCGTTGAGTTAGTTTGTTATGTTTATGCAAGTTTTCTAAATCCATTGTTTTGTTGAGCAAGTTATTGTTTCTAATTCAATTACAATTTCGCAAGCTCTTGTATCTAGTTTGTTTATGATAATGCAGGTTTTCTAAAACTTATTTTGATGTTGAGCAAGTTATTCTTGTCTTTAACTTGTTAATTAGCATGCAAGTTTATATAATTTGATATATTAATGTTGAATAGCTTTTATTGTTTAAATTGCTATTCGTTATGCATGCTTAATATTCAATTCTAATTAACCTTGGCTTAATATTATTCAAAGCATGGTATGTTATAGTTATTCAATATTTACGCTCTTAGATTATTCCTAAAACATAACTTTTATATACAATGATTAATTCACTTATGATTTATTCCATAGCATAATGTGATTACCCTTTTATTCAACTAATCCTTAGTTGATGTTCGTTGAATTCCAAATTACCTTGAAATGTATCCAAACCAAACCTACTTTGGTGAGGACTTGTAATTTAAATATTGAGATGAACAATTCTTTTATTAGAGGTTTACGTTTAGCGTTGAAATGGTTGTGCACAATACATTGTACAAAGGGCTGATCCCCCTAAGTACGTGGAGTCCTTATAGTCTTATGACTGTTAAAGTTAAAGTTGAAAGATTACTTATAACTGTGGACATGGTTCGTGGTCATTAGACCCTTAGTTGTATATTTCAGAATGTTAATAGAACATATTGTTTAGTTCTATTGAGCCTATTAGTTGGCAAATGTTGTAATATTTTATTCATTCTTATTTCAAGTGAGCTCTGTTTGCTCACTCTTGCTTATATAACTATTACAGCTAAAGATGAGAATGTAGATGTACCTAGCACCGGTAAGGGAAATGGAAAGATGAACAAGTATTAAAGACTTGTAATATGTTGACAGTTATTTATCAGACTTTAATTTGATTGATGTAATAAAGTATTTATTTAATATCCGCATTTGAATGATTGTAATTAAAGGTTAGATAACCTGGGAGATTTTATTAATGTAATCCCTTAAGGGAAGGTTTATTATTCAACTTTTATTATGATTAGGTAGTTAGATGTGAATGATTTGATTAAGTGAACACCGAATATTGAGGTAATGAAGTACCGGGATTTGGGGGTGTCACAAGTTGGTATCAAAACTTTAGGTTATGAACCTTAGGTGGGGGAAAAGCCTTAGGAAGTAACCTTTGAAAAGATAGTGATGATAAACTCTTCTCGAGTTTTAAGGAAGAATTAATAAAACACTTATGTGCTTATGTGTTTATAACTTATGTGCTCGTGAGTGTTGAGTAGTAATGTCTGTTATGCACATAATAAATGTTAAATAATGTGTAAATCCCTAGTGTTATGTAACCATGAGATATGAGAATGATATTGTTATCCTGAAACTGTTGTAGTTCAGGAAAGTAATGCAAATAGCAGTGATGCTATTATTCTGATGTTTTCAAACAGATTATGAATAAATAAAAGTTGTTATTTTATTCAAAGTGTTATGTGTTATGTGGTTATTTCTTTTATGGAGGCAAGTTAAGTAGAAAATACTTAAAGAAGTTGAGTAATAATCTAATTAGTGTATGTTTTAACAGAAAATGCCTCCCAAACGTCAACCACCACGATAAAGAACCACTAAAGGAACTAATAATGATAATGTCGAAGCTAACCCCATTCAACAGCTAGTAACTTTACTGACAGGTGCATTGCAAAATCAACCACATAACTAAGGTACAACGTTTAAGGATTTCAAGACGGTTGGACCACCTGAATTCCGTGGGTCCAAGAATCTAGTCGAGGCACAGACCTAGATTCTGGAGATATAAAAGGTATTTGATGTCACTAAAGTAGGGGATGATCAGAAGACTACTTTTGCAACATTCATGTTGAAAGGAGAGGCTAGTTATTGGTGGCAGGCCAATAAAACTCGAGAAGGGCCAGGAGTAATGACCTGTGATAGGTTTAAGGAGATATTCTTCGAGACCTATTTCCTAGAGAGTTCGAAGAGTCAGTTAGAAGTGCAATTTTTGGAACTGAAACAGGGAACGATGACGGTATCTGAGTATGCCGCGAAATTCAACGAGTTGGTGAGGTTTGCGCCATACCAAGTCAGTACAGATGAATACAAAGCGAAGAGGTTTGAACAGGGACTGAAGCCCTGGATGTACAGTAGGGTCTCTCTATTCCAACTGAAGACGTTTGCTGCGGTGATGGAGAAAGCAATTCTCGCTGAAGGTGGAGGCGAAGCTGTAACTAAGTTTAATCAAGAACAAAAGAAGAAGAAGAAGACAGAGGTGGAGGTTAAGAATGGTAATGGAGGTAGTGGAAACGACAACAACAATCTGAAGGGGAAATGGAACAGAAATGGGGGTGCTGAAAGTCAATAGGATAACCAACAAAATAAGAAGTTTGAAGCATGTGCTACATGCAGGAAGTTTAACAATGGAGTGTGTTTGATGGGGAAACGAGTATGCTTCAATTGTGGCCAGAAGGGTCACATCGCCCCAAATTGTACTCAACCTAAGAAGGATGTCTGTTTCACGTGCGGATCTAAGGATCACTTTGCTCGTGAATGCCCAAAGAAGAAAGCTGGAGAAACAGCAGGAAGCAAGGGAGGTAGCAGTGGAGGTACTTGGGCCATTGCTGGACCTATAGCATCAAACAAACCCACAGCCAGAACCTTCAACATGACTGTACAAGATGTTGTGCAATCAAAAGATGTGGTGTCAGGTATTATCCCAATCAATGATATTGATGCTTATGTATTGTTTGATTCGGGTGCTACTTGCTCGTTTATATCTGATGAATTTGCTAAGAGGTTAAGATTGCCTAGAGAAGAACTGAATTTTCCTTTGAACATAGAAATTGCAAATAGGGAAGTGATTCTTGTTATGTTCGTATACAAGAACTGTAGGGTGAACATTAAGGGGAATATCATGATGGTAGATTTAATCCCGATTAGACTTGGAGAATTTGATGTTATTTTGGGAATGGATTGGCTGTTCAAAAATGGAGCGATAATTGATTGTCAAAAGAAATGCGTAAACCTTATGACTCCATCAATGGTGTTTTCTATGGTAGCAAATCGCCTAGATAAATGAAATGTCTGACAATTATACAGGCCAAGAAGTTGTTGAGTCAAGGCTGTGTGGGTTATTTAGATTACATAGTTGATACTTAGAAGAAGGGTGTGAAACTGGAAGAGATACCAGTGGTGAGGGAATTTGAAGATGTGTTTCCGGAGGATTTGCCAGGACTTTTGCTTGACAGAGAGATTGAGTTCGTGATCGACTTAGCGCCAGGAACTGACCCGATATCGAAGGCCCTATACAGAATGGCTCCGGTAGAGATGAAGGAACTAATGTTACAACTACAAGAGCTGCTAGACAAGAAGTATATTCAACCAAGCGTATCACTGTGGGGAGCACCAGTATTATTTGTGAAGAAGAAGGATGGATCAATGCGTCTTTGCATTGATTATAGGGAATTGAACAAAGTCACTATTAAAAATAAATACCCGTTGCCAAGAATAGATGACTTGTTTGATCAGTTGAAGGGTGCTAAATACTTCTCAAAAATAGATTTGAGAAGTGGGTATCACCAATTGAAAGTGAGAAAGGAGGATATACCTAGAACGACATTCAGAACTCGGTATGGACATTACGAGTTTCTGGTGATGTCTTTCGGTTTGACCAATGCCCCTGCTGCATTCATGGATTTGATGAACAGGGTGTTTAAACCATTCTTAGACAAGTTTGTAGTGGTATTTATCGACGACATTCTGGTGTACTCCAAAACTCAAGAATAACACGTAGAACATTTACGTTTGACGTTGGAGACACTAAGAAAGGAAAAGTTGTATGTAAAATTCTCTAAGTGCGAATTTTGGCTCGATTGTGTATAATTTTTGGGACATGTGATTGACAAAGATGGGATTTCAGTGGATCCATCAAAAATGGAATGTAAGACCCCAACTTTTATGAATAAAGAATTATTTTTTCGAAATATATTTTTGAATATGATGGTGTGGATTTGATATAATGTTATAGTTGTAGGTAATATTTATAAATTTTGCAAAGTAAGCAAGTGATTATATAATATTCGATTGGTCGGGGAATATTCGTTTTAACAGAAAATATTCATACGACGGCACAATCATTGGTGAACCCCACAATAGAAGTATTGTCGTAGTTAGAAAACGACAGAATTCTCTTTTTATAAAAATAACGGCGAAAGTGTTACCGTTAAAACTATTGAACTACCCGGTAGTAAAAGTACAGTAATACGCGTGATTGTATAGTAGCACACGATATTGATTATTGATGCTTACGTGAGAAGTCACTCAGTTATATTCAATTATTGCTACAGTAATTGGTGCATCATATCTCTCATATTATTGATTCAATTATTGTCACAGTATCATCTGCATAATATGTTATATTATTAAATCAATAATTGAGACGGCAAAGTTATTCATATTATTATTTGCAATATTGACAATGTCTAGAAGTTCTGTCAAGGAGAGGTTTGGTCACCTAATTGCGCGTCAATAAGGAGAAATCCTTATCAGAAAGCCCCCTCTTTTCTGGGAACGACCTGGTTGTTAAATATTGTGAATTATAATATTTATGATGAATAAGTTCGTGTTGATTAAAGATAAAATTGATAGTTCCATTGTGTTGGAATTATTATTGTTAGTGAAAATCGACATTTATTTCGATAATAATTGATGTCTGGAGGTTATATTGACCAATCGCGTAATTAACCGGATAAATGAGCAATTAATTGCTATTAATTCACATGCTTATAACTATGTGTTCACATGTGTGTACTATTGATTCACATGATTTACTATTAGGGGAGTTGGTACAAGATTGATAATACTTACGTGACTAAATTAAAAATGGAGGTATAGTTGAAGGTACTAGACTGTAATTAGTTTTTTTCACATGATTATACTATTGAGTCACATGAATGAAATATTAATTCACATTATTTACTATTAGGAGAGGTGGTGCAAGTTTGATAATACTTGCAGGACTAAATTAAAAATAAAAAAAAGAGGGAGGTATTATACTATAATATTTTGAGCCCCAAAATGTGCAATTATTGAAACTATATTTTTCTATAAATAGAAGCTCATTCTTCCTTCATTTCTCACCAATTCACTAAGTCTCACAAAAGCAATTATTATAGAGAAAAATTATAAAGAGAAAGAAGAAGAGAAGTCTGCTACTTCACTATTCTAGTATCCAGTTTCTTCTAAGGTAAGGGGTATTATTTCTTTCGTATTCATGAAGAGAGCTTATGTTATTCCATTCTTTATTATTATGTTGGAATAACCTGTCTATGCGAAGTACCGCATACATGGTGAAATTCTTCTGTTATTCCATTATTTATTATTCTGTTAGAATATCCTGTTTGTGTGGATTACGCATGACCTGGTTCCATTCTTTATTATTATGTTGGAATATCCTGTCTGTGCATATTACGCATGACCTGGTTCCATTATTTATTATTCTGTTAGAATAACCTGTCTGTGCGGTCTATCGCATGCCTGGTGAATTCTTCTATTATTCTATTCTTTATTATTCTGTTGGAATAACCTGTCTATGTGGATTACCGCATGCATGGTGAATGATCCTTCGTATTCATTTTTTATTAAATTATGAAAATGATCTGTCTACGTGGATTACCGCATGGCGGGTGAAAATCCATTTGCAGTTTCGTATATTCTATTATACTCGTATGAGATATCATTTTTTTGTACTCGTCAAGGAATATCATTTTCTTTGGTTTTTTTTTTACGAGTTACTATTCATGGGTTACTATTCACCCAGTTACTATTCACTCTAATATTATTCACTCGGGTATTCGGGGCACTTTTCATGTCGGAGTACTATTCACGAGTTACTATTCACAGGTTACTATTCACCCAAATTACTATTCACCTGAATATTCACTCGGGTATTTGGGGTACTTAACATGTCAGAGTACTATTCACGAGGTACTATTCCCGAAGTATTATTTACCCGAAAAATATATTTCTTTTCTGTCCAAATTATTTTTGATACATGAATATTATTCTTGAATTTTACTCCACAAAGTAGTATCGTGTTGACAATTTAGACGTTACTGATTTCTGGATAAATTAAATTATAAATCATTAAAATTTATCCTTGAACTTGTTTTATTGAATTATTATGTCATTGTCATCATCCTCATGCTTATATTGTGATAAAAGTCATCTTTGACTTACGTGCATAGATGGACTTGGTATGATTATGACCAGAGATTATTTGGTATAATCGTGATCGTAATGTGACTAATGATGTGGTAAAAGTCCTCGTTGGCCTGTAGTTCATTGATGGATAGTTGTTGGTATGATTATGACCAGGAATTATTTGATATAATCATGACCATTAATGATTACATGAATATCCTTGGCCGTGGTGGGATGATTCGATTTTATTTATTAATCTGAGTCTCAGCGATAAAGTTGATGAAAAACTTTTTAAATCATAGAAGATAGTAGATTTTATGCTCTACTTGACTCTTCTAATGGATTGCTTGTTCCGCTGCAGTTAAACTTGTTGTCTATTATATTCTATCAGTTTAACATTGTTGAAGGCTAATGATAATTTATTCTGCATTATCTTAGTCATAATATTTCTTACTGGGCTAGTTGAGCTTACCCTTTCTTTTACTGTTCTCTTCAGGAAATGAGAACGTAGCTGGGACTAGTCGGGGAACAGAGTGACAGTCCGATGATAGCAGTAGTAGTCCTCACTATTCTGTTAAATAGTGTGACAATAAATGTAATGAGGACTCCATTGAGTGTGGATATTGTCTAGATGACAATATTCTTATTAAAACTCTTAGATTATGTTTTGTCGTATTTTACATGACTGTTGTATAATTAAGTCGTATTTGAATTTTGTACCATGTATTTGGCGACTCAAGATGGGTGATGTATACCTATTTTGGGGGCGTCACATGGAAGCTATAATCAATTGGGAACAACCAAGGACACCTTCGGAGGTGAGGAGTTTCTTGGGACTGGCCGGTTATTATAGAAGATTTATTCAAGATTTTTCTAAGATTTTTCCAAGATTGCTACTACACTAACAAATTTGACAAGGAAAGCTGTGAAATTTGTTTGGACGGAGAAGTGTGAAGAAAGTTTTTCAAGATTTGAAGAAGAAGTTCAGTATGGCACCTGTGTTGGCATTACCAGATAATACAGGAAACTTTGTGGTGTATAGTGATGACTCACATAAAAGGTTGGGTTGTGTTCTTATGCTGAACGGCAAAGTTATTGTCTATGCATCAAAACAACTGAAGGATTATGAGAAAGGGTATCCGACTCATGATTTAGAATTGGCTGCAGTAGTATTTTCTCTGAAGATATGGAGACACTATCTTTATGGAGAGAAATGTGAGATTTACACATACCATAAGAGTCTGAAGTATATTTTCACTCAGAAGGACCTGAACATGCGTCTGAGAAGATGGATGGAATTGATAAAAGATTACGATTGTGAGTTCTTTTATCATCCGGGCAAAGCGAATGTGGTCGCAGATGCTTTGAGCAGGAAAGGATAGGAAAAGTTGATGCTGATAACCACTCAAGAGGACCTCATTTCAGCAATGGAAAGGTTAGAGCTGGAAATCAAATTTCCACAGGAATCCGATGAACGACTATTCCAGATAGAAGTTGGTCTAACTTTAGTGAACAAGGTGAAGAAAGCTCAACTAGAGGATGAAGAATGCAAAAAAATAAAGGAAGGTGTGAACGAAGGTAAAGAGGTGAAATACAAGATCGATCCCGAGGGATTACTACGGTTCGAGGAAAGAATCTGGGTTCCAGCAGCACCAGAGATTAAAGAAGAAATTTTGACCGAAGCTTATAGTTCAAGATACTCGATTCATCCGGGAAGTATGAAGATGTATCAAGATTTAAGCCGACATTTTTGGTGGTCAAATATGAAAAGGGACGTTGCAGAATGCGTGGCAAAATGTTTGACATGTCAACGAGTAAAGGCCGAAAATCAAAGACCTAGCGGATTACTTCAACCGTTGGAAATACTGGAATGGAAGAGGGAACACATCACAATGGATTTTATGGTGGGTCTTCCAACTACTCAGAGAGGATGCGATGCGATTTGGGTGATAGTGGATATACTGACAAAATTAGCACACTTTTTACCAATAAAGATTAGGTTCAATCTTGATAAGTTGGCAAGATTGTACGTTAAAGAGATCATTTCGAGACACAAGATTCCAGTATCAATTGTGTCAGATAGAGATCTGCGCTTCACGTCAAACTTCTGGAAGAGGCTACAAGAATGTTTGGGAACGCAATTGCGAATGAGTACGGCTTATCATCCACAAACCGATGGCCAAAGCGAACGAATGATTCAGTCATTGGAAGATATGTTGAGAGCATGCGTTATGGATTTCAAAGGTAGCTGGGAAGAACATTTACCATTGGTGGAATTTTCCTACAATAATAGTTATCACGCGAGCATCGGCATGCCGCCTTACGAGGCATTATATGGTAGAAAGTGCAGAACTCCACTGTGCTGGGATGAAGTCGATGAACGTCAATTGTTAGGACCAGAACTGGTACAAAAAACTGCTGAGGTTGTCAAACTCATCAGGACAAGATTTGTAGCAGCTCAAGACAGATAGAAAAAGTATGCCGATTAACACAGACAAGATCGTGCATTCGACGTAGGAACTTTCGTATTCCTAAAAGTTTCTCCTTGGAAGGAGAAAATTTGTTTCGGTAAAAAGGGGAAGCTAAGCCCGAGGTTTATTGGACCCTTCGAAGTGCTGCGAAGAGTTGGAGAGGTAGCTTATGAGCTAGCTCTACCTCCAGAGTTAGAAAACATTCACAATGTTTTTCATGTTTCAGTGTTACGACCGTATAAACCCGATTACAAGCACGTGATCGAGTACGAACCGTTGCAGTTCAAAAAAGATTTTTCGTATGAATAGATTCCTATCCAGATAGTCGATAGGAAAGAACAAGTGCTCATGAATAAAGTTATACCTACCGTGAAGGTGATATGGAAGAACCACAATGCTGAAGAAGCTACGTGGAAACTCGAAGAGAAAATGACGAAAGAGTACCCTGAGTTATTTATTTAGTCTGTGTTTTCGATTCTAGGGACAGAATCTTTGTAAGTAGGGAAGAATGTAACGAATGAGTTGTTTGAATTGTGATTCTGGGGACAGAATCCTTGTAAGGAGGGAATGATGTAACATTCCAGAATTTTAATTGTAATTTTCTAAATATTTTCGAATTATATAAATATATAATGGATATGTTTATTGTTGAATAAATAATTGTTCAATTTGATTTGATTTGATTTAGTTATTTGATTTAGTTAATTATTTGTTAAGTAAATAATTAAGGAGTTAATAAAATTAATTGTTATGAGATAATATACTAATGTAATTTAATAATCAAATTAGAAAGTTATAATGATTAAATGAATTATTATATTTTAATGTGAATTCGTAATTAAATTGATGTGTTAGTTGGTTAAATAAAGTTATAATTATAAAAGAAATTATGATTATATGGTATGGATTTATGTGTTAAAGTAATTTAGAAAATTGCTATTAGAATTTATTAAATTGATTATTAAAATTTATTTAAATAAAAGTGTGACAAATAACCTTACTTTAAAGGAGTTATTAAAATAAATTAAAGGAGTTTAATTCTGTTTTGTCAAACAAGACTTAATGCATATTAAGTCTTTATTTTTAATGTGTTTTACCAAACAAGGTATAAGGATGAATTGATTAATTTTTAATTAGCTAACCAAACAAGCCTTATGGCTTTTGATTTTCAAAAAACTTAGATAACTGATATCAGTTATAGCTATAGTTATATTATATATTATTACTATTATACGTTATATTTCACTACGTAAAGATAGAATAGAGAAGAAAGACTCAGAAGAAAGAAGAAGAAGAAAAAAAGAAAAGTGAGAGAATTCTATACAGGATTTGAGAAAAAACTTTGGGAAAAGAAGCTTAGGAATCAAAGAATAACCATCATCTTCTAAAATTAAGGTATCATCTTAGTTTTATGTTTCTAAAGTTTTAGTTTCTCTTCCAAAATTTTTCTGTAAAAATATTTGTAGAGGTTGAATTGATTGTTGTATATAGCTTTATATCATAATGGTTTGTTATAAATTGTGTGACAACAAGAAAATTTGGAATAATTTTAAAATTTTTATTAATTGATTTAATGTTCAAAATTAGAACCTAGACAGAAAATAAGTGTATGTGTTTGATATTTTCAGGATGAAATTTTGAGAATTTAAAATTTCTTTTGAAGAATTATTCAAGATTAAGTCTATACGTGAGTATAGTCAGTGATTATGTGTACAGAATGTGGCTAAGGGTCAAGGGTTGACCAGATAAATTAAACTTGTGTCAAACCCTAATCGTATATATTACGAACATCCACGTTCAGTTATAAAAATTTTACGTTTGACAAGAAACCCTAGAAATCGGTTCTGGAAACCCTAATTTCAGTTCCGGAAATTCGAAACCTTAATTCGGTATTTGAAAACCCTAATCCGAGAAATTATCAGATAAGTATAATGCTTAAGTGCTATTAATTATAATATTAATTAGGGTAAAGCTTAATTAATTAGCAAATCCTAATTTCAGAATTTTTGAACCCTAATTGTTCTATCATGAACCCTAATGTAGTGTTATGGAATTAATTGCTAAATTAGCCATATTAATTAGGAAATATTAATCCTAATCAGTTAAAGTCATAATGTGATTGAGAAGTTATAATATAATTAGGAATCCCTAATTATAATTTTTAAATCATGATTTTCTATTTTTAAAATCTAATTAGAAAATCTTAGAATTTTAATCGCAAAATCGTTAGGGTTAAACCCTAAAATGCTAAACCCTAAACTCTAAACCCTAAGGGTTGTGGCCAATGTCTAAAATGCCCTTCATGATAAAAATGAGAATTCTAAAATGCCCTTGTGCATTATTAAAGGAAGGAATCAATTATTAGAGTGGAAATGACTAAAATGCCCTTTTGTCCATTTTAGTGCATTATTGGTGAATAATTGGTAGAAAATCTTGCCATATCTTGCAAAAACAATAGTAGGGGCTGGCGAATTTCAGTAACTTAGCCTATAAATAAGCATCTAGGCTAGCATACAAGATACATTCATTGAATCATATCAATTATAGATTTTAGAGAGAGAAAAAGCCATTTTTATGCTTATTTTTGGTTCAAGCACCCAACCAATCTCTCTCAACATGGAACCAACAAAATTATGTAGTATATTAGTCCCTTAAAAAAGCCCCATGATGATCAAGAACAGAATCAAAGTCAGAAATCGAAGAATCAAAGCTCCAAAAAGTGGTAAATTCCCTAATTTTGAAATCCTTTGATTCTATGTTAATTGTTGAAATTTTCGGTGTTAGCTAGCTTGCTCTAAAAATTCTGGGCTTTTGGTATGTTATAGTACACTCAATAAGCTTTCCATAGACTCCGAAACGGACTAAATCCGACATCGGAGGAGAGAGTTATGAAATTTCTCCCAAACTACTCAAAGGTAAGAAAAACTGTTAGAGCAACAGTTTTTAACAGCCACTTCCGGGCTAATTTCCGGGAGCTTAACATGTCCAAATATGGATTGTGATAGATGAAAATTGTAGATTAGAAAGATATGAATCCAACAAAATTGACGGATCATTAATCGGAGTTATAGATTTTATTTTATTTAAGTTTTGGTAAAGGACTCCAAAACTGCCAAAGTACAAAAAGTAAGCTGCTAATATTTTGTGAGGGCTGTTTCGGTAATTTAATTTATGAAATAAATTCCGGCCTTTTGGGAAATGAAAATATATGGTATTAAGTACCTTGTGTCCAAAAATGAGCTAATTCCGACTTAAAATGACCGAGTTATGACCATTTCAATTTTTGTGATTTTCCGACGAAAACGGCTATAACCGGAGTTCTACAACTCCGATGGCCACGGAATTTAAACTGGCGTGTCATGTTAACATGTATAAGATTGTGCCAAGATATGGGAATTTTTGGAGTTAGGCACGAGGTAGCTAATTTCTTAAGGAATTAACTAAAAACGATTTTTGAAAAATAGTAAAAGAAGTTGAAAAATTATGGAAAAATACTTTTTGTGTATGAAATATATGTATATGTGTTTAAGTAAAGTTTAATTAAACTTAAACTCGTCAATCATCCGACTAGACCGTCGGGATGATAGAATTGTACTGGTTTCAACTCGGACTGCAATAGTTTGACTTGATGCTATGTCTTATGTGTATAATAGACTGATAGGATTATGTGGTAATGTGTTTATGTTATTTTATACTGTGATGATATTATTCTAATATTGGAGATCTATATTATTAATATTAGGTCCCAGACGAAGCTTATTATATTGCGTTACGGTAATCAATGGTTCAGGCAAGTTTTCTTTTACTTAACTCTACTAAGAGTTGTTCATTCGGATATACTTATGGTTAATCATCTCTGATTGCCATGTTGAATTGTACTCTGTACATCTTGCATGTATAAGTCAGGTATGAAAGGCTGATCACCTTCATTACCATTTGGTCCAGATATATTAGTGTTCTTGTTCAATACTTGTTTAGTCAAAATTTTGTTCGTGCTAATTCACAAATACATTGTGAAGGATAGTCAGCTTATTATTCAGACTCTTTCAATCATGATATATCTTTAAATTGTTTTAAAACTTGCTGGGCAACTTTCATGCTCACCCTTGCTATATCATGATAAACATTGCAGATAAGGCGAATACGTTCAGATACAGGAAAAGAATAATGCCAAGTTCAGCTTGGGATAGAATGTGCAGCTAGATTGTAATGGTATAGTTTGATAATGTGTTATATGTCAGATAGTTTATGAATTGTGTATAAGTTAAGGTTATTCGATTTTGGAAAAAAGTATATAAGTTTAATGTATAAACAATTTATGTTTATATCTTCCGCAAATAGTAATAGTTGTATAGAATGATCGAACCGGATCTGCGGCGGTCCGGGGGCGCTACAATTGGTATCAAAGCTGTTGGTTATAAAGCTTAGGTTGGAATACGTGAGACCAATAACCGCAGTGATCGGGATAAGATCTAACTCACATAGAGTTAGTTGGTCAATAAGATTCAAAGATGAATCTCGGTAAGTTGTAAAGTTACAGAGTTCCCTAACTCTTATAGTAAAGTTGAACAACAGTGATGAATAGATTGAGTCTAAAAGACTGAAAGTGCAGAGATAGAAGATCGTAAAACAAAACGATCAAGATATAGAATTGAATCGTAATATATACGATGAGATCACTCTGTGATCCGATAAGGTTATGACAGTCAGAAAGAATCAATCTGATTATTAGAAAGTTTAAAGCAAGACTGCTGTGTGAATGGTACAGATTCAGGGATGAATTATAAATACGGATTGAATAAATTCGTATGGAAAAGGGGGTTAAGATTAGGTGGGGATTTCAATTGAGGACTCATGACAGGAACTGAGTTGTATGATTCTTCGTATGGGAGCTGAATTGTACTTGGTGTAAAAACCACTTAGTTTCTGTTATTGATAATCATTGAAATGTCTGCGTTGCGCTATTTGCTATATGCATGTTAAGAAGGTGATTCCTTTCTCGTGTGTATAACAAATGGATAGGTCATAGATAGAGGATACAAGGTTAAGTACGAGTTCTTAAAATTTATACTTATGTGACATTCTTAATTTACAGTTATATGAAATGTTTATGAACCCCTCAGCGAATGGATGCCAAAGGTCTGACTAGGACAAGTTTGTAAACTCATGTGATTGTGTCAATTTTGGACTCATAAGTGTAGTTTGACGAACTGGGTATAGATGTGTGCAAATGGAGTATTGAGGATAATAGGAACAGAGACTGTTAAGCAAACGATTATTAGTGGAGACATAAATTTTCTTAAAACTCCTAGCTATGCTAGACTTCAAAATTTTGACATCAAGCTAAATACGCACTATGTGCTTTTGAAAAATATATAAATATATACGTAGACTCGTAATCATTTTTGAAACGGTTTAAAGTACAGTCTATGCTACTTATTTCGGCTAGACGCAAATGATTTAAAATATCAAAAATTTATTTTATTTATCACTTATGTACCATGTAACCTGGTGCAGAGATGATAAAAATGATGGAGTTATCAATGCAGAATTACTTAGTGTCGAATGTGATCTAAAGATCGTCAACCCACTAGAGTATGATGTAGTATGACAAAGTCACAAAATGACGAAATCCTCAACGGACTGGTAATACAGTACAGCATCATGACGTCATTCTCGAAAATATTTTCTTTAAAATTTTAATTTGCCAACGGGGTTTGGCTATACTTAAATAATTCGATCGAATTGAATTATTGATATGAGTCTATGTTATTCGATTCAGCTAGACTAATGTTAATGAAAACTCAAGTGTTCATTGAAAGAAATTTCCCGAACCAAATTATTTTTGTACGAAATCCTATAATAAGACTAAGGAAAGAAAGTTTATGCGCCCAAGGCAGATATGAGGAACAAATTGTTCCGACCAGAAGTACATGGCCAGTACAGGACATATTGGATTAAATACCCACTATGTCCGTAAGTTATGACGGTTTGTGGATAAATTTCCTATAACCTTTACGAAAATGACAGACAAATAATTTATGTAATTCCTCAGCACAATTTTAAAATATTACTCTTGTGAGTGGTGTATTGGGTAGTATGTAATGATGTGTGAATGGTGTACGGTGCATGATATATGGTGTAAGGTGTAAGGTAAATTTCGGGGATGAAATTTTTAGAAGAAGGGGTGAATGTGACAACCCAAAAATTTGGAATAATTTTAAAATTTTTATTAATTGATTTAAGGTTCAAAATTAGAACCTAGACAGAAAATAAGTGTATGTGTTTGATATTTTCAGGATGAAATTTTGAGAATTTAAAATTTCTTTTGAAGAATTATTCAGGATTAAGTCTATACGTGAGTGTAGTCAGTGATTATGTGTACAGAATGTGGTTAAGGGTCAAGGGTTGACCAGATAAATTAAACATATGTCAAACCCTAATCGTATATATTACGAACGTCCATGTTCAGTTATAAAAATTTTACGTTTGACAAGAAACCATAGAAATCGGTTCTGGAAACCCTAATTTTAGTTTCGGAAATCCGAAACCCTAATTCGGTATTTGAAAACCCTAATCTGAGAAATTATCGGATAAGTATAATGCTTAAGTGCTATTAATTATAATATTAATTAGGGTAAAGCTTAATTAATTAGCAAACCCTAATTTCAGAATTTTTGAACCCTAATTGTTCTATCATGAACCCTAATGTACTGTTATGGAATTAATTGCTAAATTAGTCATATTAATTAGGAAATATTAATCCTAATCAGTTAAAGTCATAATGTGATTGAGAAGTTATAATATAATTAGGAATCCCTAATTATAATTTTTAAATCATGATTTTCTATTTTTAAAATCTAATTAGAAAATCTTAGAATTTTAATCGCAAAATCGTTAGGGTTAAACCCTAAAATGCTAAACCCTAAACCCTAAGGGTTGTGGCCAATGTCTAAAATGCCCTTCATGATAGAAATGAGAATTCTAAAATGCCCTTGTGCATTATTAAAGGAAGGAATCAATTATTAGAGTGGAAATGACTAAAATGCCCTTTTGTCCATTTTAGTGCATTATTGGTGAATAATTGGTAGAAAATCTTGCCATATCTTGCAAAAACAATAGTAGGGGCTGGCGAATTTCAGTAACTTAGCCTATAAATAAGCATCTAGGCTAGCATACAAGATACATTCATTGAATCATATCAATTATAGATTTTAGAGAGAGAAAAGGCCATTTTTATGCTTATTTTTGGTTCAAGCACCCAACCAATCTCTCTCAACATGGAACCAACAAAATTATGTAGTATACTAGTCCCTTAACAAAGCCCCATGATGATCAAGAACAGAATCAAAGTCAGAAATCGAAGAATCAAAGCTCCAAAAAGTGGTAAATTCCCTAATTTTGAAATCATTTGATTCTATGTTAATTGTTGAAATTTTCGGTGTTAGCTAGCTTGCTCTAAAAATTCTGGGCTTTTGGTATGTTATAGTACACTCAATAAGCTTTCCATAGACTCCGAAACGGACTAAATCCGACATCGGAGGAGAGATTTATGAAATTTCTCCCAAACTACTCAAAGGTAAGAAAAACTGTTAGAGCAACAGTTTTTAACAGCCACTTCCGGGCTAATTTCCTGGAGCTTAACATGTCCAAATATGGATTGTGATAGATGAAAATTGTAGATTAGAAAGATATGAATCCAACAAAATTGACGGATCATTAATCGGAGTTATAGATTTTATTTTATTTAAGTTTTGGTAAAGGACTCCAAAACTGCCAAAGTACAAAAAGTAAGCTGCTAATATTTTGTGAGGGCTGTTTCGGTAATTTAATTTATGAAATAAATTCCGGCCTTTTGGGAAATGAAAATATATGGTATTAAGTACCTTGTGTCCAAAAATGAGCTAATTCCGACTTAAAATGACCGAGTTATGACCATTTCAATTTTTATGATTTTCCGACGAAAACGGCTATAACCGGAGTTCTACAACTCCGATGGCCACAAAATTTAAACTGGAGTGTCACGTTAACATGTATAAGATTGTGCCAAGATATGGGAATTTTTGGAGTTAGGCACGAGGTAGGTAATTTCTTAAGGAATTAACTAAAAACGATTTTTGAAAAATAGTAAAAGAAGTTGGAAAATTATGGAAAAATACTTTTTGTGTATGAAATATATGTATATGTGTTTAAGTAAAGTTTAATTAAACGTAAACTCGTCAATCATCCGACTAGACCGTCGGGATGATAGAATTGTACTGGTTTCAACTCGGACTGCAATAGTTTGACTTGATGCTATGTCTTATGTGTATAATAGACTGATAGGATTATGTGGTAATGTGTTTATGTTATTTTATACTGTGATGATATTATTCTAATATTAGAGATCTATATTATTAATATTAGGTCCCAGACGAAGCTTATTATATTGCGTTACGGTAATCAATGGTTCAGGCAAGTTTTCTTTTACTTAACTCTACTAAGAGTTGTTCATTCGGATATACTTATGGTTAATCATCTCTGATTGCCATGTTGAATTGTACTCTGTACATCTTGCATGTATAAGTCAGGTATGAAAGGCTGATCACCTTCATTACCATTTGGTCCAGATATATTATTGTTCTTATTCAATACTTGTTTAGTCAAAATTTTGTTCGTGCTAATTCACAAATACATTGTGAAGGATAGCCAGCTTATTATTCAGACTCTTTCAATCATGATATATCTTTAAATTGTTTTAAAACTTGCTGGGCAACTTTCATGCTCACCCTTGCTATATCATGATAAACATTGCAGATAAGGCGAATGTGTTCGGATACAGGAAAAGAATAATGCCAAGTTCAGCTTGGGATAGAATGTGCAGCTAGATTGTAATGGTATAGTTTGATAATGTGTTATATGTCAGATAGTTTATGAATTGTGTATAAGTTAAGGTTATTCGATTTTGGGAAAAAGTATATAAGTTTAATGTATAAACAATTTTTGTTTATATCTTCCGTAAATAGTAATAGTTGTATAGAATGATCGAACCGGATCTGCGGCGGTCCGGAGGCGCTACAAATTGTGTTCATAAATTTATAGATGAATTAATTCATGTATGTATATGTATGTATTTTGTGAAAGAAGCCATATTACAGTGAGTATATATATATATATATATATATATATATATATATATATATATGAATATGGCTTAGTTTAAAAGTAAAATTTAAGGTTTTATTTGTTGATTAATTTATAAATTAACTATTGAATTTGAAAGAGGATGAATAAACATTAAACATGATATTTTGAATTAGTAGTTTTGATTGGAAAACAAAGTTACAGTGATGATTTTCTTTAAAATTGCCAAAAAGAGAAGTTTTATCAAAAACTGTGAAATTGAGTGTTTTAAATTTGATATTTATGTTGTTTTATGGGTAGAATCATGTTAAGAGTCTTTGAATTATGTTTACATGAAGTCTCTGTATGTATTACATGTTAATTAGGTTGTTAGAAAGGAGCCTGTAGGCCAAATTGGCTTTTTGTTCATACTGTTGCCGGGGCTGGTTGCCGAAGTCTGGAGTTCGGCGCCGCGGCGCGGCCCAGCAGTGTAAGTTTCGCGTCGCAGCGCCGACGCCAAGCCGCAACGCCAATCGTTGGCCTGTGTCTCGCGCCGCAGCGCCAGCTCAGCGCCGCAGCGTCGACCCACATTGTAAACTGTGGCGCCGCAGCGCGAGTTAGCAGAATGGTCAGACAGTGTAATTTATTAACACAAAGTCTGAGAAAGTGTTATGTGTTGATAGTAGGACTGTTAAGTTATGATTTCGGTATTTCTATACTATGAATGAACATGTTATTTATTATTAACTAGTAATAAAATTTGATTATGTGATTCAAAATTAAAACTTGCATGATGAATGTACTTTGTTATATATATATTGTGGTAGTGACTAATTATGTCATGATGACATATATAGGGTATTGTGATTCAAGTTAATTTGGTATAGCTTATACACAAGGCAAGTCTTCTAACTCCATACTTTCATTGAGTTAGTTTGTTATGTTTATGCAAGTTTTCTAAATCCATTGTTTCGCTGAGCAAGTTATTGTTTCTAATTCAATTACAATTTCGCAAGCTCTTGTATCTAGTTTGTTCATGATAATGCAGGTTTTCTAAAACTTATTTTGATGTTGAGCATGTTATTCTTGTCTTTAACTTGTTAATTAGCATGCAAGTTTATATAATCTGATATATTAATGTTGAATAGATTTTATTGTTCAAATTGCTATTTGTTATGCATGCTTAATATTCAATTCTAATTAACCTTGGCTTAATATTGTTCAAAGTAAGGTATGTTATAGTTATTCAATATTTATGCTCTTAGATTATTCCTAAAGCATAACTTTTATATACAATGATTAATTCACTTATGATTTATTCCATAACATAATGTGATTACCCTTTTATTCAACTAATCCTTAGTTGATGTTCGTTGAATTCCAAATTACCTTGAAATGTATCCAAACCAAACCTACTTTGGTGCGGACTTGTAATCTAAATACTGAGATGAACAACTCTTTTATTAGAGGTTTACGCTTAGTGTTGAAATGGTTGTGCACAATACATTGTACAAAGGGCTGATCCCCCTAAGTACGTGGAGTCCTTATAGTCTTGTAACTGTTAAAGTTAAAGTTGAAAGATTACTTATAAATGTGGACATGGCTCGTGGTCATTAGACCCTCAATGGTATATTGTTCAGTTCTATTGAGCCTATTAGTTGGCAAATGTTGTAAGATTTTATTCATTGTTATTTCAAGTGAGCTCTGTTTGCTCACTCTTGCTTATATAACTATTACAGCTAAAGATGAGAAGGTAGATGTACCTAGCACCAGTAAAGGAAAGGGAAAGATGAACAAGTACTGAAGACTTGTAATATGTTGATAGTTATTTATCAAACTTTAATTTGATTGATGTAATGAAGTATTTATTTAATTTTCGCATTTAAATGATTGTAATTAAAGGTTAGATAACCTGGGAGATTTTATTAATGTAATCCCTTAAGGGAAGGTTTATTATTCTACTTTTATTATGATTGGGTAGTTAGATGTGAATGATTTGATTAAGTGAACACCGAATCTTGAGATAATGAAGTACCGAGATTTGGGGGTGTCACAACCACCACCACCCAACACTAATCACACCCAATCATCCCTCCACAATCAAAGCAACTGTCGTGCACCACCACCACAAATCACCTATCGTCCATAATTAAAAATTCAAACATTAAACAACACTATAAATACAGATATGGAGAAAAAGGGAGAAAATTTTGAAATAAAAAAGTAGATCGGGAGAAGAGATAAGGCAACGACATGCTTTGGTGTATCGAAGGAAGATCCTGTGCTGACCAACCACCACGCCGCTAGTATCAATTGTTTTCTCCCCTACGTTAATTCGTTCTTCAGATAACAAACCATGGGTTTCTAGTCTACAGAGTTTGTAATTATTTGCTCTTCTTTTAATGACATCAATTAATCACTATTTTGCTGCTTAAAGAGAAATAGGCTACAAGATGTTCTTATTGGGGAAAAATAAGTAACAGACGAGGTAAACAAAGACTTAGAAATGAATTTGGTTTGATTAGGTAGTGGGTTAATGAGCTAGTTGGGGTGTGCTTGTAAATGTGTAGTTTAAACATAATAATTAGTATTCAAAATTAAAAATAAGAACTAATTTTCAAATTTTAAAATAACAATTAGTGTTCAAAACTTTTTTGTATTTTAAAATTTGAATTAGTTTATTAAATATTATTTTGATTTTGTATTTTATTAGTATATATTATATATTTGAAAATTTATATTTTATTTTTTATTAAAAGTTATATTATAACAATAATGCTATAAATTAATTTGTTATATAATATATTCTTTGAGTATGTACTGATGAGTACATTTGTCTTTTAATATTCTATTGGGGAAAATGAATTGATTTAATACAAAACTTAATTCTAGGGATTATTTAATAGTTAGGTTCGTAGTGCTCAAGTGGTCTCGTGGTTAAAATTTCAAACTATAGATTTTGGGTTCGAATCTTGGGAAGAACCGTGTTTTTCGCAATTAATTGGAAAATGTCCACGTCAGTGGTGCCAATTGGTGCCACATAGGCAAGTCAACGCACATGTGACATCTAGGGGCTCAATATCCAAATTTTCAAACAAAATGGGGCTCAATTTGTGTTGACCAAAAGAAAGGGGTTTAATACCCAAAAACACCTAAAGTTCATTGGCCACATTTACATTTTACCCTATATTAAAGAAGTAAACAAACACGGGTCTAAGAAGATCTTACGTATTTATATGAGATATGAACAAAGAGGGGTCAATCACCTCTAAAATGAAGCTAAAAACCTCTAAGAACTTATATTTCAACTATGGAAAGTTGCTAAGACAAGATCTATATGTATAAAAGTGTATAAACTGATATTTGTAGTGTTTTGAATAAATATTCAAGCTCTTTCTCTCTCTATATCTCAGATTCTCTCTCTCCAAATTTTCTTAATCTCCCCAAATCTTTTGAAAAGTGAGCTGGAAGTGTTGATTTATTAATCTCGGGCCAGCCACAGGTACACGCCCCACAACCTCAAAGTTCGTTCCCTTGATCATTGTGTTATCTATTGAAACGTCCATATCTTGTAATCCTGGAATCGTTGGGAGATGTTTCATACCATTTTAGAAAGCTCTTTTTGAGAGTTACGTAATGACATCAAACTTGACCATTTTGGGATCCGGGGAGATGGGTCCATGACCATAATAACATCTTCAAGTATCCTAGGGTAATCAATGGATCTGTCTTATATAATTTATGAATTGGGATTTGCTGCGGTGGCTCTTTATGACCTTATCCTCAGTTGGACGATTGTTATTTTGTGTTATGTCGGCGAAATTACATTTTTGCCATTCCAGTGTTGTCTCTTGGGCAAAATTGTATTGTTGTTATCCCTCGAGGTTTTCTTCAAGGGTGAAGTTGCATGTTGTAGTCCCATGGGATTGTCTTCGGGGTTTGAAATGACGTTATTGCCTTCTTGTAGGGTTAGTAAAAGGAAAGCAAAATTTTGGGTGTCTACAGATGCCCCTCTTTGTTATGTCTATGCAATGCCATGAAATGGACATGACAAAGATACTAGACACCTGATCATATGACAAGGTATATTGATGAAATGATATGAAGATACGATCGCTCCCATATGCTGCGGAGGATTGGTAATACGCTGTCACAACCAATCATTGTGACTGATGCCTTTGTTGGGGTTGATTTCAACATCTTCCTTCATTGGGGTTGTCTCTAATGGTTTGACAGTTGATTGCATAAGAGGTTAGTTGTTGATCACCATCGGGGATTGTTGCTGATGTCTTCGTTGGGGTTGACTCCAACAATCTGGCTTCCATCGGGGATTGTTGTCGATGCCTTCGCTAGAGTTAACTCCAACGATTTAACTTTCATTGGGGATTGTTGCCGCCTTCGCTGGGGTTAACTCCAACGACTTGATTTCCATCGGGGATTTATAACCGATGCCTTCATTGGGGTTGACTCCAACAGTTTGATTTCCATCGGGGATTGTTGTTGATTCCTTCGTTGGGGTTAACTCCAACGGTTTGACTTCTGTTAGGGATTGACGACAATGCCTTCATTGGGGTTGACAACAACGATTTGATTTCCATCATGGATTGCTGACGATGCCTTCACTGGGGTTGACTCTAAAGGTTTGATTTCAATCAGGGATTACTGCCGATGCCTTAGTTAGGGTTGACTCCAATGATTTGATTTCTTGATTTACATGCTTTAGGAGTTTGTTACCATATTTTTAGGGTTTTAATTGCACGGAAATGGGCGATTGTGTGAATTTTTTTATGATTACACTTTTCTAGACTCGGGGAAATTTTCCTTGACCCGAATTTGATCCAAATGGAGGGGGTGGTGCCCACATGGGCCAGCCGCAGGTACACCTGCGACCAGTCGCAGATGGGTTTATACTCTCCAATAAGCTCATTTTCTCATTTCAAGTTTATTCGCTTAGTGAATTTGGACCTTCTCTCTCAGATCTACTCACTTAGGGCTTTTTTTTTTATTTCACCATTGTACACTTGTTCAGTGCACTACAGGTAACGTATACATGTTTTGACCGTATACATTTTTCTTTTGTGTTTTGACCGTTGCATTATTAAATTTTCACGTTTAATCAGTTTAAATGCAATGTATCGAAAATGTATACATAAATGACTTGATAAAAATGTTCAGGCTTGATACATGCTTGTATTTTACCATGCGAATCGCCCGGATGTGAAAAAATTCCTTTTTTTTAGAAATAATTTTCGATGGATTCTGCTAGTTAGCTACCCTATTCTAGGATAGATGAACATGATGTTGACATGGTTGCATTTTTAATCACCTTGGGTAAATTTGCTATCACTTTAGGCTTGATTTAATTTTAATATTTATGCATTGCTATTGGGTTGTGTTGGCATGCCTATGAATGACCATCTGGTCATGCCTACGTGCATGTGGATAGTCCATACTGTAGGGGAGACTCTAGTGAAATTTTTTGGCGAGTCAGGGCATTTGAATATATATGCATGCTTGACTCTATTGGGGATGCGTGCTGAAATGGCGCAGGTTTACTGGCGCAGACCATGCATGATGTGATGATCTAATTTTTTTCCTTTGGAGTCTGTTTTCCCTAGGTTGATGCAAATGTTAATTGAATTGACCGGATATAAAAACGTACCTCACCCTATCTTAGGCAATTTGGCATTTTCGTTGAGGTATGGATCCAAATAGGCCTAGCGACTCCTCTTCCCATAGGGCTTCTTCATGGATTCGTCGGACATCTTCGGCCATTCCCCTGTCTCGTGTGACCCACCAGGTGCATTGGCTTAAGGAGTCTGTGATTTGACCTATCGTATTTGACAGAACTAGGCTCCCTGATGAGAAGGATGATATTCTTGTTGTTGCTTCAGCTCCTTCTTCTTCTACCTCGCGTCAGTATTTTCCTAGTATCCATTTGACCATTCCTAACCTTTTAGACGATTTAAGCCGTCACCCGTCAGTTTATCTGCATGCGAAAGAGGTACTAGAGATTTTCATATTGAGTTATCCTTTCTCCCATTTTTGGCAATGGTTGAAGCTTGATTTGAATGTGATGCAGGTGCCAGGGTTTACCCAGCTAAGAGGGAATTGGTTTAGTATCCATTCTCTATATGAATCCCTTTATGATGATTATCAGGCCTGAGTGCATTCTTGGGGTTTCGAGGCTTTTTTCACCATCGCGCCCTGTTGCTGCCCGTGGGGTTGTCTGCGAGCTTTATCCGAGAGATGGTTTCACTATAGTCAGTCCCTCCATCTTCTAAATTGTGAGGCAGTGATGACGCCAATGGACTGGCAACATATTATAGGTCTGGAGTTTTTTGGAGATACAGTGCCTTTGGAGGCCAACATTACCCCTGTTGTTGTTTGCACCCTCTTTGGAGTTCCTCCTTCGGCTATTAAGGGTCGTACTATTTGTTCGGGTCCCTTAAGCATTGATGCTTCTAGTGTAGCCTTGTCAGAGCCATTCCCTCCTGATCTGAAGGAGCGGGATCATATCCTGAGGCATTTTGACTATCGTCAAAGGTTGTTTCATTATTGACAACTCCTCTAGTATCTCCTTTGGTTTGGTTGGCGCTCTCCACTAGGTGGATCGCATAGGGGATTATGACTAGGGATCCTTTACCTTTGCTTATTTCCTTCACGGGATGCGCTCAGAGGGCGTGACTGATGCTTGGTTGGGCTTCTACCCATTTCTACTGGTGAGTATCTTTGAGTATCATTAATTCCCTGAATTTGGGTTGTCGATTTCTTAACTTATGTAGTTTGTTCCTGAATTTTTAGTTTTGGGCTTATGAGAGGCTTCCTTGCCCGTGTCTCATTAGTACTTTAGGCTTGGAGACTTATTCGCGGGGGCGCCGGTGGCACCATTCTACCTTGGAGGAGGTCCCTATGTCGTATAGCTTTGCTCACTGCCGTCTTCAATTGGAGCTATTAACTTCTTCTGATGTGACGTGGGTTCCTTACACCCTAGAGCATCTAGTAGAGGGTTTTGATGAGGGTTTCCCGACAGGACCTGAGTATGCCTTGTTTACCCATATGATTCCCTTGTTGACTAATGGTGGTTGGGAGCTCTATTTGGGAGAGCGGGCTATACGATGTGTCATAGGAGAGATCTGTATCCCCTTCCTTCCTCCTTCTCGGCAGTCCTGGCCTTTATCTCAGCCGATTTCAGACATTCCCCTGATGGGTTATGATGGGTTCATGTTGTCGGACGACCCTTGCACTCCATCTATTTCTTCTTTGTGGTGGACGCCCCGTACTATTAGAGCTCAGCCCGCACTACCCAGTACTTAGGAGACATAGTGTCGAGGTCTGTGATGATGACTAATTGGATGGCATGTGTTAGAGAGCCAACTCATTTGAAGCTGATTGCCAACTTAACACAACGGCAAGATCGGATGCCCCTTTTCATTCGCTATTTGGGCAGGGATCTAGTTGAGGCCGATACTTTTGATCTTTCTGAGTTTGGTGCTGGTCCCTCGGGTGATCCAGACATGGATAACTTTGTTGGAGGAGATCCGCCCTTGTACCATCCGGATATTCCCTTTGGTAGAGACACAGTGACTAAGGAGGAACTAGCACAAGTTGATCAGTTCGATGGTAGTACTTTCATAAATGGCATATATTTTCTTGTATAGGCTATTGCTAGTTGCTATTCATCTGTGCCCCATTTCCCTATACTTTTTACTTTCATTTGTAGGACATAATGATATTTATGTAAACAATTTTATGTATATATAATGCTTTTCATTTGTTGTATATGTTATATTGTCATCCATCATGATGTATGCATTATATGTCATTGATTTGTATTTATAAATTATTAGTTTGAATTGGCCCCCGTGTGGTCTTATGATACTCTTTTATAGATGGCTTCTTCTTTGGTTGCCCACATTGAGCATACGCCACCTACGCGGATAGCCTCTCGCTTGAGGTCTTGGTATGAGAGATTGTTGGCTTCAGACCATATTTTAGTAGATCGCATGATGGGCCATTCGATGTCTTACTAATCATTCCAGGTCCCTAATAGCTTCGTGGAGGGTATGATAGCTTACTAGATTCCTGAGAGACATGTGTTCCGGTTTAGATCGGAGGAGTTGACCCCCACCTTGGAGGAGTATTAGCTTATTTCTGGTTTATTCTTTGATGGGTCTTATACCAGAGTAGCGGCTGGTCAAATGCGTTGCCATTTTATAACTCTGATCGATTTGCGATGGTTGATTATCTTGGGAGATGTAACGCCTCGAAATTCAGTCTGTTTCCTGACCTGGATTACATACGTCACGATCCCATCTCCTTCCAAACATACATCATTATATAGCTAAATATAACAACGTACATTCTCAAATCCCAGGTTCTAAAACCTTATAACCTCTTTCATTACAAATAATGATAAATACATTATTCATTTAATCTTACAAGAGTGACTTTTATCTGCCACCAATGATACATATCAGTTCATTAAACTATTCTATAGTTCAATTACACTATTCTACACTACAAGTCTTCGCTTGATTCGTCTGGATACCAATCAGCTTGATCTTTACGGGATCCTTAAGTTCTTTCTAACATCGTTCGCTGAAAATGTTTTTATTTAAAGCAAGTGTGAGCATTCAATTGCCCAGCAAGTCATAACAGTTGAAGAAACAACGTCAAGAGTTTAAGCATTCTTCAGAACTTCGATAACCGAACAAAGGTTATGAAACAGCTTAAATAATAGGAATAATTCTGATTCCTATCATTTTAAAACATTAGTCATATACTATACTCCTTGAAATACTTTCTTTCTTCTATATTTTTCATACGCATCTTGTCTGGCTAGAATCATTAGCACAGACTTAACAATAACGGTTCATGTATAAACAGAACATATGTAAGACCCCAATTTATTAATGAATAAAATCAAATTTCCTCTAATTAGTATTGTGAATAATAAGGTGTTAATTTGATATAATATTTTGGTTATGGGTGAAATGTGCAAATTTTGCAAAATAAACAAGTGGTTATAAAATATTCATTGTTGTCGGGGAATATTCGTTTAGTCGTGGAATATTCGTTTGGTCGTGGAATATTCTTTTTGTCGGGGAATATTCGTACGACGGCGCAGCCATTTGTGGGCCCCATAACAGAATAACTGTTGGATGAAGAAAACGACAAAATTGAGTTTTTATAAATAACGGCGTAGTTGTTACCGTTAATACTGTTGGAATACTCGGTGGTTAAAATACAGTAATACGCGTGGTTGCACAGCAGCACACGGTTTTGCACAGTATTTTTGAATTATTGATCTTTACGTAAGAAGGCACTACTCAATAATTGTTATAGTAGTTACTGTTCAATATTTTATTTTATTGATTCAATAATTGATGCGTTGATATTTTATATTATTGTTGTTTCAATAATTGTTACTATACAGTATTTTTCATTACTAGATCAATAATTCTTATTATTTGAATAATATTATTAGATAGCATTATTGGCAATGTCTAGAAAGTTCTGTCTAAGGAGAGGTTTGGTCACCTAATTGCGCGCCAGTAAGGAGAAATCCTTATTGGAAAGCCCCCTCTTTCTTGGGAACGACCTGGTTGTCATAATTGTGATTCTGTAATATTATTTGTGAATAATTAATTATTGATTTATATGATAAGAAAAAATTTATTTGATGTGGATATAAATGATGGATTTATTTATGTGGTTATTATTGAAGGAATTAATGTTGAGGTGTTTTATCAGTATTTCTGTCGGAATGGAGGTATTAAAAATCAAATTAGTATTTTTCAGATATATTGCGTGAGTTATAATTTTTAATCCGACCGTTGGATCGTTGTGATTTTTGGATATGTTATACATATATAAGTTGAGTATATGTCCAAAAATTTTGAACCGTTAAAAATGAACATATGATTTGTTATGAATTTTAAGAGGTGACTGATTCAGAAATTAGGTTTATAAATGATTTTGGTAAAAAATTCTAGAATTGAGTGGGCCCCACTTGTGGTTGGTAAAGAAATGTGCTGAATTTTATTTCAAATGTGGTGGGTGGCAATAGTAGCAGGTAAAGCCATCAGGTTGCAGGTTAAGTCTGCTTCGGCGTGCTAACATTTTCCTATAAATAGAGGGCTAAGTTAGAATTGAAAATCACACCAGAATTCATAAGTTTTCTCTCTTTCTCTCTCTATATTCTCGAGCGTATTTTGTGAGTATTTTGATACTTTGAGGGTTGCTATTCAGTGCAAGTTTCTGTCAGCACTATATCCGAAATTCAGTCAGAAGTACGGTTATTCTGAGGTAAGGGGTGTTATTTTTTTCGTAAATGATAGTACTTCTTTCAATATCATTATGCCGAAATATTGGTTTGAAATTTTTATCAAATTTGGAACTTTTTGTGTCGGGATTACTATTCACGTATACGACATTATTCACGTATACGACACTATTCACGAATACGGCACTATTCACCGAAAAATAAAATTTTCTTCTTTTTATCCAAGATGGCTATTATGGTTACTATCTTTAATTGTATCCATGTTTTGATCATTATTTTTGAATTCTGCTTCGAAATTTGGTTATTTCGGAGTATTATTGAACTTGGATAAACTGTAATACGAATCCCTAATATTTGTTCTTTTATCTCACTGGATTCGTTTTCTTTAAGATATTTTTCATCATCCTCAGTCCTAAATGATGATATTACTGAATATCTTTGGCCTGTAGTGCAAAGATGAATGATTACCTGATGAATATCTTTGGCCCGTAGTGCAAAGATGAACAGGTGTTGAGATGAACATGACCAACTGAGTATTATTCTTGAATTTTACTCCACAAAGTAGTATCATGTTGACAATTTGGACGTTATTGATTTCTGGATAAATTAAATTATAAATCTTTAAAATTTATCCTTGAACTTGTTTAATTGAATTATTATATCATTGTCATCATCCTCATGTTTATATTCTGTTGAAAGTCATATATGGCCTGCAGTGCATAGATGGACTTGGTATGATTATGACCAGGGATTATTCGGTATAATCATAACCGTAATGTTCCAAATGATGTGGTAAAAGTCCTCATTGGCCCGTAGTGCATTGATGGATAATTTTTGGTATGATTATGGCCATGGATTCTCTTCAGCCAAGAGATGAATTATTTTATGGCATGATCATGACCGTTGATGAAAACACGATTATCTTTGGCCCGTAGTGTAGGGATGATTCGATGATGTGGATTATTTATTAAGCTGAATCTCAGCAATAAAATTGATGATAAATCTTTTAAATTATAGAAGATAGTAGGTTTTATGCTCTACTTAACTCTTCTAATGAATTACTTTTTCCGCTGCAGTTGTTGATCTAAAACTTGTTGTCTATTATATTTTATCAGATTTTTTCCTGTTGAAGACTAATGATAATTTGTTGTACATTATCTTAGTCATAATATTTCTTACTGGGCTAGTTGAGCTCACCCTTTCTTTCACTGTTCTATTCAGGAAATGAGAATATAGCTGGGACTAGTCGGGGAATGGATTGACGGTCCAGATGGTTGCATTAGTAGTCCTCATTATTTTGTGAAATAGTGTGATAATTGTAATGAGGATTCCTTTTGAGTTTGTATACTCTCTAGTAGACAATATTTGTATTCAAACTCACAGTATATGTGTTGTCGTATTCTGCACGAAAATTGTATTACTGAAGTTGTATTTGTTTCTGTACCATGTATTTGGCGACTCATAATGGGTGATATATACCTATTCTGGGGGCGTCACAACATACTTGTATTGAAAAGCTCAAACACAAAACAATTCATCTCATAGAAACACAGAAGTCTTCACATTGTGGCACAAGACCTTATACGTTCTACCACCTTATACAAATATCGCACATTCGCACATAGACAGAACTTCTCAAGTTCAACATCTCAGAAGTTTAAGAAACTAGCATTCATGTAATATGAATGAAGTTAGGAAACTTGCCTTACGCACAGCTATAGCTTACACTGAACTGCTCATTCCAATCCCTATATATCACATAAGGAAAGTAGCACATACACCAATTAGTCATATACTTGACTTACACATTGGTTTACTTAACTTTACTTCTTAAGGTTTGCGTTCTTGCAGTTTAAGTTTATGCGACTAACTTCCTTTATCGGTTTACGACTTCATGACATACGAAGATGTCTTATTGATACAATCATCATCTTTAATGATTTATATTCTTATCTTCTTCTTATAACTCTTCTAGGACTCAGCACATATCGCTTCTCTATTAGTAGTCCATATGGTACTCTGAGTGGTTTCCCACAAACAACCAACAAACAAGTTCCCGTCTCATCTACACTGCCCATAATAGTGAGTTAGATCGGTTGCCAGTTTAGTATATACCTTCGCTCTCTAAAGGAATTGTTTATTCCAGCTCCCATATGTCAACCATCAAAGGTTACGATTGTACCCCAACCTAACTTATCTTAACTTATCTGAATCATTAAAATATAGCATTCGTTAAGTCAATTTCTTATTCCTTATGGCTTTCTAGCAACTAAATGTCATACCTCAGGATTCATTCTTTATCGTCTAAGTCATACAGTCTTTTGTATACTCAGAACGATCATCCCAATTTAATTCTACGCATTTATAGCATTAAGCATTTTACATTACCTTATTCTTATTTTACAACGTCCGGTTCATTCGACATTCTTCATTACCTTATGGTCAAACCATACATGGAGTGTAGGTTCTGCCCATTTAATATTTGCGTACACTCAACCCTCACGTCGGCTAAAGTGTTTGACGCTTACATTTCATTCTAACATTCTCTATACGACTCACATTCGGCTTTCATTACTCTTATTACCGTTCGCTACGGCTTTCTTGATAAATCATATCTTACTTACTACATTCGTCAACGTCTAAGTCATACCACCATTGTACACTTAGAATGTTCGTCCGACGCGAATACGATTCACGAGGATCGTTTACGTATTCAACGTTCACGTCGCTCGTCTCTTAATCTCTCATTCAACCTTTAATCAAGGTTTCAACTGCATTCAATCGTTATTCAACCCATGAACCTCATGTTCATTATTCTTTCTTAGTGTCGAGGCCATATTGATCGTTGTATACTAAGACCAATCGTTCATCGTAACAACGTTGCGTTCACAACGTCTATACGTTTAACCCTTATCTCCCATTACTACAACATAACATCGAAATGTTATTCATTACCTTCGTCACTTAACGTTTAAGGAATCACAATTATAGCAATCTCTCACGTTCATTCATCGCGACAACGGTCCCCAGACATCGGTTACGTAACCCGCTTAAATTCTCTGTCTTTTAATCTCGTTTAATCTTTCCATTCAACTTTTACAACATGTTTAATTCACTTGATTAAGTGTTATATTAATTGGACATTATGTTCTTTATCTTCCCTTACGTTTCCCCCAAGAGCTGAGTAATTAAAAACTCCTCTCTGGTTTTTTCCCTAAACTGGCACTACGGCACCACTCTTCCTTCTATCTATCGCGCTGCGGCTCAAGCCTACGTCACCTCTCCTCCTTGGTCTGGCGCTGCGAGGCTAAACTCTTCCTTTCCTCTCGCGCTGCGGCGCGAGTTAGCAATGCACAACCTCCCCGGCCTGGCGCTACGGCGCCGCCTCTTAAGGCATAGCTGGAGCTACGGCGCCGAGCCTAAACCCTAGAAAATTTCTCTAAGTGTTAAATCCAATTTGAGACACTTACTTCCCAATCTCCTAACTTCTTCGTTATAACTCAGAACGAGGTCTTTCCAAAGCCATTCTCTTCCTTATCTTACATACTTCAATACCCCTCAGACAGAACTTCATTCTGAAATCGTTAGCGTGCCATTCGATAGACTTGCTCTTCACCCTTTGTTCATTTTTACGTTTTTAACGTTCTTCATTTGTTCATCCGTAATCCGGTCATCTGAACTCGGAGCTCTTTTGTTCTTGAGTCTATGACTCACATTTTCTACGTTCTCTTACTTTCTTATGAAACCCTACACGTTCGGGTTCATTTACTAACTTTCTAATTCTCGTTCGTCTTTTACGAAATATTTGCCATAACTTCGTTATAGCTCAATTTTAATTCTTTCTTCATGAACATTTCTACCGTTCCTAACCAAGCAATAAGCAACTAACTTATACGTGATGGTTTTAAACTTGTCCATCAACAACAAGTACACTACGATGGTTTTAAATTTGTCCATCAACAACGTTCTTCGTGTTCTTCACTTGTTCTTCGTGTTCTTCGTTCGTTCTTCATTTTTAATCGTTATTTTGATTACGATTTTACTTTTTCTTGGAATTTGATGTTATGGAACACCATTCCTTACATATTTCACCTAATCAATCATATGAACTACTCGGATTGTTCTAATTCATTACGAATCTTATACTTCCTTAAGAAATTTATAAAATAAACTTTTAATTCTTATTTCTTCATTTTCTTACGATGTCAACCATATGAAATCATTCCTAACTTCTTTTACTTCTTATTCACATTAAGTTATGTTTTTAACATATAAAACTTAAAGAAAATTTATTAGAAGCTATATTTTCGGATACCTCTCTTCTTTAATCTTCCTCCGTTGGACAAAGCGTGCACTCGGGCTATCTTTTCCTCTTCCTTTTCCTCTTCTTTCTCCCATCCGAACTCTCTCTCTCTCTCTCTCTCTCTCAAGTTGTAGGATTTTCAAAATCTCAGTCAAATGAGATTAAGCTTACTATTTATAGAAAACCAAGGCTAGGGGTATTAGTCATTTCACCCCCCAAACCTCCTTACTATTCACACCTCCATACTATTCCCACCTCCTCAATACACCTCCTTACTAATCACGAAACTTCCTTTGGAAGTTTTGTGGTTCAGTCTTTCAGGTTTCGTTCGATAATTTTAAAAATCGCGATTCTTAGAATCCAAATATTTTTAGATATTTCGTCTTTCCTTTACCGATTAACTTTTACGTATTCTTCGGGTTTCCAAAAAACTGAAAAACACTTTTTGGCGTTAAGCATTTTCCTTCACGTTTTCTCCTAACGTAGTTAAATGAGTGAAAAGTACATAGCAATACTTTTCGTCGTTTTTATTTCGTCGATTTCTGCACGTTTTTTGAGAAAAAATTTTATCGGCTTACTTAACTTTTCACGCTATATTATCGTCAAATCTTATGACGGAATGTCACTTCGATATACCGAACTCTCGAAAAGGCTTAGTTTATTCAAACCCTAACCCTTAGGATTTCGTCGGGTGAATAGTGCATATTTCGTCTTTTTTCTCGAAAAATATTTTTTTTCGAAAAAAATTTATTTTCGTCTTGAAAATTCTTACTCGCTCAGACTAGCTCGTAGCCAGAATACTCCCGACTTATAATCATCCTAGGTTCTAGAACGATTAATAAACACATAGCATAGAATAGTATTAATAAAAATTCATTTTATTAATAACTAATTCTTTAAACTTAAATTCTGGACAATCCGAATTTCTGGGTTGTCACAGGAGAGATCACATCTGGACACATTGTATCTTTAGACTTCCTAATTGATCATTTTAGGTCTGCTAACAGATTCTCTGTGTATCAGGGAGACTTTTCCATTTCAGAGGAGCGATGGAGGTCTGCCTATGTAGACACTTTGCTGATGTGTATCGCAGTATATTTGTACATGCCACTTTACATGTATCTCCTTGACATTGGATTGGTGATGGTGGTTAGATCTTTGCGAGAGGATCACATAACTCTCTCCATTATCTTGGCTAAAACTTATATCTCGGCTTCTCATTGTCATGCCCATAGCGATGGATATTTTTGGGGTAGTTCTGTGCTATTGTATGTATGGTTAATGATGCATCTGAGGTCGATAGGCACTGCGCGTCACCATAGATATTGATTCGGGCATGGCATAACAATGTCTTATTAAGTTCGACTGACCGTTTGAATGGATGCAGTGTTTTGGTTTACTTTTCTTTTCGATATTAAGGAGCCATTTTCTATTCTGGTCTATTCAAGCTATTGTTCTCCTTTGAGCTTCATCACCCACGCTGCTGGCATGGATTTCTTTTCGATAGTCAGTTTTCGGGGTGTGACCACATCTCACCTGCTGGCTGTCATGGGCCAGTTTGATCAGTATCAATATTTTCAATCCTTCGAGGTCACTTTGGATCACAGGTCATCTGTGTAAGACCCCAACTTTTATGAATAAAGATTTATTTTTCTCTAATTATTATTTTGAATAATAAGGTGTGATTTGATATAATGCTATAGTTATGGGTGATATGTGCAAATTTTACAAAGTAAGCAAATTGTCATAAAATATTCTTTTTGTCGGGATATATCCATACGACGACATAATCATTGATGGACCCCACAATGGAATAACTGTCGAATATAGAAAGCGACAAAAGTAACCTTTTTATAAAAATAACGGCAAAACTTTTACCGTTAAACTGGTAAAATATTCGGTGGTAAAAGTACAGTAATACGCGTTATTACACAGTAGCACACGGTATTGCACAGTATCTCCGATTATTGATGTTTACGTAAGAAGTCACTCAGTTTTATTTAATTATTGCAACAGTAGTTGCTGCATAGTATCTCATATTTTTTATTCAATTATTGTCACAGTATCATCTGCATAATATTTTATATTATTAAATCAATAATTGAGACAACACATTTATTCATATTATTATTTGCATTATTGACAATGTCTAGAAAGTTCTGTCGAGGAAAGGGGTTAGGTTATTTAATTGCGCGCCAATAAGGAGAAATCTTTATCAAAAACCCCCTCTTTCCTGGGAATAATTTGGTTGTCAATATTGTGAGTTATAATATTATTGATGAATAATTGTTTAAAGATTAAAAATATGTTTATTAAAGATAAGTGATTTGTGATAAATATTTATTCAATTTTTTGATATAAATAGAAGGGTTTGTCATGAGGCGTTTGTTGTAAGTTGACTTATTATTCCATGGGGAGATGTACTAATTTATGGACCGTCAGTGATAATTTTAATAGTAAATTAATCTGGACCATCGGTTATGGTTTTAATAGTAAATCAATATGGGTCGTCGGTTGTGGTTTTAATAGTAAATCAATCTGGACCGTCGGTTGTGGTTTTAATAGTAAATCAATATGGACCGTCGGTTGTGGTTTTAATAGTAAATCAATATGGACCGTCCGTTTTAATAGTAAATCAATCTGGACTGTCCGTGAATCAGTTACTATTTAGTCCATTCTCCTATAAATAGAAGCTTATTTCTTCTTTCATTCTCACCAATTCACTAAGACTCACAAGGAAAACTATAGAGAGAGAGAGAAACTATAGAGAGAAAGAAGAAAAGTATTTTGCTATTTCACTATTGCAGTATCCAATCTCCTACTAAGGCAGAGGATGTTATTTTTCGTATGGTAAGGAGTATTATTTTTTTCGGATATTATTTTTCAAGTAATAAATATATTCGCATTTAACATCACAATACTTGACACTTATTCTCATTGTAAAAAAAAATTTATATGCAAAATTTCTTATCTATTTATATAAAAAATATCGGGTTATTACATTCACCCTCCCTTATAAGGATTCCGTCCCCGGAATCACCGTTTTAAAACTCATATATACAAGGGTACATAGCATATATAATTATTGCAAGTAGACCTCGATCATAATTGATCGAACTGATCTTTTACTATTCAGCATCACGCTTGTCTACCTGATTAAACAGAAGTTTGATTTCTAAAAGGACTCAAATTCTTCATTCAAAATTTCTTTATAAATTAATTTACTAAATATATAAGAAAATCATATAAGATATATAAGTTATTCGAATAATACTTGGAGTTCCATTTCCAGCTGCCACAGTATCCTGGACCGTCATGTTGAAGACCCTCGGAGTTGCTTTTGTTGGGTTATTGGTTGAGGTCGGTCCTGTGATTGCTAAAGTCCCACTGCCTTTCCCCGTGGTTACATTTCCTGCCTCCATTCTCCTCTTTGGACAATCCTTCACCTTATGTTCAGTCGATCCATATATAAAACACCCACTGTTCATCCTTGGGTTGGGGCAGTTGGGAGAGATATGACCCTCCTACCCGCACTTGTAACATACAAACTTACCCTTCAGGCACTCACCAGAGTGATTCTTCCCGCAATTCTTGCACTGCACTACCTGCTTCTTCACACCTTCCTGTTTCACCTGAACATTCCCAAAAAAATTCCCCTTTCTTTTCTCACCCCTATTTCCACTATTTCCTTCCACCTTCAAAGATCCTTCTGCCTTGCTTCTGTTCTTCTTCTCCTTGTTGTAGAGGCTTATGGCCTCACTCCCCTCCTCAGCTATGATAGCCTTCTCCATGAGTGCTGCAAAAGTATTGATTTGCAATACTGCCACCTTATTGTAGAGCCAGGGTTTTAAGCCCAGCTCAAACCTCCTTGCCTTTCTAGCCTCCGTATCAAATTGATGTGGAGCAAACCTAGCTAACTCATTAAACTTTGCGACATACTCCGCAACAGTCATGTTCTCCTGCTTTAACTCCAGAAATTTCACCTCCATCCTAGCTTGCATACTAGCTGAGTGATAGTTTTCGAAAAATAAAGTCTTAACCTATCCCAAGTAACTACTCCTTCTCCTGCCCTAGTTTTATTTGCCTCCCACCAAAAGTTGGCTTCCCCTTTCATCATATAAGTGGCAAAAGCAGTCTTTTGCCCCTCATCTACCCTAGCAATTACGAACGCCTTTTCTATTTCATTAACCCATGTCTGGGCTTCTATAGGGTCAGCTGATCCTCTGAATTCTGGTGGTCCTACTGCTTTGAAGTCTTTAAATTTTGCCAAGCGATTATCTGGCTGGTTTCCTGCGGCTGGTATTCCCTGCTGCATAGCCTGAGCTACCATATTTGCAAAGTTTTACATCGGGTCTTGTTGTTGTTCCTCAGTGTAGTTGAGAGATTCTTCTACCCTTTGGTTTCGAGTTTGACGTCTTGGCGGCATTATCTGGTTAAGTAAAACCATAAATTATACTTTATTAACTTACATTCTAAACCTTATTGCATAAGATTAATATATTAAACTTGTTTCATTTCTCAAACTTAGATTCATATTCATTCATCGAATATTTTACATAGCATAGCACATACTACTTTACACACCAGTTATCCCTTTGTGACTACAAAAGTAGGGATTTACAACATTGACCAACACAAAAGTTGAAAATATTTTATTACACAAACATACTTATCACACATATTACCTTAAACATACCTACACAACAGAACCTATACTACCTATTTACTAAGCCTCTTTCTCGGACAATCTTTTGATCGATGACCTTCCATCCCACAAACAAAACGTACGCCTAGATTAAAGTCGGGACAATGATGAGAGGTATGTCCCTCATGTCTGCAATTGTAACATATCTTTTTCCCTTTCTTCTTATCAGGTTTTCCTAAATCATGGTCTTCTATCTTTCTTTTTTCCTTATCTCTCGGAGCTGCACACGATGTGTTGCTTGAGGCTCCTATCTGATCAATTTGGATTTTAAGCTTATCCTGCTCTTCCATTGTTTCTAGTAACGCCTGACGCAGTTGAATATTCAACAGCTTTTCTATTTCTCACAACTTTTTCAAAGAAGAAACCTTGTTCCTCAAATCCTGCACCTCCGTTGATGCTTGATCAGCTTCAATTTTAGTGTCCGTATCACTATCTGTCAGTTCCACCATTTTCGGATCTGGTACTACATTTTTCACAATAACCACCTCGTCCGAGTTGGTTTCATTGTGACCCTTTATTTTAGCTATTGGCTTCGATATTAGCTCGGGTGTATGGATCTGATTCTTCTTCAAGTTATAAGCCCATAACAATCCTTTTCCACCAGACATCTACACACATAAATTATCCTGATTAGCATATAGTATATACACACAGCAAACAATAGTTTTATAAGAGTTATCTTTTATTTTGTTCAACGATGAATTTATTCAATTCATCTCCTTTTAAAACTCTATATGAGTTATTTGTATTTTCAACTCTATATAAATTATATTTTCATGGAAAATAAATAATAAAAACATTTCTGCTTACAGAAATTAATTACCATAAGAATATAATTTGTAGTAATTAATAATTCTAAAATTATTTCTAATTTTTCAAGTAATAAATATATTCGCATTTAACATCACAATACTTGACACTTATTCTCATTGTAAAAAAAAATTTATATGCAAAATTTCTTATCTATTTATATAAAAAATATCGGGTTATTACAGGTATGATTATGACCACAAATTATATATTGGTATAATCATGACCTGTAATGTTATAGACAAATGATGTGGTGAAAGTCTTCTTTGGCCCGTAGTGCATAGATGGACAGTTATTTGGCATGATCATGACCACTGGTGATACTAACGAATATCCTTGGCCCGTAGTGCATGGATAATTCGATGATGTGAAATGTTTATTGATTGGTATTACAGGGATAAAATATTGATGATGGATTTTTAAAACATAGAAGATAGTAGACATCATTCTCTACTTGACTCTTCTAATGGATTGTTGTTTCCGTTGCAGTTGTTGATCTAAAACTTGTTGTCTATTATATTCTATCAGATTTTTCCCTGTTGAGGACTAAGGATAATTTGTATTATATTATCTTAGTCATAATATTCTTTACTGGGCTAGTTGAGCTCACCCTTTTCCTTTTGATTCTATTGTTCTTCTCAGGAGGCGAGAATGTAGCTGGGACTAGTCGGGGAGTAGAGTAATGGTCCAAGATAGTTATTTTAGTAATCCTCACTATTTTGTAAAATAGTGTGTCAATAATTGTAATGAGGATTTCATTTGAGTTTGGATATGGTCTACGAGACCATATTTGTATTAAAACTCATAGCGTATGTTTTATCGAGGGGAGAGACTAAGAGGGGAGAGACCAGTAAAACCTTCGCTAATGTGTCTTACCTAAGCTTATTTGTTATTTAATTGGTCAGTCAGAATATAGGGATAATATGTGGCATGTCAATTTTTTTAATTAACCCTTGTTTTGTGGCAGTATTTAAGAATGACATCCGAAAGTTTTGAGATAAGCTATGGAGCACATGCGACCATTGAGACACCGCCAATCAATAACCAGGATAATGTACATCAAGAAGGTAATAATCCTCTTGCAAATAACAACACCGACCAAATGATGAATGATGAGATATTTAGGAGCTTTCTACAATTCATGCAACACCAAACAAGAGAGACTCCTGTTCAAAATACAGGTGGAAACAATGGCAACTCATGGCTGGTCACTGCTGTAGACACTTAAAATTTTTTGCATTCCTAATATTAACCTTGCAGGAAGGCAAAATCGTCTTCCAGAGATAACCCTAAAACTCAAATTAGCTCAGCCTCGAAGACAACCCCGAGATATTCAGTTTCAATCCTAGAGACAACCCCAGGATACTCAGTTCCAAATCTCAAAGATAACCCCGAGAGATGCAATTCCAGTTCTGGATATAACCCCAGAATAGTCAGTTCCAACCTCAGAGACAACCCCAACGCACTCAATTCCAACTCCGGAGATAACCCCTGGAGGTCAGGCACACCTCAAAGATAACCCTGAGGACATTCAGTACTCACAACAGCCCAATCTCATAGATAACCCTGAGCAACGACTGCTACATCTGCATAGAACCGGAGATAACCCCGGTGAGGGACAAAATCATTATTTTGCCACCTCGATACTACATTCATGCTGTCTCAACATTATTTCAACCCACATTTCACACAGAAGTGTCCCACAAGAACCATAGCTAAAAATCCCGAGTGACTACTACACAAGATAGCACACTAGATAGAATTTGAAGACTTGAAGATCTAGTCATGAACCCATCTTCCCCGCTTTGTACAACCTCTTATCCAATGTCATTGTGTAGCTCTCGACAACAGCATTTCGAAAAGGTATAACATGCCTCAATCGGATGTCCGGCTTGGAAGTTATGAAGGTTCAATCGGACAACGCGTTGCACGAGTGCACGTTTTTCAAGACGGCGGGACCCGCAGAGCCCGAGGCACCCCGAGCAGCCACAGGTAGACCCGCGGCTGCCGCGGTTAGACATGCGGCTCCCCCCCTCTATAAATAGAGGGCTTGGGGTAGCCATTTTAAAGAGAGAAAAAGCGAGGAAACCATGTCTATTTCACTTTGTACACACTTTTATAGTGCTCCAAATTGAGTGTTTCTTTTTTCTAAACACTTGTGAGCTCGTGTTTTACAACATACTAAAATTTAATCGGTGAAAACCAAGTTTTCAGGCATCATAAGCTATCTGAAGTCTTCTTGGCAGTCCACTATAAGACATTTTAGATTTTTAAGCTTTTTCTCACTTCTATACATATATATCTGTTCACGTTGAGAGTCGCATTGTGTGGGTATGCTCGGATCGTCGATTCCTGGCTTTTATTACTTATATATATATATATATATATATATATATATATATATATATATATATATATATATATATATATATATATACATCTTTTATATATATAACAGTTTTATCAGCCTGCGAGTTAGATTTACCTAAATCTGGCTATTTCTCACTTTAACCGGTTCATGGTGACTAAATTGGAACCGTTGAAGCTGGAATGCTTAGATTTACTCAAATCTAATTTGTTTTCTAGCTTTTGCTGCGGGCTAGATTTGTCTCAATCTTGCTATTTTTCACTTTAGCCGGCTCATGGTGACTAAACATGTACCGATGAAGCTGAAATATTTTAGATTTATTCAAATCTAGTTCTTCTTTTAGCTTTCGTATATATTGCCTTGTTATGTGACCCTAAGAATCATGTGATCACAGATTCAGTTCGTGAATCTAGATTCGGTTCCCGTGATAGACATTTTCAGCTGCAGCCAGCTTGTAAATTATTCACGGTGTCTGAATTTCCTTAGATGGCTCTTATGCCCACAAGGAGTTCGGCGGTGCTATATATCTTATTTTCTCAAAGATGCTTCGCATCTCAAAAATGATAAATGCAATCCAGCCGAACACATAATAAAATGGAGGTATCAAAGGCCTCAATTACTATTAAGCACAAGGGTTTGAAAACCTGTTTTACAAAACATCACTGCCATATATCGTTAAAATTAAACTTTTATACAAAATTCAAACCCGTTGTATATTGGTGCGAACGAGGCATAGCACTACTTCCAGACAATTGCACATAGACCTACACACACACACACATTCAGATAAAAGTTTAAATTAAAAAGTGGCGGTAACCGTGTTATCACGGAAATCGAGGGGTGCCTAACACCTTCCCTCCGCTTATTCAATCCCCCAGTCCCTAACGAATTTCAGTTTTTCAGACCAGTTAGACAGTGTCACATCACTAGGTCTTTGTGCAAACCTTTTCTCGGTTGAGTTGGTGCAACCATTTAAAAATACCAACTGGCGACTCTTACAGTCAAATCGTCGACATATACATGTCGGACCTTTTCAAACTTATTTTTTCAAACAAATCTCACCTAACATGAGAACACCAAAAGACAAGAACAGAAAGGGACAAATAAAAATTCCGACGTCGATAGGTGGCGACTCTGCTAGGGACACCAGTAAGAGGGCTTAAACCGCTATCAATGCTTTTCAAAACTTTTATCTGCTTGTGTGTGGATTCTGCATTTACATTTGAATGAATGTATACTAATACTTTACTTATTGCACTTAGTGCTTCGAACCATATCTGTATGTGATATTAGTGCTTTGTACATGTTATCATTTCCATACGGTGATACGCGACATATGTGAATGTATGTTGTGTGGTCCCTCCACCAGGAGGCTATCCCGTCGGTGTTTGATTACTGGACTCGTTGGGAGACTAATTCCACGAGGTTCAGGAAAGGCACCACCCAGATTCGCTCCAGTTAAAAGATCAAATTAACTTCTTATCGAGTAAATTGTGATGATCTGGGAACCTTCATGCCAAAAAGCCACGAGAGTAGCCTAAGACAGGTCAGCCTCTGATAAAACCAAATGCGGAGGGAAGTCTCTTCATACCTTTCCATTTCAATTACCTATAATTTTAATTACTTGTAATTTCATTTCCATGTCTATCTCAATATAATGGAAAATATAAAGGAATATGTGAACATGCATTCCCTTCTCATATCAAAACCCATCATGCTATCTTGTCATTCAAACAACTGACATTAGTTTTGCAGGATGACACTCCTAAAAAACGGACACATTACATAGCAGGTAACATTTCCACGTTTTCCTAAGACTAAACTACATAAGTCTTTTTTGTAGGGAAATAATTGGGCTTGCTACCCGTTCAAAGTCCAAAAAGGCACTAAGCCTACAACGAAACATGACTACATCTGGCCAGCCTAATCCTACTCCTGTCTCTCATGAGGAGTTCGAAGGATTAAGCAACCAAATCACAGAGTTGGCTGTTCTGCTTAAAGAATTACACAAGTCAACTCAGGGTCCCCAAATACCCATCCACATAGAATCCTCTTCACATGGATGAACCCAGGGTCCGAACAGAGAAGTTCCAATACCTGAGTCTTAGTCTGATAAGACCAACAAAACCCCTGAAATCACTCATCTTAAAGAAGATCAAGACACCGGTGATATTCGGAAGAAGGTTCTATAAATGGAAGAGACCATTCGGTCCATCAAAGGGATTGGAACACACAAAATTGTTTCATATTCAGACCTTTACATCTTCCCTGGGGTTCATTATTTAGAAAAATTTAGGACTCTCAATTTTGAGAAATATGATGGATTGGGAGATCCTTATACCCACTTAAAGGTGTTCATTGGAGAGCTTGAATCATATGCCGAGAATGAAAAGCTCATAATGCAGTTATTTCAAAAAAAGTCTGACTAGAGAAGCTAGAGCATGGTATACCAGATTGGATAACTCCAAAATTCACAGCTGGGAGGAGTTAGCCCATGCTTTCCTTAGTCAATATAGCTTTCAAACTCAGATGGCTCCAGACCGGTATCAGATTACCAAGGTCAAGAAACAAGTCAATGAGTCTTTCAAAGAGTATGCCCAAAGATGGAGGCGACTGACTGCTCAAGTTATCCCATCTATAACAGAGTCCGAAATAGTGACGACCTTCATAAATATTTAGGAAGCCCCATTTTATGAGAGGGTCCTAGCTGGAATAGGAAAGTCATTCTCAGAAATGATTAAGCACAGAGAAATGGCTGAAATGGGATTGAAATCAGGGAAGATTCAAGACCTTGTCGCTCTAAAAGCCGTAGCTGAGCACATCCAATTTGGAAATTCTGGGAACAACCCCCAGAGGAAGAAAGAAGAGGATGTTTTCTTGATACTGCAAGGATAAAAAGGCAATCAAAATTTGCCTATTCAGAGGAGAAACTATTCCCCTTTTCAAGCACAGTCTTCAAATCCTCCACTGCCAAAAAGTGGAGAAGTCAAACGTACAAGAGTGTTCACACCCTTAGGGGATCGTTTACTTATGTCATACTCCATGTTTTGATGATGACCATATTTTTCCTCTAATCATGCTCTATGAAATTTCAGGAAAAGAAATGGCATTACAGGAACATTAAGGAGGAAAATATAAAGACTTGAAGTCTTTGAAGAATGAACGACATTTTGAGTCCTAGGAAATATATGTAAGATTTTAAGCATAAATTACTCTTCAATACAAGGCTTTAAGGCATGTGCATTATATACATATAATTATTTTGATTATATATCCAGAGCTAAATAGTGTTACACTAAGATCATAAAGAGAGTGATTAAAAGTAATGATCTTAAATCATGCCTCATTAATTAAGGAAAGTCATTAGCTATTCCCACATTATTAAATTAGAACTAGACGAAATAGCAGAAGATTTAACGTATGAGGAGATACCTGTTAAAATCTTAGATAAGAAAGAATATATTCTATGTCAAAGGTGAGTTAGAATTTGAAATGAAAATAAGGTATCCTCACCTCTCCGATAAACCAGGTACGTACGTAAATTTTTAGGGCAAAATTTCATAAGGAGGGGAGATTGTAAGACCCCGAATTTTATGAAATGAAAGTATTTAATTTTCTTATAATTATTATTCTATTTAGTAAATGATTAAATTGATAAAAGGTTAAAGTTAAGGGGGGATATATGAAAATTTTACCAAGTAAGAAAGTTAATATAAAATATTCGTTGTGTCGGGGAATATTCATTTTAACAAGGAATATCCGTACGACGACACCATCATTGGTGGATCCCACAACGAAATAACTGTCGGAATTAAAAAACGACAGAAATAACTTTTTATAAAAATAACGGGGAAAGTTTTGCCATTAAACTGTTGAAATACTCAGTGGTAAAAGTACAGTAATACACATGGTTGTATAGTAGCACACGATATTGATTATTGATGCTTACGTAAGATGTAAGACCCCAACTTTTTCATAAATAAAATTAAATTTTCTCTAATTATTATTTTGAATAATAAGGTGTTAATTTGATAAAATGCTTTGGTTATGGGTGAAATGTGCAAATTTTGTAAAATAAGCAAGTGGTTATAAAATATTCATTGTTGTCGGAGAATATTCGTTTGGTCGTGGAATATTCTTGCTGTCAGGGAATATTCGTACAATGGCGCAGCCATTTGTGGGCCCCATAACGGTAAACGGTCGGATGAAGGAAAATAAGTTTGAGTTTTTACAAATAACGGCGCAGTTGTTACCGTTAACACTATTAAAATACCCAGTGGTTAAAATACAATAATACGCGTGGTTGCACAGTAGCACACGGTAATGCACAATATATTTGAATTATTGATTCTTACGTAAGAAGACACTACTCAATAATTGTTACAGTAATTATTGTTCAATATTTGATTTTATTGATTCAATAATTGCTACGTTGATATTTTATATTATTGTTGTTTCAATAATTGTCACTGCACAGTATCTCTATTATCAGATCAATAATTCATATTATTTGAATAATATTATTAGATAACATTATTGACAATGTCTAAGGAAGTTCTGTCCAAGGAGAGGTTTGGTCACCTAATTGTGCGTTAGTAAGGAGAAATCCTTATCTGAAAGCCCCCTCTTTCCTAGGAACGACCTGGTTGTCATAATTGTGATTCTGTAATATTATTTATGAATAATTAATTATTGATTTATATGATAAGGAAATATTTATTTTATGTGGATATAAATGATGGATATATTTATTTTTATGTGGATATAAATGAAGGATTTAATTTTGAGTTGTTTTATCAGTATTTTATCGGAATTGAGGTATTAAAAATCATCCATATTTGGATTTCGGACATTTTCTGTTTGGAATTTAGAAAAACTTAAATATACAAAGTTGTAGAGAATTTAATTTCCTATGGAATGGACATAAAATTCGTATTTTTCTGATAAAAGGGTCATTTATTATTAATTATTGATGTTTCGGATATAAATATTTTTTTAAAAAATATGGGTGGGCCCCACTTTTGTATTTTGTGGAAAAAATGCTGAATTCAAGTGTGGTGTGATGCAACGTGGGAATTATTTTTCCAAAATAGCATGCCATCCCTTCATTTTGTCAACTATGGCGTTCTAGCCTTTTTCCTATAAATAGGGTGCTTAGTTAGAATTGAAAATCACACCAGAATTCATAAGTTTTCTCTCTCTATATTATCGAGCGTATTTTTGTGAGTATTTTGATACTTTGAGAGTTGCTATTTAGTGAAAGTTTCCTTCAGCCTTATACCTGATATTTTAGCTAGAAGTACTGTTCTTTTAAAGTAAGGGATGTTATTTTCTTCGTAATTGATATTATTTCCTTCAATATCATTATGCCGAAATATTGATATAAATTTTATTATGGAATTTTTACCTTTTTGAGTCGGGGTTACTATTCACGTATATGGCACTATTCACGTATACAACACTATTCACGAATACTACACTATTCACAGAAAAAATGAAATTTTCTCTTCTCTGTTCAAGATGTCTTGTATGGTTACTATCTTTGATTATATCCATGTTTTGATATTTATTTTTGAATTTTGCTTCACAATTGATTATTATAGAGTATTTTTTCTTGGATAAACTGTATTACGAATCCCTAATATTTGTCCTTTTGTCTCACTTGATTCATTTTCTTTAAGATATTTTTCATCATCCTCAGTCCTAAATGATGATATTACTGAATATCTTTGGCCTGTAGTGCAAAGATGAATGATTAACTGATGAATATCTTTGGCTCGTAGTGCAAAGATGACATGTGTTGAGATGAACATGACCAACTGGTGATACAAATGAATAACTTTCGCCTGTAGTGAAAAGATGAATATTTGATTCAAGATGTATATTGATTGATGTTACAGGGATAAAATATTGATGATGGACTTTTAAATCTTAGAAGATAGTAGAATTCATTCTCTACTTGACTCTTCTAATGGATTGTTGTTTTCGCTGCAGTTGTAGATCTAAAACTTGTTGTCTATTATATTCTATCAGATTTTTTCCTGTTGAAGACTAATGATAATTTGTTGTATATCATCTTAGTCATAATATTCTTTATTGGGCTAGTTGGGCTCACCCTTTTCCTTTTTGTTCTATTTTTCTTCTCAGGAGGCTAGAATATAACGGGAACTAGTCGGGGTGTGGAGTGATGTTTCCAGTCAGTTGTGTTAGTAATCCTTACTACTTTATAAAATAGTGTGATAATAATTGTAATGAGGACTCCTTTTGAGTTTGAATACTGTCTAGAAGTCAATATTTGTATGTAAACTCACAGTTTTTGTGTTGTCGTATTTTGCACGACAATTGTATTAGTGAAGTTGTTGTTGTTTCTGTACCATGTATTTGGCGACTCAGAATGGGTGGTGTATACCTATTTTGGGGGCGTCACAGTTAGTATCAAAGCTTAGGGATATGGTCTCTGGCATAGATCGGGGAATAGAACTAGGAGGGGAGAGACGAGTAATTCTTCGCTAGTGTGTTATACCTAAGCTTGTTTGGTTGGTTAGTCGGAGCATATGGTTAATATGTGATATGTTAAATTGTTAATTAACCCTTGTTTTATGGCAGTATTTGAGAATGGCAGCCGAGAATGTTAATAATAGAGTGAATGAGACTGTGAAGACACCTTTAATCACCACCCAGGAGAACGTGCAATATGAAGGCAATATTCCTCCTGTAAACAACACTACCGAACAAATGATGAATGATGGGTTGTTTAGAAGCTTTTTGCAGTTCATTCAAAAATTAGACGAGGGAGACTCGTGTACAAAATACGGGTGGAAATGATAGCAACGCACGACTTGTCACAGCCAAGCAGTTCAAAGAGTTGGGACCACCAGAATTTATGGGAAAGCCGGATCCGATCAAGGCGGAGACGTGGGTTAAATAAATTACCAAGATATTTGATGTCTTGGGATGCACGGAGGAACAGAAGGTTTCATTCGCCACATTTATGTTCCGTGGTGAGGCAGATTACTGGTGAAAATTTGTGAAGCGTACCCAGCCTGCCGCACTCAACATGTCTTGGGAAACATTTCAGAAGCTGTTCAATGATAAGTACTTTCCTGAAAGTATTCGTCATATGAAGGAGGTAGAGTTTATCAAACTAGAACAAAATAACATGATTGTGTCTTAGTACGAGGCGAAGTTCGCAAAGTTATCCAGGTTTGCACCTTATTTGGTAGAGAATGAGGAAAGAATGACACGGATGTTTCTGAGAGGTCTAAAACCCAAGATTCGATAATATCTTATTTCTTATAAATTTTCTTTATATTTAGATGTTGTAAACAGGGCTTAATTATTAAAGCGAGATAATGAGTGTGTTCAACCAAGGGACCACAACCAAGGTCATACCGGTGGTAACAGTCATCGGAGCAATGAAAACCAGCGGGGAGGAAAATATTTGGACAAAAGCGGTAACCACTCTGGTGGTAATCGTGGCCATGATGGTAGAAGAAGTGAGTCCGGGGGAGATTTCAAAAAGAGAAGGTACAACAATGATAATGTGAAGACGTCAGCACAAACATCAACTGTTTCTAGGGGATGAGAACGATCACCGGTCGTTTGTTATAAATGCGGGAAAGAGGGACACATCAGCCCAAACTACCCACAACAATCCAAGGTGTGTTATAACTGTGGAAAGGAAGGTCATATAGCTAGAGATTGTCTTATTTTGAAACCAAGTTCAACGGGGATGGTGACTCCAAAGGTTGTCCCGAACAAGTCAAAGTCGGTGGTTCCTGGAAGGGCGTTTGTCGTGACTGCCCAAAATGCGAGGAACCCGAACGAGGTGATCATGGGTAAGCTAATCATAAACTCTTGCGAAGTTTATACCTTATTAGATACCGGTTCTACCCATTCTTTTATCTCTCCTGCATGTGCTCAACGTTTGAACTTGACTCCGGAGAAATTAGACTTTGACTTATCTGTTGAGACTCCGTTAGGAGAAACCTTCATTGCATCTACTATTTATAAATCTTGCTTGATCCAAGTTGGTACCATCACATTACTTGTCGATCTTATTTCTTTGAAAATACTTGCATTTGATGTAATTTTAGGGATTGATTGGTTAACTATTTATCATGCCAAAATTAATTATTTTCGTAAGGTTGTTAGTTTTCATATTCTTAACCAACCTGTTATGTGAATTCAAGCTAGCAAACCACTAAAGTCAATCACTGTCATATCAAGTCATAAAGCTATTCGTTTATTGAAAAATGGATGTCAAGCTTTCTTAGCCCATGTCACGGACTTGAACAAAAACACGTCAGATTTGAATAATATTTCTGTTGTTAGTGAATTTCTTGATGTATTTCCTGAAGAACTTCCTGGTCTACCCCCAGAACGTGAAGTTGAATTCTTTATTGACCTTAAACCTGGTACAAAGCCCATTTCTAAAACCCATATCGAATGGCTCCTATTGAACTTCAGGAGTTAAAGGTCCAACTACAGGAGTTGTTAGACATCTGTTTCATTTGTCCTAGTACATTTCCTTGGGGTGCTCCTATTTTATTCGTAAAGAATAAAGACGGGAGTATGCGACTTTGTATTGACTATAGGGAATTGAACCACGTCACCATCAAGAATATGTATCTACTACCTCGCATTGATGACCTGTTTGACTATTTGCAAAGAGCACAATTCTTTTCAAAGATCAATCTTCGTTCTGGATATCATTAGCTGAAGATTAAAACTGAGGATATTCTGAAGACTGCCTTCAGAACTCGGTACGGGCATTATGAATTCTTAGTCATGTCTTTTGGATTGACTAATGCTCTTGCTGCTTTCATGGATATAATGAACTGTGTGTTCAAGGAATATTTGGATCAGTTCGTTGTTGTCTTTATTGATGGCATCCTCATCTATTCCAAAAGCCGTGAAGATCATGAGCACCATTTGAAGCTAGTACTTCAAAGGCTTCGCGATAACAAGCTATATGTCAAGCTGAAGAAATGCGAGTTCTAGCTTGAGGAAGTAGCATTCCTTGGGCACGTGGTGTCAAAACATGGAGTATCTGTTGACCCGACGAAGATTGAAGCCATACAAAGTTGGGAGCAACCGAAGTCGGTGACCTAAGTACATAGCTTTCTGGGCTTAGTTGGTTATTATCAGAGATTCGTGGAAGGATTTTCTAGAATCGTTACTCCGTTAACTCAGCTGACTCAGAAAGATACAAAATTTGTATGGAGCGAGGAATGCGAGAAGAGTTTCCAAGAGCTCAAGAGGAGACTCATTTCAGCACATGTTCTGACAATACCATCTGGTTCGGATGGATTTGTTATCTACAGCGATGCTTCAGGCAGAGGGTTAGGATGTGTTCTCATACAACATGAAAAAGTCATAGCATATGCCTCGCGACAACTCAAAGAATATGAGAGGAATTATCCTACTCATAATTTGGAGTTGGCAGCAGTCGTTTTCGCGTTGAAGATCTAGAGACACTACCTGTATAGGGTAGTAAGTGGAGATCTATTGTAAGACCCCAACTTATTAATGAATAAAATCAAATTTTCTCTAAATATTATTGTGAATAATAAGGGGTTAATTTGATATAATACTTTGGTTATGGGTGAAATGTGCAAATTTTGCAAAATAAGCAAGTGGTTATAAAATATTTATTTTTGGTCGGTGAATATTCGGTTGGTCGTGGAATATTCTTGCTGTCGGGGAATATTCGTACGACGACGCAGCCTTGTGTGGGCCCCATAACGGAAAGCGATTGGATGAAGAAAACGACAAGTATAAGTTGTTTATAAATAACGGCGTAGTTGTTACCGTTAATACTGTTGGAATACCCGGTGGTTAAAATACAGTAGCACACGGTATTGCACCAATTATTGATTCTTACGTAAGAAGGCACTACTCAATAATTGTTACAGTAGTTATTATTCAATATTTTATTTTATTGATTCAATAATTGCTGCGTTGATATTTTATATTATTGTTGTTTCAATAATTGTTGCTGCACAGTATTTTCATTTATCAGATCAATAATTCATATTATTTGAATAATATTATTAGATAACATTATTGGCAATGTCTAGAAAGTTCTGTCTAAGGAGAGGTTTGGTCATCTAATTGCGCGCCAGTAAGGAGAAATCCTTATTGGAAAGCCCCCTCTTTCCTGGGAACGGCCTGGTTGTCATAAATGTGATTCTGTAATATTATTTGTGAATAATTAATTATTGATTCATATGATAAGGAAATATTTATTTTATGTGGATATAAATGAGGGATATATTTTTGTGGTTAAAAATGAAGGAGTTAATGTTGAGGTTTTTATCAGTATTTTTGTCGGAATGGAGGTATTAAAAATCAGGGTTTTTGAGATATTTTGCGGGGGTTATAATTTTTAATCCGACCGTTGGATCGTGGTAATTTTTGGATATGTTATACATATATAAGTTGAGTATATGTCCACAAATTTTGAACCGTTAAAAATGAACGTATGATTTATTATGAATTTTAAGAGGTGGCTGATTCGGAAATCAGGTTATAAATCATTTTGGTGGAAAATTCTAGAATTGGTGGGCCCCACTTGTGGTTGGTGAAGAAATGTGCTGAATTATATTTCAAATGTGGTGGGTGGGAATAGTAGCAGGTAAAGCCATCAGGTTGCAGGTCAAACCTACCAAAATTTTCCTATAAATAGAGGGCTAAGTTAGAATTGAAAATCACACCAGAAACAAGTTTTCTCTCTTTCTCTCTCTAGATTATTGAGTGTATTTTGTGAGTATTTAGATACTTTGAGAGTTTCTATTCATCAGAGCAAGTTTCTTTCAGCCTTATACCGGTATTCCGACCAGAAGTACTGATATTTTGAGGTAAGGGATATTATTTTCTTCTTAAATGATATTATTTTCTTCAATATCATTATGCTGAAATATTGATATGAGTTTTTATCAAATTTGGAACTTTTTGTGTCGGGGTTACTATTCACGTATACGGCACTATTCACGTATACGGTACTATTCACGAATACGGCACTATTCACCGAAAAATAAAATTTTCCTTTTTGTCCAAGATGTCTATTATGGTTACTATCTTTGATTGTATCCATGTTTTGATCTTTATTTTTGAATTCTGCTTCACAATTGATTATTATGAAGTATTATTGATCTTGGATAAACTGTTATACGAATCCCTACTATTTGTCCTTCTGTCTCATTGGATTCGTTCTCTTTAAGATATTTTTCATCATCCTCAGTCCTAAATGATGATATTACTGAATATCTTTGGCCTGTAGTGCAAAGATGTATAATTACTTGATGAATATCTTTGGCCTGTAGTGCAAAGATGTATAATTACTTGATGAATATCTTTGGCCTGTAGTGCAAAGATGAACAGGTGTTGAGATGAACATGACCGACTGATGATACAAATGAATATCTTTGGCCTGTAGTGCAAAGATGAATATTTGGTTAAAGATGATTATTAATTGATGTTACAGGGATAAAATATTGATGATGGACTTTTAAATCTTAGAAGATAGTAGAATTCTTTCTCTACTTGACTCTTCTAATGGTTTGCTGTTTCCGCTGCAGTTGTTGATCTAAAACTTGTTGTCGATTATATTTTATCAGATTTTTCCCTGTTGAAGACTAACGATAATTTGTTGTATATTATCTTAGTCATAATATTCTTTACTGGGCTAGTTGAGCTCACCCTTTTCCTTTTTGTTCCATTTTTCTTCTCAGGAGGTGAGAACATAGCAGGATCTAGTCGGGGTATGGAGTGATGGTTCTAGAAAGATGTATTAGCAGTCCTCACTATTTCTGTAAAATAGTGTTTGAATAATTGTAATGAGGATTTATTTGAGTGTGGATATTGTCTAGAAGACAATATTTGTATTTAAACTCACAGTATGTGTTGTCGTATTTTGCACGACAATTGTATTATTGAAGTTGTAGTTTGCTTTCTGTACCATGTATTTGGCGACTCAGAATGGGTGTTGTATACCTATTCTGGGGGCGTCACAGTTGGTATCAGAGCTTAGGGATATGATCCCTGGCTGAGATGTGAGACAAGAACTAGGAGGGGAGAGACGGGGAATTCCTTCGCTAGTATGACCTGACTAAGTTTATTTGGTGTTTATTTGGTCGGTCAGAGTATAGGGATAATATATGACATGACTATTAACCCTTGTTTTATGGCAGTATTTAAGAATGGCAGCTGAGAACGTTAATAATGGAGTAAATCAGACCGTGGAGACACCTTTGATCACACCCAGGGGAACGTGCAACAGGAAGGCAATATTCCTCCTGTAAACAACGTTACCGAGCAAACGATGAATGATGGAATGTTTAGGAGCTTTTTGCAGTTCATGCAAAATCAGACGAGGGAGACTCGTGTGCAGAATACGGGTGGAAATGATAACAACGCGCGGTTTGTCACAGCTAAGCAGTTCAAAGAATTGGGACCACCAGAATTTAAGGGAAAGCCGGATCCGATCATGGCGGAAACGTGGGTCAAGCAAATTACCAAGATATTTGATGTCTTGGGATGCACGGAGGAACAGAAGGTTCCATTCGCCACATTTATGTTCCGCGGTGAGGCAGACTACTGGTGGGAGTCTGTGAAGCGTACCCAGCCTGACGCACTCAACATGTCCTGGGAAACATTTCAAAAACTGTTCAATGACAAGTACTTTCCTGAAAGTATTCGTCATATGAAGGAGGTTGAGTTTATTAGACTGGAACAAAACAACATGACGGTGTCCCAGTACGAGGCGAAGTTTGCAGAGTTATCCAGGTTTGCACCTCATTTGGTCGAAAATGAGGAACGAATGACAAGGATGTTTCTGAGAGGTCTAAAACCTGAGATTCGGCAATATCTTATCTCTCATAAATTTTCTTTATATTCAGATGTTGTAAACAGGGCTCAATTATTAGAGCGAGATAATGAGTATGTGCAACCGAGGGACCACAACCAGGGTCATACCGGTGGCGGCAGTCATCGAAGCAATGAAAACCAGCAGGGAGGAAAACATTCGGACAAAAGCGGTAACCACTCTGGTGGTAATCGTGGTCGTGATAATAGAAGGAGCGAGTCGGGAGGAGATTTCAAGAAGAGAAGGTACAACAATGATAACGTGAAGACGTCAGCACAAACATCAACTGTTTCTAGGGGAGGAGAACGACCACCGGTCGTATGTTACAAATGTGGGAAAGAGGGACATATCAGCCCAAACTGCCCACAACAATCCAAGGTATGTTATAACTGTGGAAAGGAAGGTCATATAGCTCGAGAGTGTTCTGTAGCAAAACCAAGTTCAGCGGGGATGGTGACTCCAAAAGTTATCCCGGATAAGTCGAAATCAGCGGTTCCTGGAAGGGCGTTTGTCGTTACTGGCCAAAACGCGAGAAACCCGAACGAGGTGATCACGGGTAAGCTAATCTTGAATTCTTGCGAAGTTTATACTTTACTAGATACCGGTTCTACCCATTCTTTTATCTCTCCTGCTTGTGCTCAACGTTTAAACTTGACTCCGGAGAAATTGGACTTTAACTTATCTGTTGAAACTCCGTTGGGTGAAACCTTCGTTACATCTACAGTTTATAAATCTTGCATGATCCAAGTTGGCACTATCACATTACCTGTTGATCTTATCTCTTTAAAGATACTTGCTTTTGATGTGATTTTAGGAATTGATTGGTTAACCACTCATCATGCTAAAATTGATTGTTTTCGTAAGGTTGTTAGTTTTCATATTCCTAACCAACCTGTCATACGAATTCAAACTACTAAACCACTAAAATCAGTCACTGTCATATCAAGCCACAAAGCTATTCGTTTATTGAAAAACGGATGTCAAGCTTTCTTAGCCCATGTTATGGATTTGAACAAAGACAAGTCAGATTTGAATAATATTTCTATTGTTAGAGAATTTTCCGATGTATTTCCTGAAGAACTTCCCGGTCTACCCCCGGAACGAGAAATTGAATTCTTTATTGACCTTGAACCCGGTACAAAGCCCATTTCTAAAACCCCATATCGAATGGCTCCTATTGAACTTCAGGAGTTAAAAGTCCAACTACAGGAGTTGTTGGACATCGGTTTTATTCGTCCTAGTACGTCTCCTTGGGGTGCTCCTGTTTTATTCGTAAAGAAGAAAGACGGGAGTATGCGACTTTGTATTGACTATCGAGAATTGAACCATGTCACCATCAAGAATAGGTATCCGCTACCTCGCATTGATGACCTGTTTGACCAGTTGCAAGGAGCACAATTCTTTTCAAAGATCGATCTTCGTTCTGGATATCATCAGCTGAAGATTAAAACTGAGGATATTCCAAAGACTGCCTTCAGAACTCGGTACGGGCATTATGAATTCTTAGTAATGTCTTTTGGATTGACTAATGCTCCTGCTGCCTTCATGGATATGATGAACCGTGTATTCAAAGAATATTTGGATCAGTTCGTTGTTGTCTTTATTGATGACATCCTCATCTATTCCAAAAGCCGTGAAGATCATGAGCGCCATTTGAAGCTGGTACTGCAAAGGCTTCGTGAAAACAAGCTATATGCCAAACTGAAGAAATGCGAGTTCTGGCTTGAGGAAGTAGCATTCTTTGGGCACGTGGTGTCAAAACATGGAGTATCTGTCGACCCGGCGAAGATTGAAGCCATACAAAGTTGGGAGCAACCGAAGTCGGTAACCGAAGTACGTAGCTTTCTGGGCTTAGCTGGTTATTATCGGAGATTTGTGGAAGGATTTTCTCGAATCGCTACTCCGTTAACTCAGCTGACTCGGAAAGATACAAAATTCGTATGGAGTGAGGAATGCGAGAAGAGTTTCCAAGAACTCAAGAGGAGACTCATTTCGGCACCTGTTTTGACAATACCATCTGGTTCGGATGGATTTGTTATCTACAGCGATGCTTCAGGCAAAGGGTTAGGATGTGTTCTCATGCAACATGGGAAAGTCATAGCCTATGCCTCACGACAACTCAAAGAATATGAGAGGAATTATCCTACTCATGATTTGGAGTTGGCAGCAGTCGTTTTTGCGTTGAAGATCTGGAGACACTACCTGTATGGGGAGAAAGTGGAGATCTATACAGATCATAAAAGCCTCAAATATTTCTTCACCCAAAAGGAACTCAACATGCGGCAACGACGTTGGCTTGAGCTGTTGAAAGATTACGATCATACCATCCAATACCATCCTGGAAAAGCAAACGTAGTAGCTGACGCATTGAGTAGAAGATCATATGCGGGTACGAGTGCAATGTTTTTAACACAAAGGCCCATTTTGTATGACTTGCAAAGGATGGAGATAGAGATGAAGGCTCCAAGTACCCACATGATGATATCAAATATACGAGTAGAACCGACTTTAATCGATAAAGTTAAAGCTGCTCAAGCTACGGATATAGAGCTGATGCGTATGAAGAAGAAAGTGCAAGAAGGTGCTATTCCAGAAGCAAGAATCGATGAAGAAGGAATACTTCGAGTCAACTCCAGACTTTGTGTTCCTAACGATTTTGACTTGAAGCATAGAATAATGATGGAGGCACACAACACACCGTTTGCAATCCATCCTGGGAGTACCAAAATGTATCACGATCTTCGACATACATTTTGGTGGAGCAATATGAAAAGAGAGATCGCGGAGTTTATCTCGAGATGTTTAACTTGTCAACGTGTAAAAGCGGAGCATCAAGTACCAAAGGGTCCATTGCAACCACTTGAGATTCCGAAATGGAAGTGGGAACACATTACTATGGATTTTGTTACAGGTCTTCCCAAGGTTTCTCAAGGCATAGATGCGATTTGGGTTATTGTTGATAGATTAACCAAGTCCGCTCATTTCTTGCCGATACGTGAGACTTATTCCCTTGAACGTCTTGCTAGTATGTACGTGAACGAGATTGTGAGATTGCATGGCATGCCAGTATCCATAGTTTCGGATCGTGACCCAAGATTCACTTCACGATTTTGGGTTAGCTTGCAGAAAGCTATGGGCACGGATTTACGATTCAGTTCAGCATACCATCCTCAAACGGACGGACAATCAGAGAGGACTATTCAAACTCTTGAAGATCTATTAAGACTTTGTGTCTTAGATCTCAAAGGGAGTTGGGATAAGTACCTACCATTGGTGGAATTCTCCTACAACAACAGTTATCAGGCGAGCATAGGTATGGCTCCATTTGAGGCGTTGTATGGAAGAAAATGTCGTTCTCCAGTATGCTGGGACGAGGTGGGTGAAGCAACATTGTTGGGACCAGAATTGGTACGCATTACTACAGAGAAGATCCAAACGATTCGACAACGTATACAAACGGCACAGGATCGACAAAAGAGTTATGCGGATCTTCATCGGAAGGACGTGGAATTTAATATTGGGGATCATGTATTGTTACGTGTTGCACCATGGAAGGGAGTTACAAGATTTGGGAAGAGAGGAAAGCTCAATCCAAGATTTGTTGGTCCATTTGAGATTCTTGAGCGAATAGGAAATGTGGCATATAGACTCGCATTACCTCCAAGCATGTCTCGTGTTCATAATGTTTTTCACATATCTATGCTTCGTAAATATGTTAAAGACCCGAACCACATTATTGAGTTAGAACCAGACGAGATAGCTGAAGATTTAACGTACGAGGAGGTACCTGTTAAGATCTTGGATAGGAAAGAGCATGTCCTACGCACGAAGGTTATACCACAAGTTAAGGTTTTGTGGAGAAACCATGCTATTGAAGAAATGACCTGGGAGTTGGAATCAGAAATGAAAGCGAGGTATCCTCACCTTTTTGAAACATCAGGTACGTACGTCAATTTCGAGGACGAAATTTCATAAGGAGGGGAGGTTGTAAGACCCCAACTTATTAATGAATAAAATCAAATTTTCTCTAAATATTATTGTGAATAATAAGGGGTTAATTTGATATAATACTTTGGTTATGGGTGAAATGTGCAAATTTTGCAAAATAAGCAAGTGGTTATAAAATATTTATTTTTGGTCGGTGAATATTCGGTTGGTCGTGGAATATTCTTGCTGTCGGGGAATATTCGTACGACGACGCAGCCTTGTGTGGGCCCCATAACGGAAAGCGATTGGATGAAGAAAACGACAAGTATAAGTTGTTTATAAATAACGGCGTAGTTGTTACCGTTAATACTGTTGGAATACCCGGTGGTTAAAATACAGTAGCACACGGTATTGCACCAATTATTGATTCTTACGTAAGAAGGCACTACTCAATAATTGTTACAGTAGTTATTATTCAATATTTTATTTTATTGATTCAATAATTGCTGCGTTGATATTTTATATTATTGTTGTTTCAATAATTGTTGCTGCACAGTATTTTCATTTATCAGATCAATAATTCATATTATTTGAATAATATTATTAGATAACATTATTGGCAATGTCTAGAAAGTTCTGTCTAAGGAGAGGTTTGGTCATCTAATTGCGCGCCAGTAAGGAGAAATCCTTATTGGAAAGCCCCCTCTTTCCTGGGAACGGCCTGGTTGTCATAAATGTGATTCTGTAATATTATTTGTGAATAATTAATTATTGATTCATATGATAAGGAAATATTTATTTTATGTGGATATAAATGAGGGATATATTTTTGTGGTTAAAAATGAAGGAGTTAATGTTGAGGTTTTTATCAGTATTTTTGTCGGAATGGAGGTATTAAAAATCAGGGTTTTTGAGATATTTTGCGGGGGTTATAATTTTTAATCCGACCGTTGGATCGTGGTAATTTTTGGATATGTTATACATATATAAGTTGAGTATATGTCCACAAATTTTGAACCGTTAAAAATGAACGAATGATTTATTATGAATTTTAAGAGGTGGCTGATTCGGAAATCAGGTTATAAATCATTTTGGTGGAAAATTCTAGAATTGGTGGGCCCCACTTGTGGTTGGTGAAGAAATGTGCTGAATTATATTTCAAATGTGGTGGGTGGGAATAGTAGCAGGTAAAGCCATCAGGTTGCAGGTCAAACCTACCAAAATTTTCCTATAAATAGAGGGCTAAGTTAGAATTGAAAATCACACCAGAAACAAGTTTTCTCTCTTTCTCTCTCTAGATTATTGAGTGTATTTTGTGAGTATTTAGATACTTTGAGAGTTTCTATTCATCAGAGCAAGTTTCTTTCAGCCTTATACCGGTATTCCGACCAGAAGTACTGATATTTTGAGGTAAGGGATATTATTTTCTTCTTAAATGATATTATTTTCTTTAATATCATTATGCTGAAATATTGATATGAATTTTTATCAAATTTGGAACTTTTTGTATCGGGGTTACTATTCACGTATACGGCACTATTCACGTATACGGTACTATTCACGAATACGACACTATTCACCGAAAAATTAAAATTTTCCTTTTTATCCAAGATGTCTATTATGGTTACTATCTTTGATTGTATCCATGTTTTGATCTTTATTTTTGAATTCTGCTTCACAATTGATTATTATGAAGTATTATTGATCTTGGATAAACTGTTATACGAATCCCTACTATTTGTCCTTCTGTCTCATTGGATTCGTTCTCTTTAAGATATTTTTCATCATCCTCAGTCCTAAATGATGATATTACTGAATATCTTTGGCCTGTAGTGCAAAGATGTATAATTACTTGATGAATATCTTTGGCCTGTAGTGCAAAGATGTATAATTACTTGATGAATATCTTTGGCCTGTAGTGCAAAGATGAACAGGTGTTGAGATGAACATGACCGACTGATGATGCAAATGAATATCTTTGGCCTGTAGTGCAAAGATGAATATTTGGTTAAAGATGATTATTAATTGATGTTACAGGGATAAAATATTGATGATGGACTTTTAAATCTTAGAAGATAGTAGAATTCTTTCTCTACTTGACTCTTCTAATGGTTTGCTGTTTCCGCTGCAGTTGTTGATCTAAAACTTGTTGTCGATTATATTTTATCAGATTTTTCCCTGTTGAAGACTAACGATAATTTGTTGTATATTATCTTAGTCATAATATTCTTTACTGGGCTAGTTGAGCTCACCCTTTTCCTTTTTGTTCCATTTTTCTTCTCAGGAGGTGAGAACATAGCAGGATCTAGTCGGGGTATGGAGTGATGGTTCTAGAAAGATGTATTAGCAGTCCTCACTATTTCTGTAAAATAGTGTTTGAATAATTGTAATGAGGATTTATTTGAGTGTGGATATTGTCTAGAAGACAATATTTGTATTTAAACTCACAGTATGTGTTGTCGTATTTTGCACGACAATTGTATTATTAAAGTTGTAGTTTGCTTTCTGTACCATGTATTTGGCGACTCAGAATGGGTGTTGTATACCTATTCTGGGGGCGTCACATCTATACAGATCATAAAAGCCTCAAATATTTCTTCACCCAAAAGGAACTCAACATGCGGCAACGACGTTGGCTTGAGCTATTGAAAGATTACGATCATACCATCCAATACCATCCTGGAAAAATGAATGTAGTAGCTGACGCATTGAGTAGAAGATCATATGCGGGTATAAGTGCGATATTGTCAACACAAAGGCCCATTTTGTATGACTTGCAAAGGATGGAGATAGAGGTAAAGGCTCCAAGTACCCACGTGATGATATCAAATATACGAGTAGAACTGACTTTAATCGATAAAGTTAAAGCTACTCAAGCTACGAACATGGAGCTGATACGTATGAAGAGGAAAGTTCAAGAAGGTGCTATTCCAGAAGCAAGAATCGATGAAGAAGGAATACTTAGAGTCAACTCCAGACTTTGTGTTCCTAACGATTCTGACTTAAAGCATAGAATCATGATGGAGGCACACAACACACCATTTGCAATCCATCCTGGTAGTACCAAAATGTATCATGATCTTCGACATACATTTTGGTGGAATAATATGAAGAGAGAGATCGCGAAGTTTATCTCGAGGTGTTTAACTTGTCAACGTGTAAAGGCAGAGCATCAAGTGCCAAAGGATCCATTGCAACCACTTGAGATTTCGAAATGGAAGTGAGAACACGTTACCATGGATTTCGTTACAGGTCTTCTCATGGTTTCTCAAGGCATAGATGCGATTTGGGCTATTATTGATAGATTAACCAAGTCTGCTCATTTCTTGCCTATACAGGAGACTTATTCCCTTGAACGTCTTGCTCGTATGTGTGAATGAGACTGTGAGATTGCATGGCATGCCAGTATCCATAATTTTAGATCGTGACCCAAGATTCACTTCACGATTTTGGGTTAGCTTGCAGAAAGCTATAGGCACAGATTTATGATTCAGTTCAACATACCATCCTCAAACGGACGGGCAATCAGAAAGGACTATTCAAACTCTTGAGGATCTATTAAGACTCTGTGTCCTAAATTTCAAAGGGAGTTGGGATAAGTACCTACCATTGGTGGAATTTTTCTATAACAACAGTTATCAGACAAGTATAGGTTTGGCTCCATTTGAAGCATTGTATGGACGAAAGTGTCGCTCTCCAGTATGTTGGGATGAGGTGGGAGAAGCAATATTGTTGGGACCAGAATCAGTACGCATAACTATAGAAAATATCTAAATGATCCGACAACGTATACAAACGGCACATGATCGACAAAAGAGTTATGTGGATCTTCATCGAAAGGACATGTAATTTAATATTGGGGATCATGTATTGTTACGTGTTGCACCATGGAAGGGAGTTACATGATTTGGGAAGAGAGCAAAACTCAATCCACGATTTGTTAGTCCATTTGAAATTCTTGACCGAATAGTAAATGTGGCCTATAGACTCGCATTACCTCCAAGCATGTCTCCTGTTCATAATATTTTTCACATATCTGTGCTTCGTAAATATGTGAAAGACCCAAACCACATTATTGAGTTAAAACCAGACGAGATAGCCAAAGATTTAACGTACAAGAAGGTACCTGTTAAGATTTTGGATATGAAAGATCATGTCCTACGCACCAAGGTTATACCACAAGTTAAGGTTTTGTAGAGGAACCATGCTATTGAAGAAATGACCTGGGAGTTGGAATCAGAAATGAAAGCGAGGTATCCTCACCTTTTCGAAACACCAGGTACGTACGTCAATTTTGAGGACGAAATTTCATAAGGAGAGGAGGTTGTAAGACCCCAACTTTTTCATAAATAAAATTGAATTTTCTCTAATTATTATTTTGAATAATAAGGTGTTAATTTGATATAATGCTTTGGCTATGGGTGAAATGCACAAATTTTTCAAAATAAGTAAGTGGTTATAAAATATTCATTGTTGTCGGGCAATATTCGTTTGGTCGTGGAATATTCTTGCTGTCGGGGAATATTCGTACGACGACGCAGCCATTTGTGGGCCCCATAATGGAAAACGACCGGATGAAGGAAAACGACAAGTTTGAGTTTTTACAAATACCGGCGCAGTTGTTACCGTTAACACTATTAGAATATCCAGTGGTTAAAATATAGTAATACGCGTAGTTACACAGTAGCACACGGTATTGCACAGTATTTTTGAATTATTGATTCTTACGTAAGAAGACACTACTCAATAATTGTTACAGTAATTACTGTTCAATATTTGATTTTATTGATTTAATAATTGCTACGTTGATATTTTATATTATTGTTGTTTCAATAATTGTCACTGCACAATATCTTCATTATCAGATTAATAATTCATATTATTTGAATAATATTATTAGATAGCATTATTGGCAATGTCTAAGGAAGTTCTGTTTGAGGAGAGGGTTGGTCACCTAATTGCTCGCCAATAAGGAGAAATCCTTATCGGAAAGCCCCCTCTTTCCTGGGAACGACATGGTTGTCATAATTGTGATTCTGTAATATTATTTGAGAATAATTAATTATTAATTTATATGATAAGGAAATATTTATTTTATGTGGATATAAATGATGGATATATTTATTTTTATGTGGATATAAATGAATGATTTAATTTTGAGGTGTTTTATCAGTATTTTCTCGGAATGGAGGTATTAAAAATCATCCGTATGTAAATTTCGGACATTTTCTGTTTGGAATTTAGAAAAACATAAATATACAAAGTTGTAGAGAATTTAATTTGCTATGGAATGGACATAAAATTCATATTTTTTTTATAAAAGGGCCATTTATTATGAATTATTGAAGTTTCGGATATAAATATTTTTATTAAAAATATGGGTGGGCCCCATTTTTGTATTTTGTGGAAAAAATGTTGAATTTAAATGTGGTGTTGTGACAACCCGAGAATTTAGAAAAATTTTAAAATTTTAATTAATTGATTTAAGGTTCAATATTAGAACCTAGACAGAAAATAAGTGTATGCGTTTGATATTTTTGGGAAGGAATTTTGAGGATTTCAAAATTTTATGAAGGATTTTGGTGAATTGTTCAGGATTAAGTGTATACGTGTATATGTTCTGTGAATATGGTATTATATGTGTATAATATGTGGTTAAAGGTCAAGGATTGACCAGATAAATTTTATCAGTGTTAAACCCTAAGTATATATTAAGAACGTCAACGTTCAGTTAGAAAACCCTAGCAATGGATAAGAAACCCTAGAAATCGGTTCGGAAACCCTAATTTTGATTCTGGAAATTTGAAACCCTAATTCAGAAATTGAAAACCCTAGTTTGGGAAGGCAAAAGCAAGTATAAGGTTTAAACGTTATTAATTATATTTAATTAGGGACAAATCCTAATTAATTTAGAAAACCCTAATTTCTAGATTAGAAACCCTAGTTTATAATTAGGGAAAACCTAATTGTTAATTTGATAATTTTAATGTTAATTAGAAAACCTTAATCTTAATTTTCAAGTTATAAGTAATTAGGAAACCCTAATCCAATTACGAAATCTAATTTCTAAATTAGAAAATTATTTTTCTATTAGAAACCCTAATTTTTGGGTTGGAACTAATGCATGATTTTGACCCTAATTGCTATATTAGCAATTTTAATTAAGAAATAATAATCCTAATTAGCAAGATTTAAATTATGATTAAGAAATCTTAATATAATTAGAAAATTCTAATTATAATTTAAAAATATTAATTTTCGATTTTGAAAACCTAATTTGGAAATGCTAGAATTTATTTTTAAAATCTGAGGGTTCCAACCCTAAACTCTAAGGGTTCAAACCCTAAACCCTAAGGGTTAGGGCAAAAGACCATGTTGCCATTAATTTTGGAAATCAAATGACATTTATGCCCTTTATCACATTTTTTATTAGCTAGAGTGCAAATCTTGCCAAATGTTAGTAGTTCACCAACTATATTAACTTTGGGACATAAAAATATCAGCCATATCAGTTCATAACATCATATTTGAGCATTATATCACTTTATATAAGGGATCTAAAAGAGAGAAAGTGCATGTATTTGTTTTATTTTCTAGCTAAGCTCTCAACAACTCTCCCTCTCACTAAACCTCCGAAATGGCCAAGTATATCAGTCCCCAAAACAACCCTTATAGCACCAAGAACAGATTTGGAAAGCTAGATCAAAGATTGGACAAGAGAAGGTAAAACCTAAACCCTACTTTTGATCTTGTATGCAAAGAAAGATTTCGTGTTTATGTGTTTAAATGTTTGTTAAAGGATGTTTAATTTATGATGATCTATGATGAACTATCGTGGATCCATAGCATCAAAGTGGGTAAAAATGGTGTTTTTCAAAATCTGTCCAAGAACACGAAAGGTGGCCTGACAACCGAATGTCAGTGGCCTTAGATTCGTTTCTGTTTTTGATTTTTGTTGTTTTAAAGTTGTAATCTCTAGCTTGTAATGTGGTTTTTCATCTGCAAGTGAAAGAACAGTTATTTGATGGCTAGATTTGTAGTTATTAACGGTCAAAACCCGTTAACCGGGCATGATCGGAACTTTCTGGGTAACCCAGAAAGTGTTAAGGCAGCGTTTGACATGATTTTCTAGGGCTTTTATCTGTCAGGCGATAGGTGATATGCTAATGTTATGGTAACCAGTTTGTAGCCTGTTAGTTGGACTATATATCCATGCCTCTAGACGTCTTAAATAACAACTATATTTGTCGTAATGAGTGGTCAAACCAGGCCACTCGGTCACGGATGAGTTTCTGGGAAAAAACCCAGAAACCGTAAGAACATAGTTCTGACAGCCTTTGATCGGATTATACCTTTGTGATCCTGTTGTATTTGGACAGATCTGTTGATGTTAATGTGTTATTTGACGTGTGAGCTACATGTGTAAACCTTTAGATCGACCATTTGATGACCAGAACATAGAAATAATCGAGGCCCAAAATGGATCCTCGAACTGCCTGGGTTTCTGGAAAACCCAAAAACCGTCTGACAAGAACTTTCAATGCACAGATCTTGCATCTGAGTTGTTGTTGGACCAAGTTAATGACTAAAACTTGTAGTAACACATAAGTACTACAATATCGATGCTCAAACAAACCCAGAAACGAATTACAATGAGAACTTGAACCGGTCAAACAAGACACCTTGTCTACTGACATGCTTTTCTGGTCAGCTCAAGAACAGGCTCAAGAACACCTATAGTGACGGGTCTATCGCTATAGGGCCTTTTTGAAATTATTATTTTTCGAAAATTATTTACTTTGATTAATAAATTGAAATAAATGATTTTTAATTATTAAAAATACAAAATAAATTCCTAAAAATTATTTTAAAGTCTGAAAATTAATTTTTTATTATTTTAAGTATATTTCATAAATATTTAATATTTTTGGAATATTTAATAAACGTTATTAATTATATTTAATTAGGGATAAATCCTAATTAATTTAGAAAACCCTAATTTCTGGATTAGAAACCCTAATTTATAATTAGGGAAAACTTAATTGTTAATTTAATAATTTTAATGTTAATTAGGAAACCTTAATCCTAATTTTTAAGTTATAATTAATTAGGAAACCCTAATCTAATTACGAAATCTAATTTTTAAATTAGAATATTATTTTCTATTAGAAACCCTAATTTTTGGGTTGGAAACCCTAATGTATGATTTTGACCCTAATTGCTAAATTAGCAATTTTAATTAGGAAATAATAATCCTAATTAGCAAGATTTGAATTATGATTAAGAAATCTTAATATAATTAGAAAATTCTAATTATAATTTAAAAATATTAATTTTCGATTTTGAAAACCTAATTTGAAAATGCTAGAATTTATTTTTAAAATCTAAGGGTTCATACCCTAAACCCTAAGGGTTAGGGCAAAAGACCATGTTGCCATTAATTTTGAAAATCAAATGACATTTATGCCCTTTATCACATTTTTTATTAGCTAGAGTGCAAATCTTGCTAAATGTTAGTAGTTCACCAACTATATTGACTTTGGGACATAAAAATATCAGTCATATCAGTTCATAACATCATATTTGAGCATTATATCACTTTATATAAGGGATCTAAGAGAGAGAAAGTGTATGTATTTGTTTTATTTTCTAGCTAAGCTCTCAACAACTCTCCTTCTCACTAAACCTCCGAAATGGCCAAGTATATCAGTCCCTAGAATACCCCTTATAGCACCAAGAACTAATTTGGAAAGCTAGATCAAAGATTGGACAAGAGAAGGTAAAACCTAAACCCTACCTTTGATCTTGTATGCGAAGAAAGATTTCGTGTTTATGAGTTTAAATGTTTGTTAATGGATGTTTTATGATGATCTATGATGAACTATTATGGATCTATAGCATCAAAGTGGGTACAAATGGTGTTTTCACTAGTACAAAACACTAAATAGACAATACTTAAACAACGTTTTTATAAAAAATGTTATGGTATTTTTTTTCACAATATTTTTTAACAAAACGTTGTAGATACATATAAAAAAATATTATCTATTTATAGGGGAATTTTTAATTTTAAATAAATAACGTTTTAAAAAAAAATGTTATCTATTTAAAAAACACGGAAAAAAAAAATAACGGGTAACTTAAAATTTAAAATTAAAAGGACTTTGGATCACTTTCTTTTCCTTTTACTTTCCCGCATGTTGCCCTGCCCAACTATTTGTCTCTCATTTCATCACCAGCTGCGTAGGAACAAGAAGAAAAACCTCCCTCTTAACCACTTCTAGATCAGATCTGACGATGACTCCCTCTAACTCCTTATAGATCGACGGCTCAAGAGATCTGCAGCTCAACTCTCTTACTCAGATATGCAGCACATCTCATTCTCCTCCCTCTCGACTCCCTCTAACCCTAGAAATATGGGCGGCGTAGTGGCGGCGGCAGCGGCGACATAGTGGTGGCCTCTCCTTTAACTTCTCCTCCATTATTGCCCAACTGAAGGTTTTAATTTCCTATTTTCTTCATCTATGTTCTCTTTCCTAGGGCTATTCTCTCTCTTCAAACAGTTGACGATGGTGCAGGAGGTTGTTAATAACGGCGAGTCGCAGAACGGAAACTCCAAGGTGGGTGTTGAAGCCTCAGCTATTCGTGGAGGCTCCGAAAGCAAGCGACGCCGTACTATTCTACAAGGAAGCGTTTGGAGCCGAGGAGGTGAACCGCGTCACGCATCCCAAAAGGAAGGCTGATCAGGAGCTCCCTCTAGTTATCTCTGCTGAACTCAAACTCGGTTCTTCTACTATGAAAATGATGAATGTTCTAGTGCAAGCAAGCGTGGTGCACTTCAGCAATTAGTTGAAGCTTCCATGGCTACTGAGCAATCCATTCGGTCCAAGGTATGATCAATTCCTATATTGAAGCTCTATGTATGTTTGTGTGTGGTAAAATTCTGTTTTGGCAGCTAAAAATTGAGTTAAAATGTTAACGTATTTCTCTATCTTTAGTCAATGGCCTAGAGTATGCTTATGGTTGGATAATAATTAATATGCATATAATATTTGGAATTGCAGTACTTAAATCAGATATTGACAGTAGTACTTGAGATTTTGGATGATTCCGATCCATCTATTAGAGAGCTTGATCTTTCATTATTTTATAGTTCTTTTCATTTTTAGCATGGAATTTAATTGTGCTGATATGGAGGGTTTTCTTCAATTGTAAGCATGCCTTTTGGCAGATAGCTGTTACAATTTCAACAATGGTACTTGACTAATTTGTTGGTCATATACATAGGAAGCATATTGTTTTTTTTATTATTTTGTTTTTGTTTTTGTGGTACTGTATCATTGCTGTCATCAGATATCAGTTTGATCCTGTATAATCATCCACATGGTAGTGCTCAGTCTTGTCCCGATTCTTCTCTGACTTAAACATAGGCAAAGAGGAGAAACTAGGTAGCTACTAATATACAGACTTCTGTTTAGAAAATACTCAGTCCAAGTAATTGTGACTAAAGTATTTTCTTATTTTTTTATTTTAATAACTGAAGATACTATTAATTTGGATAAAGGACCTAATTTTGTGTTCTCTTGTGACCCTGTGGAGGTGTACCAACATAGATTCTGAAAAATTGTCATTTTTAATTGAAGTAATTGTTGGTGATTACAGAACAATCATTTCTTGATGTTTATCGGTGATTGATACTTGATCAATTGGCTACATATAATGATCTGATATTTGTGATGCAGACACTACATTCAAAACTAACCACAAACTTGGAAGCTGCAGCGGCGAGTAATGGAATTAAATCTGCAGTGCTTTATGATGGTTCGATCACAATTTTTGATTCTCGACTGTATGTATTTGATATCGAAACTTGCTTAGAGGTATTGATTTTGAGTTTAGTTACATTTACTAAAATTTTGAGTTTAGTTACATTTACTAAAGCTTTACAGAATTCTTCGTCTGGAAATATGTCTGGTAATTTTTAACCATTTGTTTCTTTATGATTGTACATTACACACTGTTATTTGTTTATTGCTATGAAGCATATATTGTCCTTCCTCCCCCAACCCCCTCACCCTCTCTCTTTGTCCATAGATATTTCTAAACTTAGAAGTTACAACCTTAGAACTCAAATTAACTAGTGATCAGGGCTGAAAGTAGTCAAATAGTTTTGACTGGCATGTACAACATGCTTGTGCTAGTTACACACTCTTTTTACAGTCACTATTGGGACTGATGAACTGTACTGCTTGAGACTTTCATTTCATATCTGTACTATAACGCCATGCATTATTACCACTATAACTGCATGCATTTGGATTCGAGCAATACGTGTACCATACTTAGTGGAGAAGACTGTTGAACCCTTGACTCTTAATATTTCTGATAATGGTTATTACCTGGATGTTATTGCGCAAGAACTTGGTGTAACTGATGCTTCTAAAGTTCTAATTTCTAGGTAAGGCTTTAAGTATGATGTACTAGTTCTTGTTTGAATCTTTTACCGAGTCTTGGTGCACTTGAATTTTTCAGTGTATCGTTGTTTTGTTGCATTCTTAACACTCATGTCTAGCATGAGGAATTTTAAGAGGGCAAGTTACTTTTCTGGTCAAGCTATCTATGGTGATGCAATTTTGGCCTGTATCGGGGATACATATGGGATTCTACCAAACTCGTTTATGAAGACATATCCTTGCGTACATATTATAGGTATTTTCATCATTTGTTTAAATTGCTCATTTTAACCTTATGCACTCTTTAACTACCTTCTATTCTGTCAGTACTGCAAGTTTTTTTTAGTTATTCTAAGAAGTGTCAAATGTGTGAGTCACATGTTCATATATTGTTCAGGGCTGTGTTTGATGTTGCTTGAGAAGTAATAAATACTTTAGCTATCCATGTCATTTTCAGAATAAACTTTGTGTATTGTGAATATATGTTATTATCTCGTTGTTTTATTTTCCAATATTTTCACTCCTTATGTAAATGGGATTCACGAAACTGAGATAACAAATTCCAGAAAGAACGTCGCTTATGTTCTGTTCTATTATACCAAGTACCTGATAATTCACCTTTAGTTTAACTCTTTTTTTTCACTTTCCTTTTGGGGTACATTGTTTGTGACGTGTTCTTGATTTAAATTTACTAGCAGTTATTCTTATGATTTGTAGCAAGTTGGAAAGCAATTTGACTAAAAAGAACTTGAAAGTAGGGAAACATGGCCAAGATAATAAGCCTCCGACCCTCATGATTTCAGAACTATAAGATATTGCCAAGAATTTCTCTTGAAGCATTAAACATCATGTGCTTTTCTTTTCTGTTATTTTCTGTCATATCTCTATGACTCCTAGTGATGCAATCAGTGGGATTTTTGCCAGTTGCAATTGGACTACAGATTGTTGTCTTTCTTATGGTTAGACCCAGACCAGGTGAAGTGTTTTAAGGAAGTAGTTGCTGGTTTTAGAAGTCTAGTGTGACAATTTTTTGTGAATTGTCTCTTTGTTTGTTGTGCTTAGCTCATCTATTTCTCGACCACGAAATCTAGTTCATTTTCTTTTCTTTTTTAGTACAGTTACAATGCCTCATGTTATGTACTCATTTGATTGAAAGTCTATAATAATATAATACCTCACATTTTATTTTTTTTATATATTTTTTATAATTGTAATCAAATACAGGTTACTTATCAGTAAGATACCCACTGGTGTTTATAAGCTGTCTAGGGAAGCAATACTTGCAGCTGAATTGCCTGTAGCATTCACCACGCGAAGCAACTGGAAGGGTCCTTATCCTAGGGATATCCTCTTTACAATTTGTCATCAGCACCGGTTATCAAAACCTATCTTCTCAACTGTCAATATCCCGTTAAAAATGTCAGAGTTATGTGGATCATACAAGAAGTTAAAGGTTACAGAGTCAGGTGAACAAGAAACTAATGGAGGTGGTCCTGTTGTAGGTGCCATGGGATCTGTAGGAACTTTTAAATATAGTTTTATTACTCTATTTATCTTACAGATCAATAGGGATTATAACACCATATGAAGGGCAGCGTGCATATATTGTCAACTATATGTCGAGAAATGGCGCTCTAAGGCAAAAACTTTACAAAGAAATTGAGGTAATCTTTAAATCCTCCTTGCTGCTGGTAAATACATTTCACTGTTGGTATCTTCTATTTGTAGTGAATCAATTATTTTTGGTATATGTTGTGATTCAGAGGTTACAGCAGCTTTGCTTATTACTGATGGAGCACTAGTTGTGGTTGATTGCATTGAAGGTGTATGTGTCCAAACAGAAACAGTTCTCAGACAAGCCCTTGGAGAAAGGATTCGACCTGTCTTGACTGTGAACAAGATGGACATGTGTTTTCTGGAGCAATTTGATTTCTTAATGCAGAGTTATTTTGTCTTCTCAAAATTTGATTATTTCTTTTGTTTTTACACTGACATAAATGTTTCTTTTCATGATCATATTCATTTCTAGTTTCTACAATGCTATGTAACATGTTCATTTATATTTATATTGAAAAGTGAATTTGAAATGCATATATGGATAGTTTGGTATATATTTTGTGGATGTAGTAATTTGAAATTGTAAACGAATGGTATTATTGGGATGTATTTTGAATGGTTGATACATTTTAGCTTTAAATTTAAATGAGAATTTAGACTTTTTAGGTATATATCATGACATTAGCATATTGCAGGTGCATTGGTAATGAGGTGAACTATAATTTTTTTTTTTTTTTTTTATCTACAACATTTTAAAAACGTTATGTAAATGTGCCTAAATTACAACATTTTTAGCTAAAAAATGTTGTGGAATCATGTCTTCTACAACGTTTTCAAGCATATGTTAATTTATGAAAAATAAAACTATAACATTTTTTTCTTAAAAAATATTGTATAATGTGTCTAACTACGTTTTAAAAACGTTGTGTAAGGGTGTCAAATAGATGGTACTATTAACCACGACATTTTTCTAATTGAAACCACAATATTTTTTTCGCGTTATCTATTTACTGTTTTGTAGTAGTGTTTTTAAAATTTGTCCAAGAACACAAAAGGTAGCCTGACAACCAAATGTCAGTGGCCTTAGATTCGTTTCTGTTTTTGATTTTTGTTGTTTTAAAGTTGTAATCTCTAACTTGTAATGTAGTCTTTGATCTGCAAGTGAAAGAACAGTTATTTGATGGCTAGATTTGTAGTTATTAACTGTCAAAACCCGTTAACCGGGCATGACCGGAACTTTTTGGGTAACCCAGAAAGTGTTAAGGCAGCGTCTGACATGATTTTTTAGGGCCTTTATCTGTCAGACGATATGTGATATGTTAATGTTATGGTAACCAGTTTGTAGCCTGTTAGTTGGACTATAGATCCATGCCTCTAGACGTCTTAAATAACAAATATATTTGTCGTAATGAGTGGTCAAACCAGGCCACTCGGTCACAGATGAGTTTTTGGGAAAAAAAACCCAGAAACCGTAAGAACATAGTTCTGACAGCCTTTGACCGGATTATATCTTGTGATCCTGTTGTATTTGGATTGATCTGTTGATGTTAATGTGTTATTTGACAAGTGAGCTACATGTGTAAACCTTTAGATCGACCATTTGATGACCAGAACATAGAAATAATCGAGGCCCAAAATGGATCCTCGAACTGTCTGGGTTTTTGGAAAACCCAGAAACCGTCTGACAAGAACTTTCAATGCTCAGATCTTGCATCTTAGTTGTTGTTGGATCAAGTTGATGACTAAAACTTGTAGTAATACATAAGTACTACAATATCGATGCTCAAACAAACCCAGAAATGAATTACAATGAGAATTTGAACCGGTCAAACAAGACACCTTGTCTACTGACATGCTTTTCTGAGCAGCTCTCCGAAAATTATTTATTTTGATTAATAAATTGAAATAAATGGTTTTTAATTATTAAAAATACTAAATAAATTCCTAAAAATTATTTTAAAGTCTGAAAATTAGTTTTTTTTTATTATTTTGAGTATATTTCATAAATATTTAATATTTTTGAAATATAAATGGTATTTAATTTATTTAATTATAATATTAAATAAATTATTTAAAAATAATTTTAATACATGAAAAATCATGAAAAATTATATTATGGTATAAGAAAATATTTTAAGTTATTTTTAATGACTTAATATTTTGTGATGAATTTCATTAATTATTTAATATTAATGTTAATTAAGTTATTTAATAAATATATTAAATAAATTATGGAAAAATAGAATTAATGTTTTAAAAATCATATAAAAATAATTTAAGGGTTAGAAAAATATTTTAAGTTATAATATATAACTTTTGATATTTTGTAATAAAAATATTAATATTTTAATATTAATGGCAATTATCGGATAATAGATTTAAAGGTTTAAAAATTATATAAATATGATTTTAAGGTATTAAAAATACTTTGATATATTATAAATATATTATAATATTATATTATGATTTTCATTAATATTTGGTATTAAATAATTATTAATAATAAATGAATTAAGTTGTATTTAATTCATTTAAATCCGATATTAATGATTGAAAAATCTTGATAAATGATATTAATTATTCAAAAAATTTTACGAGCTTACAAAAAATACTCCGACTGTTAATAAAATTATCTAAGATAATTTCTAAGTGTTTAGACAGAGTTTAATTGAACTTAGGCTCAAAACTTTATCCGACCAAGCCGTCGGGATGTTAGAATTTTGCCGAACTCAACTCAGACTGTCAAAGTTTGACTTGAGGATAGGTCGTATGTGTGTTATAGACTGATAGGGTTATGTGATAATACGTTTAGGTTATTTTAAATATTGTGATGATATTATTCTAATGTGTAGATCGGTATTATTTATATTAGGTTTAGACAAAGCCTATTAATTGCATAGCGGTAATCAATAGTTCAGACAAGTTTTTTTTAACTCTACTTTGAGTTGTTGTAGAATTGTACTCTGTACGTATTGCATGTATAAGTCAGGTATGAAAGGCTGATCACCTTCATTACCATTCGGTTCAGATAAATTTGTTTATGTGTAATACTTGTTCAGTCAAAAGTTTGTTCGTGTTAGTTCTCAATTATATTGATAAATTATAGCCAGCTTATTATTCAGACTCTTTCAATGATGATATATCCTTAAATAATATTTAAACTTGCTGATCAACTTTCATGCTCACCCTTGCTATATCATGATAAAACATTACAGATTAAGGCGAATACTTTGGATACAAGGAAATGTTAAAGACAGTTCCAGCTTAAAGCTAATGTGTGCGATTAGATTTTTAATAGTATTGTGTAATAATAATGTTATATGTTAGACAAGTTATGAATTGTGTATAAGCTAAGGTTACTCGATTTTGGGGTAGTGTGTAAAGTGTATTGTATAAACAATTTATTTTTATATCTTTCGCAATAGTTATAGAATGATTGTACCGGATCCGTGGTGATTTGGCACCCGGATCTGGGGCTCTCACAGGTGTGCTGCAACGTGGGAATTATTTTTCCAAAATGGCATGCCGTCCCTTCCTTTTGTCAACTATGGCGTTCTAGCCTTTTTCCTATAAATAGGGTGCTTAGTTAGAATTGAAAATCACACCAGAATTCATAAGTTTTCTCTCTCTATATATTATCGAGCGTATATTTGTGAGTATTTTGATACTTTGAGAGTTGCTATTCAATGCAAGTTTCCTTCAACCTTATACCTGATATTTCAGCCGGAAGTACTGTTCTTTTGAGGTAAGGGATGTTATTTTCTTCGTAAATGATATTATTTCCTTCAATATCATTAAACCTAAATATTGATAAGAATTTTATTGTGGAATTTCTAACTTTTTGTGTCGGGGTTACTATTCACGTATACGACACTATTCACGTATACGGTACTATTCACGAATACGACACTATTTATAAAAAAAATGAAATTCTCTTCTTTGTCCAAGATGTCTAGTATGGTTACTATCTTTGAATGTATCCATGTTTTGATATTTATTTTTGAATTCTGCTCCACAAATGATTATTATAGAGTATTTTTTTGTTGGATAAACTGTATTATGAATCTCTAATATTTGTCTTTTTATCTCACTGGATTTATTTTCTTTAAGATATTTTTCATCATCCTCAGTCCTAAATGATGATATTACTGAATATGTTTAGCCTGTAGTGCAAAGATGAATGATTAACTGATGAATATCTTTGGCCCGTAGTGCAAAGATGAACAGGTGTTGAGATGAACATGACCATCTGGTGATACAAATAAATATCTTTGGCCTGTAGTGCAAAGATGAATATTTGATTCAAGATGTATATTGATTGATGTTACAGGGATAAAATATTGATGATGAACTTTTAAATATTAGAAGATAGTAGAATTCATTCTCTACTTGACTCTTCTAATGGATTGCTGTTTCCGCTGCAGTTGTTGATCTAAAAATTGTTGTCTATTATATTCTATCAGATTTTTCCCTATTGAAGACTAATGATAATTTATTGTATATTATCTTAGTCATAATATTATTTACTGCGCTAGTTGAGCTCACTCTTTTCCTTTTTGTTCCATTTTTCTTCTCAGGAGGCGAGAATATAGCGGGAACTAGTCGGGGTGTGGAGTGATATTTCCAGTTAGTTGTTTAGCAGTCCTCACTATTTTATAAAATAGTGTGATAATAATTGTAATGAGGACTCCTTTTGAGTTTGAATACTATATAGAAGACAATATTTGTATTTAAACTCACAGTTTTTGTGTTATCGTATTTTGTACGATAATTATATTAATGAAGTTGTTGTTGTTTCTGTACCATGTATTTGGCGACTCAGAATGGGTGGTGTATACCTATTTTGGGGGCGTCACAGTTAGTATCAAAGCTTAGGGATATGGCCTCTGGCATAGATCGGGGAATAGAACTAGGAGGGGAGAGACGAGTAATTCTTCGCTAGTGTGTTATACCTAAGCTTGTTTGGTTGGTTAGTCGGAGCATATGGTTAATATGTGATATGTTAAATTGTTAATTAACCCTTGTTTTATGGCAGTATTTGAGAATGGCAGCCGAGAATGTTAATAATAGAGTGAATGAGACTGTGAAGACACCTTTAATCACCACCCAGGGGAACGTGCAATAGGAAGACAATATTCCTCCTGTAAACAACACTACCGAACAAATGATGAATGATGGGTTGTTTAGAAGCTTTTTGCAGTTTATTCAATTATTGCAATAGTAATTACTGCATAGTATCTCATATTATTGATTCAATTATTGTCACAGTATCATCTGCATTATATTTTATATTATTAATTCAATAATTGAGACGACAAAGTTATTCATATTATTATTTGCAATATTGACGATGTCTAGAAAGTTCTGTCGAGGAAAGGGGTTTGGTCACCTAATTGTGCGCCAATAGGGAGAAATCCTTATCAAAAAGCCCCCTCTTTTCTAGGAATGATCTGGTTGTTAAATATTGTGAGTTATAATATTAATGATGAATAATTGTTGAAATATTAAAAATGTGTTTAGTAAAGATAAATGATTTGTGGTAAATATTTATTCAATTTTTGATATTCGTTATGAGGCGTTTGTTGTAAGTTTGACTTAGTATTCCATGGGATGATTTACTAATTTTATGGACCGTCGGTGGTGGTTTTAATAGTAAATTAATCTGGATCGTCGGTGGTGGTTTTAATAGTAAATCAATTTGGACTGTCGGTGGTGGTTTTAATAGTAAATCAATCTGGACCGTCGGTGGTGATTTTAAAAGTAAATCAATCTGGACCATCGGTTGTGGTTTTAATAGTAATAAATATGGACCGTTCGTTCTAATAGTAAATTAATCTGGACCATTTGTGAATCAGTTACTATTTAGTCCATTCTCATATAAATAGAAGCTTAATTCTTCTTTCATTCTCTCCAATTCACTGAGACTCACAAGAGAAACTACAGAGAGAGAAACTATAAAGAGTAAGAAGAAACGTATTCTGCTGCTTCACTATTACAGTATCTAGTCTTCTACTAAGGTAAGGGGTATTATTTCTTTCGTATTCATAAGGAATGCTATTTTTCGTATTCATCTTTTAATATGTGGGAATAACCTGTCTACGCGGATTACGTATCGCATGACAGGTGAAAATTTATTTACAGTTTCGTATATTATTTCTTTTCATATTCTTAAATCTAAACTTACTATGGTAAGTATAGCTTCTATAATTTTTGAAATTAGTGGAATATCCTTGAGTTTTGCGCTTCATCCGGTATCATTCCATTGGAATATTTATATGAACTTTCTTATTAAATATCAATATTTTTACCTGTGGTACTATTCACAGGTTACTATTCACTCAGTTACTATTCACTTAAATATTATTCACACGGGGATTAGGGATACTTTTCATACCAGGGTACTATCACGTAAGAAGGCACTACTCAATAATTGTTACAGTAATTACTGTTTAATATTTTATTTTATTGATTCAATAATTGCTACGTTGATATTTTATATTATTGTTGTTTCAATAATTGTTATTGCACAGTATTTTCTATTATCAGATCAATAATTTATATTATTTGAATAATATTTTTAGATAGCATTATTGACAACGTCTAAGAAAGTTCTGTCTAAGGAGAGGTTTGGTCACCTAATTGCGCGCCAGTAAGGAGAAATTCTTATCGGAAAGCCCCATCTTTCCTAGGAACGACCTGATTGTCATAATTGTGATTTTGTAATATTATTTATAAATAATTAATTACTAATTTATATGATAAGGAAATATTTATTTTATGTGGATATAATTGAAGGAATTAATGCTGAGGTGTTTTATCAGTATTTTGTCAGAATGGAGGTATTAAAAATCGTCCGTATGTGAATTTTGGGCATTTTCTGTTTGGAATTTGGAAAAACTTTCTTCTACAAAGTTGTAGAGAATTAAATTTCCTATGGAGAGGACATTAGATTTGAATTTTTTTTGATAAAAGAGCTATTTGTTATGAATTATTGAAGTTTTGGGAAATTAAATATTTTTATTAAAATTATGGGTGGGACCCACTTTTGTTTTAAACATGTGGGCTGCAAATTTTTTTTAGAAATGGCATGCTGGTGGTTGGTCTTGGTAGGTGGCGTAGAAGGAGGAAAATATATATTATTTTATTAATTTAGTCTCCTTTGGCGTTCTAGCATTTTTCTATAAATAGGGTGCTTAGTTAGAATTGAAAATAACACCAGAAACAAGTTTTCTCTTTCTCTATATTAACGAGCGTATTTTGTAAGTATTTAGATACTTTGAGAGTTGTCATCCAGTACAAGTTTCCTTCGGCTTTACATCCAATATTCCGATCAGAAATACTGTTATTTTGAGGTAAGAGATATTATTTTCTTCGTAAATGATATTATTTTCTTCAATATCATTATGCCGAAATATTGATATGAATTTTATTGTGAAATTTCTACCTTTTTGGGTTGGGATTACTATTCACGTATACGACACTATTCACGTATACGACACTATTCACAAACACGATACTATTCATCGAAAACTGAAGTTTTCTCTTTTTTGTCCTATTATGGTTACTATCTTTGATTGTATCCATATTTTGATCTTCATTCTTGAATTTTTCTCCGTTATTGTTTATTATGGAATATTTTTAAACTTGAATTATCTAAAGTACAAATCTTTAATCTTTGTCCTTTTATCTTACTGGATTCGTTTTCTAAAATATTTTTCATCATCCTCAGTCCTTAATTATGATACTTTATGAATATCTTTGGCATGTAGTGCAAAGATGAATAATTAACTAATAAATATCTTTGGCCCGTAGTGCAAAGATGAACAGGTGTTGAGATGAACATGACCAACTGGTGATGCAAATGAATATCTTTGGCCTGTAGTACAAATATGAATATTTGATTCAAGATGTATATTGATTGATGTTACAGGGATAAAATATTGATGATGAACTTTTAAATCTTAGAAGATAGTAGAATTCATTCTCTACTTGACTCTTTTAATGGATTGTTGTTTCCGCTGCAGTTGTTGATCTAAAACATATGGTCTATTATGTTCTATCAGATTTTTCCCTATTGAAGACTAATGATAATTTGTTGTATATTATCTTAGTCATAATATTCTTTATTGGGCTAGTTGAGCTCACCATTTTCTTTTTTGTTCCATTTTTCTTCTCAGGAGGTGAGAACATAGCAGGAACTAGCCGGGATATGGAGTGATGGTTAAGGATAGCTATTTTAGTAGTCCTCACTATTTTATAAAATAGTGTATCAATAATTGTAATGAGGACTCCTTTTGAGTTTAAATACTGTCTATTAGACAATATTTGTATTTAAACTCATTGTATATGTGTTGTAGTATTTTGCACGACAATTGTATTAATGAAGTTATATTTATTTCTGTACCATGTATTTGGCGACTCAGAATGGGTGATGTATACCTATTTTGGGGGCGTCACAGTATAAGACCTTTTTCAGCATGCTGTTGTCGAGAGCTACAGAATGACATGGGATTAGAGGTTGTACGAAGTCTGGAAGATGGGACCATGCCCTTGGTCTTCAAGCTTCAAATTTTATCCGGTGTGCTGTCTTGTGCAGTAGTCACTCGGGATTGGAGCTCTTTGGTTCTTGTAGAATATTTCTATTTAGAATGTATGCTTGAATGTTGTTGAGACGACACAATGTGGGATCGAGATGGCAAATGACGGTTTGCCCTTCACCGGGGTTATCTCCGGTTTGAGATGATTTAGCGATTGTTGCTCAGGGTTATCTCTGAGATTGGACTGCTGCAAGTGTTGACCGTCCTCAGGGTTGTCTCTAAGGTGTGCCTGACCTCCCGGGGTTATCTCCGGGCTTGGGGAATGAGTGCCTCAGGGTTATCGCAGAGTGTTGAAGCTGATTGCTGTGGGCTGAAACAAGCATTTTCGAGGTTATCTCTGGAACTGTAAATGCATGCCTCGGGGTTATCTCTGAGGTTTGATTGAAGATCCCGAGGTTGTCTCCGGGATTGGGATTGAACATCTCGGGGTTATCTCCGAGATGGCAAATTTCTCCGGTGTTGTCTCCGGAACTGTAACTGCATTCCTCAAGGTTATCTCCGAGGTTGATACTGCCTTTCCCGGTGTTATTTCCGAAACTGAGACTGAATATCTCGGGTTTATCTCCGAGATGAATCAGCCTTCTCCGGTGGGATTTCTGGAACTTGAACTACTTTCCTCGGGGTTATCTCCGAGGTTAAAACTGATACTCCCGGTGTTATTTTCGGGGTTGAGGTTGAAACTTCTGGTGGTATTTTTGGGATTGGAACTGAGCTATCTTCTAGGGTTATCTCTGAAAGACGATGCTACCCTTCCTGCAATGTTAGTAACAGGTATGCAGAAAATTTCAAATGTCTACAGATGCCCCTCTTTATCATATTCATGCAATGCAATGGAATGGATAGGATAAAGAATACTAGACACTTGAAATGTCAAGATAAACATGATGTCATGTACAACAACATGATGCAAATGTATGATGCATGTGGTTTGTTGGACTATTTTCCAACAGGGTGGGATGATTGCCGGCTCCCTTTGACTTCTACTGGGGATGGCAATCAATGACCAACCTGATGCACTATTTGGACGTGCGATCCAAAGTTACCAGGAATCTTTACGATGTTGATGTTGGGTTTATCACCAAAGTCCTAAATCCTTGGTATAGACTTTCACTGAAGATGTATCTCTCATGTACAAGAGACTCTATGGGGATGTGTGTTGTCTGTTAAAGATGTGTATAACATATTCCATCATCGGTCCTCCCCGATGAGGATGCTCTGCCGGAGTTACTACCAATAGTCCGTGTTGTCTGGATTGCCTAACCTTTGCTGACATGTTCATCAACAGATGAAATCTCTGTTGGGGCTGACGTCAAGGTTGCTTGACCTTTGTTGACGTATGCATCATTGGCTGAAATCATCAGATGGCTTCCGATGCTTCGATGGGTATACTTGCCATCGGTTGAATGTTGCCAAGGTTGCTTAACCTTCGTTGACATGTACATCAACGGATGAAAATGCGTGATACCCCCGCCGGGGACAAGTGTTTGGAGTTGCGACCCAAAACTGATGGCATCGGACCTTCGTGAGGTATTACCGAGTGTAGTTTGCAACAGTTGTGATCATTGGTATAGTAAGCCTGTGTCTGGGAAAATACCAATGAGTGGCTTGTAGACCTATAGTTTGGTCCATGAAAACCAGGATTTCCGGCCTTTTCGCTCAATCGCGTAGCATCTTTTTTCCTGATTTGACTTTTTCAGCTTGTGAGAACTCCTTTGCAACTCAAACTGGACCGAGCCAGAGGGGTGGGCCTGACCCATGGGGCCAGCTGTGGGTGTCCTTTAAGGCAGCTGTGGCTTTCATAAGTCAATTTTAAGTTGTGCCGCACAAGGAATCAGAGAGCTCTTCTTCAGATCTACTGAGTTCGCGCGTCTTTCTACAAATTCGATCACCGTACAAGTGTTCTACACTACCCTAATAACGTATGCATGTCTTATTTTCCAATTTTTATCCTTTGGAAAATGACTTTTTATATGAAATGCGTCTAAACACATAGTAGTGAATATGCATGCTCATATGTCTTGATAAAAAATATTTAACATAGAAAATGTTAGTATAAAACTATGCTGAACATAATGATGTGAAAAAATTTGACTTTTGAAACAATCAAATTTGTACCTTTTTCTGTTATTTCTTATCCTAGTTGAGGACAAATGAACAAAGGTAAGTAAGCAAATCAATCCTGGTATTTAATCTACCATCATGGATTGTGACTTTGATATTTTTATGCATTATAGGATGTTTATAACTGTGGGTATGTGTGCTACTGAATGGGCACCTAGTCATGCCTATGTACATGTGGATAGTCCTATTTGTAAAGGAGACTCTGGAAATTTTTTTCCAAAAGTCTAGGCATTGGGTAGACATGCATTTTTAACTCTACTGTTGGCGTATGTTAAAGTAATGCATGCATGCATATAGTAATAAAATGCATTTGAAAAAGCTCCATGTTAGAATTTATCACACACTTTCTGAGGTGATTTGGAGACTTGTGTCCAGATATTATGGATCCAGATCAGCCGAGTAGTTCCCGCAGGACCACTTCAGGTGTACGGAGGAGGGCTTCTGAAGTGCCTCGACCCCATTCAGTTAGACAGCCTCGTCGTCTGGCGGAGGCGGTGATTCGTCCTATCCAGGTTGATGTATCGGATGTCGAGGACGAGAAGGAGGATGCACCGGTAGCGGCTCCAGCTCCTGCTGCTCATATTCCCCGTAGGGATTTCTCAGAAATTCAGGTGGCTATTCCAGATCTTCTGGGTGATTTGAGTCGCTACCCCTCAGTTTACTTATATGCAAATAAGGTAAAAGCTGGGTTTGATCTTCCTTTTTCCTATTGAGGAGGAGCAAGGATTTTGACATTGATTTGCATGTAATGTAGGTTCCTGACTTCACATAGCCTCGAGGGAACTGGTTCAGCATACACTCCCTGTATCAGGCTCTGCATCCAGATAGCCGAGGTATTGTGCATGATTGGGGTTTTGAGGCGTTCTTTTCCATTCTTTCCCGTCGTTGTCCCTGGGATTACCTTAGGGCATTATCTGAGTGCTGGTTTCACCAGACTCAGTCTCTCCATTTGTTGGATCATGAGGTGATGATGACACCGATGGATTGGTGATTTATCACCGGTATAGAGTTTGGAGGGGCGCCAGTGCCATGTACGGCGAATATTACCCCGACTGCCGTTAGATCCTTCTTGGGAGTTTCGGTTGAGGCGCTCAAGGGTAGGACCATCCATACGGGCCCTTTGAGCGTAGATTCTATGAGTGGGCTGTTGAGTAAGCCCATGCCCACTGATGTGAGAGTCAGGGATCACATTCTTCGACGATTGTTCCTGGTTATCATCAGAGATTGTTTCATAGCAGATAACTCTTCTACGGTGTCATTCGCTTTGATCAGCGCCACGCGGGAGGTGGATCATATTGGAGAGTATGATTGGGATTCCTACACCTTTGCCTATTTCCTCAGGGGAATGCGCATGCGTTCGCAAGGCTTGATAGAGGCTTGGCTAGGTTTTTACCCGTTTCTGTTGGTGAGTATTTCTCTTTTAATTTCCCATGTACATGTTAAGAGTGTTCACTGATAGCAGATGTTTTGCCTTTGTGTTGGCAGTTTTAGGCCAATGAGAGGCTTCCATGTTTGCGTCCCGTGAGTGTGTTAGGTTTAGATACCTATACACGAGGACGGCGATGACATCACTCCATTATGGCGGAGGTTTCTGTAGCGAAGGGTTTCACCTATTGTCCCTTATAGCTGGAGTTGTTGACAACTGATGTCATCACTTGGGTTCCCTACCCTGGGAAACATTTGACCATTGGATTTGAGGTTGGATTCCCGACTAGTGTCGAGCACGTGATATCCACCCGTAGGATTCCTTTCTTCACAGATGGAGGATGGGAGCTCTATTTAGGAGAGCATGCTATTAGGAGCACCACATGAGAGATTTGTGTACCGATCTTGCCTCATGTCAGGCGTTATTGGCCTGTATTGCAGTCACCCGTCGATGACATCCCATTGATGGGTATTGACGGATATACTTTGTCAGATGGTTCACATACCCAGGATATATTCCATCATTGGTGGTCCCCTCGTACCATTGGAGCCCAGACCCGAGCTACTCAGTTTATTGGGGATATGGTTCCTGGATCCGTGATGATGACGGATTAGTTGACCTGTGTTTGAGATCCGACTCATTCGACATAGATTTATCGTTTGACTCGACAGTTGGACCGGACACATTTTTTCATCCAGCACTTGGGTAGAGATCCTTCAGAGGCAGATACTTTTGATCCTTCCAGCTCAGGTGCTGGCCCCTCAGGTGACCCATATGGCTTTGCCGGTGCAGATCCTCTCTTTTATAAGCCTGGCATCCCTGTTGATAGAGAATCCAGTGACTCAGGAGGAGTTACATCAGGTAGATAGGATTGATGATGTAGATATTGACACCATTGTCTTCTTCTGATGTGTATTCTCGTTATCTCTTTTGATAGGTCTCTATTAGATATTGGGTGGCTGTGCCCCATTCTCGCTATATCTTTTGATAGGCCTATGTTAGTAGTAGGGCGTCTGTGCCCCATTTCCCTGTATTTTTAGTTGTACAGAGATGATGTATGTAGATGATGTACTTAGGAATGTATGTACTATTTTCTATTTCCTACATCATATTGCCATCTATTATTTGTCATGCATGTATCATGTTATACATATGTATGTATGTCTAGAGATATGCAACATTGACCCCTGGATGATCTTATGATACGACCTACACAGATGTCTTCTTCGACAGTCAGCCGCATAGATCATACCCCACCAGTGTTGATAGCCTCCCGTCTGAGGTCGTGGTATGATAGTATGTCACCTACAGATAGGGTGACTGTAGATTAGCTATTACAATATTCTATGACCCCCTTGATGTTTCAGGTTCCCGTAGGCTTTGTAGAGGCTATGCTGGAGCATTAGATACCGGAGAGACAGGTTTTTTGTTTTGGTACCCAGGAGTTGACTCCTATATTAGAGGAGTACGAGCGGTTGACGGCTTTGGCCATAGACAAACCTTACGCTCGTATGGCTGTTAGAGATATGCACCGGCATTTCATGACCCTCATCGGGTTACGACGTAGAGTAGTAGAGGATGAGATTACATCTGGCCATGTATTATCCCAGAGTTTCCTGATAGACAGATTTGGTTCAGTGGACAGATATGCGCGGCACTCCAGGGATTTTACCACACCAGATGATCAGTGGCATGTGGCTAGAGTGGATGTACTCGTGATGTGCGTAGTGGCGTATGTGTACATGCCATGGTATATGGACGAGATGGACATAGGTGTCATCATGGCAGTGAGAGCTCTCAGGGAGGGTTATACCATTATCCCTATGATCGTGGCTGAGACGTTGAGGTCGGCCACGTTCTGTAGCACCTACCCTGCAGGGGTATTTACAGGCAGTTCGGTTATGTTATACGTATAGTTTATGTCACACTTGAGACCGATTGGTACTTTCCGCCGACACAGGTACTGCTTTACCCATGATATAGCTATGTCATACTCCTTTCAGCCATCAGAGTGTACAGACGCTATGTCTTGGTCGGTATTCTTAGTAGGGATTGCAGATCCGTTTGGCATCCTGCTGTGTTCAGGGCTCAGTTCACCCTATAACTTCATTACTCACGTTCCTGGCATGGACTATCTCCCTCTGGCTGGTTTGAGGGGTATGTCTACCTACCACCCACTGGCTGTGATGTCATAGTTTGACCAGTTCTAAGACTTCCATCCTTTTGAGGGTGCGTTAGGTCAGCGTGTGGCTTCTCGCCATTTATCAGTAGAGGACCGATCCCGGGTGTATGCTTGTTGGGATCAGCGTGAGATAGCTGCTTGTTTTATTAGCCATCCGGGCTGTTCGCCAGAGTATTCTGTGTGGATGGAGACAGAGACTTCATTGGCTACGACAGTGTCCATAGTGTTGGGTATTAATTCTGACGATGGAGAGCCCATAGAGGACATTGCTTCTCACTCTGAGGAGGAGCCATTCACTGGGTTGCCAGCAGCTCTTGTAGATTCTCCCAGTACTAGTAGTGTCGTGATCCAGCATTCAACACAGTATTTTGAGCAGAGTCTCCATGTAATGACCTTCGAGAGAGATCAAACTAGAGCCTTGATGTTAACAAAGATGCCGTTCTAATAAAGAGAGACGAGGAATTATCACATAGAGATGCCGCTATTGAGGAGCGGGATGAGGCCAGATCAGCCAGAGATGTCGTGATAGTTGAGCGGGATGGCACTATATTTGCCCAGGATGTAGCTGTTACAAATAGTACCACAGTGAGGTCCCTTACTACTGGCATGATTGCAGAGATGAGCACGTATATTGATGAACACAATGTCACCATGTAGATGGTCGTAGATCTGTTAGCTCGTGTGGATACCCTTGTGCAGGAGACCACATCGTTACCTCCTTCTTCTGAGAGAGATGCCATGTTGGGCTGGATAGCTCGCATATACATTGATTTGTAGATGAGCTTGTATTTTCCTGCATAGACTAGCTTAGCCATTTTGTCATATACAGTTCATATTGTATATATCAAACAACATTATATATAGCAGGGAAATATATTTTTGATCACTTCCCTTTTAGTTATGCCTTGTTGCTTGCTTGATATTTTCCTATTTCTTCAGGGCTTGTGATCTTGATGTATTCTGAATTCCTCCTTGATGGATGGACATTGAGTTGTCTCAAGATATTTCAGAATAGATCGTTGATCTGTGTGTATTCCCTACCATCTTTGGTGTCTTGGGACTGGTTTCTGTATGTAGATGCGGAGATGAGTGTGGCTTTCCTCTCTGAGGTTGATTGTATCACAGATGGTCGCCGGTACTCCTTTGTATGGGGGAGCCCAGTTAGTTCCATCTCTTATGGATTGGAGTTTTTCTTTGAGGAGTCAATCGAAGCTTAGATGGTCGCCGAATCTCCCGTTTACATGGGGAGGTCAGGTAGTTCCATCCCTTTGGTCTGAAGCCAATGAAATGTGATGGGTTAAAGGATGATCCCAGTACCGTTCGCATGTTTTTATGTTTTGGTAGGGGGTTAGACCAAACCATGATTGGCTGCCTACGTACTCCTATTGAAGAGGAGATCAGGTCTGTGTAGTTCTAACCTGGTGTGAAGGTTCAACGCTGTATGGTGGCAAAAGGGTGTAGAGATTTTTTTGTTATTTTTGTAATGAGAAGGGTGTAGAAATGTTTTTATTTTATTGCGACCGGACCATATAAAATATGGCTGCATACGTACTCCAGTGTATCAAGGAGATCAGGTCGGCGTAGTTCGCCCCATGTTCAGAACGGTTTGCAGCCAATGAAAAGTTTGATCCCATGTTTAGGACAAACTGTGGGTGAGAAAGTTTAATCCAATGTACAGGACCAACTGCAGGTGTGAAAAGTCTTATCCCTAGTGGGCTAAAACTGCGGGTGAAAGGTTCAATCCCTGGTGGGATAACCGAAGTTGAGTAAGGGTTCAAAACCAAGTGGAGAGAAAAAGGATCTGGCGATCCGAAACTAGGCTGCTTGTTAGAAAAGTGTGTTTGTCCCTAATGGGGCGGATGAGTGTGAAGAGAAGTAGTATGTAGTGGAGGGTTAGAAAACCTAAAATGACTGGGGGGATCTGATGATCCAAAACCAGGATGTTTGCTTGATGGTGACCTCATACATAGTACCATTTCAAGGTGTCCGAGTTGATAAGCTGTGGAAATTCAACGCCATCCATTTCCTATAATCTGAGAGCACCTCCTGTCAATACCTCCTTGACAATAAACTGGCCTTCCCAGTTTGGGGCGAATTTTCCCTTAGACCGATCTTGGTTGTCAATGATCTTCTTCAAAACAAAGTCGTGTTGTTTGAATTGCCGTAGCCGAACTTTTCTGTTGTAGGACCTAGCGATCCTTTGTTGATATAACTGACCGTGGAAGATAGCAGCGGTACGCCTTTCGTCTATTATAGACAATTGGTGATACCTATCTTGTACCCATTGGTCTTCATCCAACTGAGTGTCTATTAACACTATGAGGGATTCCATTTTCACTTCTATGGGGAGCACTGCTTCCATCCCATATGTTAATGCTCAGGGGGTTGCCCCAGTGGAAGTGCGCATTGATATTCTGTAGGCTAACAGAGTCAGATGCAATAAGTCAGGCCATCCTTTGTGTTTGGCAGACATCTTTTGCATGATCTACTTGATGTTTTTGTTAGTCGCTTCAACAGCACCATTCATCTTTAGACGGTAGATGACGGAGATGAGATGTTTGATGTGGAATTTACTGCACAACTCCTCCATCATTCTGTTGTTGAGGTTATTAGCATTGTTTGATACAATTACCTCTGGTTGTCCATATCGACAAATGACATTGTTTCTGATGAAACGAATGATGGCTTCTTTGGTAACCCTGGGGAAGGAGGCTGCTTCTACACACTTGGTGAAGTAGTTGATCATGGTGAAGATAAACCGATGCCCATTACTGGCTTTGGGCTCGATGGGCCCGATCACGTCCATTCCCCACATTGAGAAGGGCCAGGGCGAACTCATATTATGGAGCTCCCTTGGAGGGGCGTGGATAGCATTCCCATAAATTTGGCACTGATAACATCTCTTGACGCGATCCTCACAGTTCGCTTTGAGAGAGAGCCAGTAATGCCCTGTTCTGAGGATTTTCTTAACAAGTAGGGGGCCACTCATGTGTGGGCCATATACTCCACCATGGATCTCATCCATGAGCCTTTGAGCTTGGTCCTTGTCCAGATATCTGAGGAGACCTAATCCTGCATCTCTTTTGTAGATTGCATCTCCGCTCAGGTAGAATTTCATAGCCAGTCGATGGATCCACCTTTTTTCAGTCGGGTTCGCCTCACCGGGTGTAGATCCATCTTGTAAATACTCCTTGATATGTTGATGCCAAGGGTGCTAGATGGGAGGTTGATGAGTGGAATTTATACCCGCGAATCGAATAATTTGTGACTTAAATAATTGCTTGTTCTCATAGATTTTATATGATTATAGTGTTATTGTGCTTAAGCGTCATATTGCAGGTCTTATCAGGTGTTTTATAGCTTTCAGGGGCAGAATTGGCCAATTTACATATGCCCGCACCGCAGCGCCAAAGCCAAGGCTTAGACTCGCCCCGTAGCGCCACCTCTGTCCCTGCTGACGTCATCATGGCGCCGCAGCGCCAATGCTCCTTCTTGGACTCACGCTGCAGCGCGAGTTTCAATCTCTTTATGAATGACATGGCACCGCAGCGCCAACCACCAGCTTAAAACCTGCGCCGCGGCGTAACCTTCGGTGCCCAGGCAGAGAATGCTTGGGTTTGACCTAGCTTGAAGAAAAGAGGCGTATAAAGCACAGGAGAGGCTCTGCATATGAGGGAGCAGACATCCTATATCATAGTTTTTAGTTAGTTTTAGCTTAGATTTAGTTTTCCTCTATAATTTCTCTTCCTTTCTCTTAGTTGTTGTCTGTAAATATAAATTAGGTAGATTAGGGAGAAGTCTGGCATATCCTTGGAGCGGCACGAGCATTGAACGACACAGATTGGAAAGCTTAAAAGGAGCGAATTGCTTGGAAACCGAAGGGCTTTGACAGAGTTTCTTCTTATCCATTTATTTCCTTTGTTATTGTAATCCATAAATGTTGTCTTTTTTGCTACTTGTATTTGGTTTAATAGCTATGAACTGAATATTTGCTCTAAGGGCTATAATGGAGCCCTTTGTTATTTAAATTGACTGGGTTGGCACCATATGATTTGGTTTAATATATTTGTGCTTTATGATTCTCGCAAAGACATTAGTGATGATTTTGGTAATCTACATGATATCGACAAAAGGAATGTAGATTTACACCTAAATATATTGGCATGTGATTTTGGGTTTTGACTGCATAAGTTGTGCGTAGAATAGACATATCTCTGTGCGCCACGTGCGACCTTATTGAGAGCTTATGCTTAATTCCTTGTTATGATTAATTCGCATAGACATATATAGGATTGCATCTAGCTTGGGCGTTCTTTTCAGTTCTATTCCCTTTTGGGTGGATCTGGAGAGGATATGTTTGTGCATACCTCGACAGAGGTGTATAAGCACCTATGTGTTCTCGGTCGACAAATTGTCGTGACCATTAAGACCAAAGAGAGAAGGGTAGCTAGTTTGATGAAACATAGCACGCCAGGTGTTCGACAGAATGCCTGTGTGGGGTGAAGTTGTGACCTTATCTTATAATTCCTTAGATTACCATTCGTTATCCATTTACTTGCTTTGTTAAATAGATTAATCACACTTCCATTTATAACTATTTAAATAAGACTTAGGCGATATAAAGTTAGTACTTGGTTAATCAATAGATATAATTCCTCGTGGGTTCGACAACTCTCTTATCATTATATTACTTGTTGACCGCGTATACTTGCGCGTGTTTATCGGTTACGAAATCGACCAACAAGTTTTTGGCGTCGTTGCCGGGGAACTATAATTCTAATATTGTCCAATATTGATTTAAATCAATTTAGTCTTACTTTGAACTTGTATATATTTATTTCTTTTATTTGTTTGATCTTCCTTTCGTTTTGTTTTTAAGTTTACAGATTATGGACGATCAATGTTATCAATGGCCTTATGAAGGGACGACGCAACCAAGCTCGGAAGAAGGACTCGAGAATTTGCAACTTCAAATTGCTAATGCCTTGATATTTTCTGACAATCTTAAGTGTCAGTCCACTCAGAACGCTTACTGTCAGGAACGAGCTGACTTTGAATCGATTCCCTACCATCCAAAATGCCAGGGTTATCCAAACTCATGGGACTATAGTCAAGAGCACTATTATGATCCGAATCATGCCTCTCAGTTTAATTATCAGTCTCCGACGCATTATGAGTTTACGTCTCAACCCAATGAGAGTTTTTATGAGACCTTAACACGTGAAGAAGAGAACCGGCTTGGGGAGCTTCTCACCGACTTTATTGAGAGAAATGAGGTTCTGATGGCAAGCCAAAAAGCCTCATTGCACAACCTTGAGAATCAATTGGGGCAACTCGTCAATGCCATCACAAATCCACCGCAAGGCAATCTCCCAGTCTTAATTGTTCTTAACGATGAAGCAGAAGAGCATTGCAAGGTGGATACGCAAGGAAAATACAATGAGTCTCACATAGTTGTTGAGGAAGACGTCATAGTACAAACTAGCCAACCGGTGGAGTCTAAAGTTGGTGACAAAAGGATAAACAATTGTTGTATAGTCAATACTGATCTACAATTAGAAACCACGCTCCTGACTGTGTAAATCCGTGAGGGCCCAATAACGCACAAAGAACGTTTTCAACTTAAGGAAATAGGCGAATTAGTGGATAATTCTAGTAGCGAAAGCTTCTTTGTGCCGATGGATGGCTGGATGGATGAGGAGAATGAGAATGACCAATCATCCATGTCTGCCAAAAATCCAAAGGAATTGACGAATAGGCGGCATGACAAGGTCATTTTCTCTTATGAGCCGGATTGAACGGTGTCGGTATAGTCAAGCCGACGACTTTAAAACAAGCGCTTGGTGGGGAGGCACCCCCATCTCGGTATAAATTTCATTTATTTTCGTTTACCTATATCTAGTTTCCTCTGTAGTTAATTATTATATTATTTGTAATAATGTCTTTTTGCTTCAAGTGTTTTCTGTTATATTGGTCTTGGCATGTGTAGAAAAATTTTAGAAAATGGCATCTCGCGCCGCATCACCACCAATTGTATTGCAAGTCACGCCGCAGTGCCAACGCCAATTTTCGTGCTGTAGCACCAGTATGGAATGGACAATCTCTCTCCTTCGCGCCGCAACGCCGAATAACAAATGCACACGTGCGCCGTGGCACCAAAGCCAGCCTCGCCTCCTGTTAACTCGCGCTGCAGCGCCGCATAACAAAGGAAAACTCGCGCCGCGGCGCCGACAATGAGAAGTTGGTTTTTAAGAGCAGTTTTTATGCTAGAATTCAACCCATTGCTTCCCATCACTCTCGGCAACCACAACAAGTACCATAAAACCCAAGTATCCCACACATTATTGCTTCACACCTAGCACTCCTAGCCTTCGATCAATTACAAGAGAGCAATCCAGGCGCCTCTATTCCTTGTAGACCCCTATCCAGTGCACGCAGACAACAAAAAGGGGGCAGACTCAAACTAGGGTTCTCACTTAAGGTAATTGGGAAATTTTGTCAATTCTGTTTTGATTTCAAATCATGGGATAGTGTTGTTCTTCTTGCTGTGTAATTGGTGTGATTTCTACTGACGGAAATCTGGGTAGAGCAAATACAAACAAAGGTTTGTACAAATTGGTTTTGAAGAGTGCACTCTAGGTGTTTGATAAAATTCCTGAACCAAAAATTTAACTGATTTGGGGCTGTTTTGGCTTGGATTCGCTGGGACTTCATTGAGGACTATCTACATTAAGTTTTGGGTAGTGTGTGCTTCAATTTTCTGTTTGTGTTCATACAAATTGTTGCGATTTCTTAAATGGCACAAAAGCGACAACGCCTTAGCATGGGAAGATCATCGTCCGTGGCACCACCAGCGGCATGGGACAGAGAAAAATTTGTGAGCGAGGATGCATGGAAGCGATACAAGAGCTCCTTTGCTGTGAGAAATTTAATTCTTGAGTGGGCTATGAGGCCGGATAAAAATGACGATGAATTATTAGCCATGATTTCGGGGCGCTAATGGACCCATTTCACAAAACCACCCGGGTCAGCCAGTGTATCAGTGGTTCGGGAGTTCTATGGCAACGCCAATGCCGAAGGTGATGTGGTTGTCCAAGTTAGGGGAAAGCTAGTGGCATTTGGTAGTTAGGCCATCAATGCACTATTTGCCACGCCCAACTATGCGGGCAAGGACTATATGGAGCCGGGGCTCCGCAGCTACGACTTAGAGGATATTATCAGGAGGCTGTACAAGCCCGGGACCGTGTGGAAGAAGAACGACTATATGGGTGAGAAGACCAGCTTCCCGACTTCAGCGCTCAGTCGCTATGGGAAAGCGTGGTTCAGCTTCATGTGTGCGAACATGATCCCAACCCGTCACTTGAGCGACATGACCAGAGATAGGGCGATTCTGCTATTCGCCATTGTCACAGGTCTGCAGGTGGATATTGGAGTTTTGATTCACGAGTCCATTTTGAAGGTAATCAAAAGTACCGTGGCTTCGGGGCTTCTGCATCTATCGTTTATCACTCGACTGTGCAAGCAGGTAGGCATTCAGTGGGGGCCAGAGGAGATAACCTTACCTCCCATGGCAGTCATAGACCACCAGACGATCTCACGCTTCATTGTGTGGGATGGGGAAGAGTCGCATATTAGAGGTAAAGGCTACGGGCCACCTACAGCGCTGCCCCCTACTACAGAGCCAGAGCAGGCACAAACTTCAGACGCCGACCCAATTAGACAGGGTCTACTGACTGACATTATGGAGTCCCTCACCCTGCTGCACCAGAAATAGGATGCCGAGGTGCAGAGACAGCAGAGGCACATAGCGACAGTGGCTCAGAGACAGGAGATTGTGATGCAGTACCTGGCTGAGCTGGTGAACACCATGCAGAGCATCTACACTGATTATTATGGCGAGAATGCTGAGTTCACGCCATACCAGTTTCCAGAGCAGCCTATCTTCTCATCATACCCTCCACCATCATCGCCCACTGAGGCTGACGAGGAGTAGACCGCTACTGAATGAGCGAACTTCAGGGAAGCCCTCTTGCATACGATTGCTTTATGTTTAGCAATGAGGGCATTGCTCACCATAAGTTTGGGGGTGTTTTGGCTATTATCTGTTTTATTTTCGTAATGTCATGACTAGGTTGCATACTTTAGTACATTATTATATTTTTATCATCAGTATTGTGGTGCAGTCGTTTTGAACTGCGAGTTTATCAGGATTATGCTTTAGTTTTTATGCCATGAATTGTTTTTGGTTTTTATTATTTAATGCTTTGATTTTTATCAGCATGATTGTGGTTTATAGCCAACTTTTTGGGGCTTTTACAGATTAGATGCTTGTGCCATTTGAATGGTCTTTTTACCCTATTTTAAGCTGCTATTTAGCAAGGGTTATAATTATCATTAATTTTTGATTGTGGCTGATGACAAGCACCAAGTATTTATGCCTATCTCTTAGAGTCGTGTCAAGCACGTATGAGCTAGGGGTTGTTCAATCGTTAAGTTTAGATTGTTATTGATCTGTCCTTCTTAGCAAGCACCGACCAACCGTGTTAACTAGTTATTTTTTTCAAATTTAGTTTGCATGTTTATTACTTTGAGAGTTTGTTCACTTTTATAAACTTTCATTTTTAAAAGGTAATAAAAGACTTAGACGTTTATACAGTTTTGGATCTTGGGTTCTGGCATGTTGGCATATATAAACAAAAAAAAATAAAAAAATGAATGAAATGAGAATAAAAATAGAAAAGAAGAGTTTGTATTGAAAGTTTTGCGGTGGGTCGAGATGGAGCGTAAAACGCACTCGTCCATAAACACAGGACCGATATCGAGATGGAGCATAAAATGCACTCGTTTAATAATCTTTATTTTTATTGTAAAATCTCAGTTGGCTTATGTTTATTACATGGCCTTTACTGCTCGAGTTATTAGATTCATAGGGGTGTTCTACACCTAGTGCCCTAAAGTCGTCTGGCTTGGGAGTCACTGATCAAAAGCTCATTCATGGGTAGTTCTGAATAGCCTAAGGTAATTAAGGACTGTTTGAGTCAGATTTTACTGTCGTCATGCTAGAGTCTTTTGATCTTCTCCTACATTTGCGTCTTATTCTTAATGCTTGTTGAATGTTTAAGTTGCGGAGTGTGCTTATTATTTTTAACAATCGACTGTGCGAACTAATTTGAGCTTTGATTAGTTATGGCAGTTGGTCTCCATACATATACATAGAATGGATCGAATACAGTCTTATGCTTAACATTGAATGAACCCTTATTCATCTCTGTGTTTGCCCTATTCTCTGGGAATGGCTATGATCGAGCTTTGAAGCCATGATACTACTATACAGTTTTATTTTTCTTTCGCGTGCGTTTTATTTTTGTTATTGTGTGATTAGATAGTTTGCTCGAGGACAAGCAAAGACTTAAGTTTGGGGGTATTTGATGAGTAGAATTTATACCCGCGAATCGAATACTTTGTGACTTAAATAGTTGCTTTTTCTCATAGATTTTATATAATTTTATATGATTATTGTGTGATTGTGCTTAATCGTCATATTATAGGTCTTATAAGGTGTTTTATAGCTTTCAGGGGCAGAATTAGCCAATTTACATATGCTCGCACCTCGGCTCCAAAGCCAAGGCTTAGACTCACGCCGCAGCGCCACCTCTGTCCCTACTGACGTCATCATGGCGCCGCAGCGCCAATGCTCCTTCTTGGACTCGCGCTACAGCGCGAGCTCCGGTCTCTTCATGAATGACATGGCGCCGCAGCGCCAACCACCAGCTTAAAGCATGCGCCGCGGCGCCACCTCTGGTGTCCAGGCAGAGAATGCTTGGGTTTGACCTAGCTTGAAGAAAAGAGGCGTATAAAGCACAGGAGAGGCTCTGCATATGAGGGAGCAGACATCCTATATTATAGTTTTTAGTTAGTTTTAGCTTAGATTTAGTTTTCCTCTGTAATTTCTCTTCCTTTCTCGTAGTTATTGTCAGTAAATATACATAAGGTAGATTAGGGAGAAGTCTGGCATATCCTTAGAGCGACACGAGCATTGAGCGACATGGATTGGAAAGCTTGAAAGGAGCGGATTGCTTGGAAACCGAAGGGCTTTGACAGAGTTTCTTCTTATCTATTTGTTTCCTCTATTATTGTAATCCATAAGTGTTGTCTTTTTTGCTACTTGTATTTGGTTTAATAGCTATGAACTGAATATTTGCTCTAAGGTTATAATGGAACCCTTTGTTATTTATATTGACTGTCTTATCTCTTTGGTTGGCACCATATGATTTGGTTTAATATATTTGTACTTTATGATTCTCGCTAAGACATTAGTGATAATTTTGGTAATCTACATGATATCGACAAAAGGAATGTAGATTTACACCTAAATATATTGGCATGTGATTTTGGGTTTTAACTGCATAAGTTGTGCGTAGAATAGACATATCTCTGTGCGTCACGTGCGACCTTATTGAGAGTTTATGCTTAATTCGTTGTTATGATTAATTCACATAGACATCTGAAGAATTGCATCTAGCTTGGGCGTTCTTTTCTACTCTATTCCCTTTTGGGTGGATCTAGAGAGGATATATTTTTGCATACCTCGACAGAGGTGCATAAGCACCTGTGTGTTCTCGGTCGACAAATTGTCGTGACCATTAAGACCAAAGAGAGAAGGGTAGCTAGTTTGATAAAACATAGCACGCCAGGTGTTCGACAGAATGCCTGTGTAGGGTGAAGTTGTGACCTTAGCTTGTAATTTCTTAGATTACCATTCGTTATCCATTTACTCACTTTGTTAATTAGTTAATTAGTTAATTAGATTAATCACACTTCCATTTATAACTGTTTAAATAAGACTTAGGCGATATAAAGTTAATACTTGGTTAATCATTAGAGATAATTCCTCGTGGGTTCGACAACTCTCTTATCATTATATTACTTGTTGACTGCGTATAATTGCACATGTTTATCGGTTGCGAAATCGACCAATAGAGGTAGCTCATCTGATACTTCTCCAATGTAATTCCCATAGGCTGGAGCCTTTTGTTGGGCAAATATAATGGTTGGCATGTTTTCCTTGTCAGGTATGTAGATCAAGGAGGCCAAGGTTGCTAGCGCATCCGCAAAGTCATTCCTATTCTGAGGAATATGGAGGAAGGATATTTCTTCAAACTCTGAAGCCATCTATAGAACCTGCCGATGGTAAGGCAGCAAGTGTAGACCTTTGGTGTGATAGATTCATGTGGTTTGTCTGATTACCAACTCGGAATCTCCAAAGACAGTTAACCGTCTGATGCCCATTGATTGGGAAAGTTTTAGCCCCATGATACAACCTTCATACTTAGCTGTGTTGTTGGTGTTGGCAAACTACAATTTGATGGCGACGGGATGTTACTCCCCTGTAACGGATACTAGAATTGCTCCAGCTCCAGAACCTTCTGTGTTTATAACTCCATCAAAATACATCTTCCATGTTTGGCATGCATCGTACTGATGGTGTTGCTGAACTGCCATTACCCCTTCATCGGGGAAGTATGTTTCCAAGGGTTTGTAATCCCCTACAGGTGCGGCAGCCAGTGGATCCGCAATTTCTTGACCTTTAATGGATTTCTGCGTCACGTAGACGATGTCAAATTGTTGTAGGATCAACTGCCAACTGGACAGTCGATAGTTCAACATGGGTTTACTAAACACGTACTTGAGAGGATCAATGCGGGATATGAGATGGGTTGTGTGACCATAGAGGTAATGCTGTAACCTCATGGAAGCCAATGCTAAAGCACAACACGTCTTCTCAATTAGAGTGTGCATGCGTTCACTGCTGCTGAATCTTTTGCTGAGGTAGTAGATAGCTCGCTCTTGGCCTTTATCTTCTTTTTGTCCCAGCATGCAGCCAATGACATTGTCACTTATGGACATATACATGAATAGGGGAACATCATCCCTGGGTGGTACCAAAATAGGAGCTTTGACTAGCTACTCTTTGATTGTAAGGAAGGCCTTCTGGCACTCATCATTCCATTTCATGGAGGAGTTCTTCCTTAACAACTTGAAGATAGGCTCACAGGTTGCTGTGAGTTGGGAGATGAATCTGCTGATGAAGTTGATTCTTCCCAAAAATCCCCGTATTTCCTTCTCTGTTTGAGGAATGGGCATTTTCGTAATGGCTTGGATTTTTGTGGGATTCAGCTCAATCCCCTTGTGGCTGATTAGGAATCCTAGCAACTTACCTGATTTAACGCCAAAGGCATACTTGGCTGGATTCAACTTCAAGTTGTACTTACGCAACTTGTTGAAGAGCTTTTTGAGATGGTCTAGGTTGTCTTCCTCCCTTCGGGACTTGATAATGATGTCATCCACGTAGATCTCTATCTCCTTATGCATTAAATCATGGAAAAGAGCCATCATGGCTCCCTGATAAGTTGCTTTGGCATTGATGAGGCCGAATGACAACCGTCTATAGCAAAAGGTTCCCCAAGGAGTGATGAATGCAGTTTTCTCACGATCCTTTTCAGCAACCATAATCTGATGATACCCCGCGAAGTAATCAACAAAGGAGTACATTGTCGTATTGAGCTGTATTGTCAATGAGAATGTGGATAAATGGCACGGGAAAGCTATCTTTCAGGCAAGCTTTATTCAGATCCCGGTAATTCACGTAAACTCGCACCTTCCCTCCTGGTTAGGCACGGGGACTATGTTTGATAGCCATTCAGGGTATGTAGACACCATGATGATGCCTGCTTGAAATTGTTTCCCAATTTCTTCTTTAATCTTTAAACTCCACTCAGGTTTCAATCGCCTGAGCTTCTGCCTGACTGGCTTGAATCCCTCTTTGATAGGGAGGCGATGAATAATAATGTCAGTAGACAAACCTACCATGTCTTCATGAGACCATGCAAACACATTCTGGAATTGGGTTAATAGTGTAACCATGTCATTCCTTTGGTTTGGAGTGAGGTCTGTACCAATCTGGATTAGTTTAGGGCTTTCTAAGGTTCCAAGATTGAACGAAGTGGTTTGATCAAGGTTTGGTTTGGGTTTGTCTTCGACCCATTCTTTGATCTCCTGAGGTATCTCAATGTCCTCTTGTATTTCCATCAAGTCTGAGTCCAATTTTTCATCAAAGTTACAATCCTTGCGGAGAAAAGGCACCTTATCAGCAAGTATAGGCACATCTAAATTCAGAGTCCTAAAAAAAAATATGCTTTCACTTAATATATGAAACTGTTCAATCATACAAAGTGTTAGCATGTACTGACAAAACAACTACTAATACTATACAGAAAAGTAAGCAGTTATTATTATCTATAGGGCAGAAGGAGTTTTTGCCCCATTTTACCCTTGTCGACCAATGAAAGGAGTGCTGCTCCAATTGTCAAGGGTGAAGTTCTGATGAACTGTAATGATGGAGGGGCTGCCATCGTCCTCCTTCTCCCGAATGATGACCATTACATCTGGGCAATCATCGTCTGGGGTGTATCTATTTGTGTAATCGTCATGGACAATGATGCGTATGTTTGACATCATCTTGGCGATGTCTTGTTTACGCCTCTGTTCCTCTTCTTCCACTTCAGGATCTGGAACCAGGACTTCTTTCCCTTTTACCGGTATCGGCTTACGAAATAACATAGCCATTACATGGGCAGGCACCTTTACCTGAGACTGTACAGGCTCAGGAACTGTAGGTGGAGATAATCGCCGTGTGGCTGAAGCTGAAGGAATTTGTTTGTGCTTGTGAGGATTCCTGCAACTGGAACTAGCAGTATAGCCTAATCCGGTTGTCCTTGTTTTACTAGGAACTTGAATTGTACGCTTAATGCCCTGATGATCTTTGCCAAACCCTTGTCCAGGTTGATAACCCAATGACATCATTTCTTGAGTGGCCGACATTACTTCGGCAGAAATCTGGGGCATGAGAGGTGGCGCCCCAATAGGATGGTAGTGAGTGTTGCTCACCTCCAGGGCATAAAAACTGACCGGCTCAACTTCTGAATTGAAGCTGATGAGTGGTATGTCAACTTGTTCAGGACATTCCGGCTCAGCATTGACAGTGACTAGGCTATTGTTGATTATGTTTTTAAGTTGCTGATGAAGGGTGGAAGGGACAACCCCGGCCATATAAATCCACGGTCTTCCCAATATCAGATTGTATCCTATTTCTATTTTGAGCACGTGAAAAGATATGCAGAATGTATGTGTACCAATCTCCACTGGCAGTTCAATCTCTCCGACATCGTTTCGTCGAGATCCGTCGAAAGCTTTAATGACTGTATGGCTTCTTCGAATTCTGTTGAGATTGATATTCATCTTCACCAAAGTGGCATAAGGACAAATATTCAAAGATGACCCTTTGTCTATCAAAACTCCTCCCACCATGTATCCAGAAGATAAAACTGCTATGTGCAACGACTTGCAATGACCGGTCCCTTCGGGAGGTATATCATCATTAGTAAAAGATATCACATTGTTGTTAAAAATGTGATCCACCAGATGTTGGAATTTCTCAACATCTATTGACTTAGGCAGTTGGGCTTCTTCCAAAACCCTGAGCAATACCTTCCTGTGATCTTCAAAAGTGAAAACAAAGTCCAGTATGGAAATTCGATGTGGAGCTTCTCTTAAGCTTAAAACCACCTTGGCTTCATTATATCCTATAGTACGGAGAAATTCTTCCACTTTTTCTATGGGAATCTTCCCCTTTTGACTTGATGGTAGGCTTCATCATCCGTTGGGGAAGATACAGTGGATTATCCTTTGACACTGCAGTAGTTATGTAAGATGTGGATCCTTCAACCTCTCTATAATTCCATGAAACGTTTTATAGGCTGACAACAGGATATTGTGGTCTGCATGGCAAGATAATTATCTTTGGCGCATCCACTTGTAAAGGATTGTCAACACCCTTGAGTTGAATAGGTTGAATTGTATGTGAGGGGGTAGCCGAGTCTGTCTCAGAAGATATGACTACTACGACCTCCTTCCACTTTGTAGGAAACGCGTCCCTACTCTATAGTACTACAACATCATTGTCTGCCATCTTCAGGACACCGCTGTTAATTAAATTCTAAATAAGGTGGCGGAGTGCCCAGCATTCTTCTGTGCTGTGACCGCGAGATTGGGAGTGATATTGGCACACTCCATTGAAATCAAACCGTCTTGATCGCGTGCTGATTGGAGGTAGCAGAGTTATGATTCTTCCTTCATTTATCAGCATCTGCAGTATTTCTTCCATTGGTTGGCCTAGGTACGTAAATACCCTTTTGTTGGCAAAATCTCGACGGGCTTTGGCATTTGCTCTTTTTGTAATTTTATCCTCCAGTGTTTCATTTTCTAGAGTATGCGGTGGAGTGTTTGTAACAAGAGGAATGAGACTAGCATGCTCCTGACTAAATAATCGGCGTGTGACTTGATGGACCACCAGTTCTGCCAACTGGTTAACTTGCTCACAAAGAGTCTTCATTTTTTGTTCCATCATATACTGGAACTGAGCAAAATCCCATTTGTCAGCACCATCCTTGCTGGTCTGGGATAATCCACCACCATGATTATTGGAACTCTGTCCACTACTCCAATTAATCATATTAACCTCTTCTTCTTTGTGTTGAGGAAGAGGGTTGTCTTGCACATGGGGTTGGTCGGGTTTACCTACCACGATCTCACCATTATCAATCAAATCCTGGATCTTATGTTTTAAGGCCCAACAATCTTGAGTATTATGTCCTGGAGCTCCAGCATGATAAGCATATTTCTGACTAGCATTGAAACTCTTCCCATTTAGGTTTGCTGGTGGAAGAAGATGAGTAATTTTCTTCTGAGTGGTTAAAAGATTGAGAATGTTCTCGAGTGAGTCCCTTAGTGGTGTGAGCACTCGAGTGCGTCTGACTTCTCCACCCTTTGGCAACGAAGGGTTTGAAGGCTGTGCTTGGAAAGGGGAGTAATTTCTCTTTTGGATAGACATATTCTGACTGCCTTTCTGACCTTGTAGTATCAAGGAAACATCCTCCTCTTTCTTTTTATGAACCCTCCTGGGGTTATTTCCATAATTTTTGGACTGGATGTGCTCAGCAACAACTTTGAGGGAAGCTAGGTCTTGAATCTTTCCTGACTTCAATCCCATCTAAGCCATCTCCCCATGTTTAATCATTTCAGAGAATGGTTTGCCAATACCAGCTAAAACCCTCTTATAGAAAGGAGCTTCTTGTATGTCTATGAAGGTTATAACCATTTCTGACTCATTCATAGAGGGAACAACTTGAGCAGCAAGGCGACTCCACCTTTGAGCATACTCTCTGAAAGATTCATTGGTTTGTTTCCTGACTTTAGCAATTTGGTACTGGTTAGGGGCCATCTGAGACTGGAAGCTGTACTGACAGATGAAGGCATGAGCTAGCTCCTCCCAGCTATGGATCTTGGAATTGTCTAATCTGGTATACCACGATCGGGTTTCTCCAGTTAGACTTTTCTGGAACAGCTGCATCCTGAGCTTCTCATCCTCGGCATAAGATCCGAGTTCTCCAATGAATACCTTCAAATGTGTGTAAGGGTCTCCTAACCTGTCGTACTTTTCAAAGTCAGGAGTCTTGAACTTCTATGGATAATGCACACCAGGGAATATACAAAGGTCGGCATATGAAACACTCCCATGTGCTCCAATCCCTTTGATAGAACGAGTGGTCTCTTTCATTTGAAGGAATTTCTTTCTGATATCACCGGTGTCTAGATCTTTTTTGAGATGGGTGATATCATGAATTTTGTTGGTTTTATCCATGTAAGACCCCAACTTATTATAAATAAAATTAAATTTCCTCTATTTATTATTTTTAAATAGTAAGGGTTGATTTGATTAATGTGGTTAGTTATGGGTAAAATGCGCAAATATTTTAAATAAGCAAGTGGTTATAAAATATTCATTGTTGTCGGAGAATATTCGTTTGGTCGTAGAATATTCTTACTATCGATGAATATTCGCACGACGGCGCAGCCTTGTGTGGGCCCCATAACGGAAAGCGATTAGATAAAGAAAATGACAAGTATAAGTTGTTTATAAATAACGGCGTAGTTGTTACCGTTAATACTGTTAGAATACTCGGTGGTTAAAACACAGTAATACGCGTTGTTGCACAGTAGCACATGATATTGCACCAATTATTGATTCTTACGTAAGAAGGCACTACTCAATAATTATTACAGTAATTACTGTTCAGTATTTTATTTTATTGATTCAATAATTGTTGCGTTGATATTTTATATTACTGTTGTTTCAATAATTGTCACTACACAGTATTTTCCATTATCGAAGTAATAATTCATATTATCTGAATAATATTATTAGATAACATTATTGGCAATGTCTAGAAAGTTCTGTCTAAGGAGAGGTTTGGTCACCTAATTATGCGTTAGTAAGGAGAAATTCTTATTGGAAAGCCCCCTCTTTCCTGGGAACTGCCTGGTTGTCAGTATTGTGATTCTGTAATATTATTTGTGAATAATTAATTATTCATTTATATGATGAGGAAAATATTCATTTTATGTGGATATAGATGGAGAAAATTTTTAAAGTGACAATTGTTAAAAATTGATATTTTATCTTTTCTGATAAAATAATATTTTATTATATTATTATAATATAATAATGATGATATTTTTACAATAAATGTGGGATATACGAGTATATGAGGAGAAAGAGTATTTTTCTTGCAAAAGTTGTTTAAAACATGTTAAACATGTCTATGGGCTCATTTCTTGACTGAAATTTGATTATAACTTGTTAAATCGTCCGTTTATAGATTTCGGTCAATTTATGCTTGGAATTTGGAAAAACTTAAACTTACAAAGTTGTAGAGAATGGAATTTCCTATGAAAAAGACATAAGGTTTGAATTTTTCTGATAAAAGGACTATTTATTATGAATTATTGAAGTTCCGAAGTTCCGGAATAATTGATTTTTGGAAGTTTTAAATATTTATATTTAGAAAACATTTTTGTTATTGTTGGTGGGCTCACTTGTTGTCAAACATGCTGAAATTGGTGATTCAAAGGTTGGCATAGAAAATTTAATATATATAATAATATTTTATTAAATTTTCTGCTTTGGTGTTCTAAGCATTTTCCTATAAATAGGGTGCTTAGGTTAGAATTGAAAATCACACCAGAAACTAAAGATTTCTCTCTCTATATTATCGAGTGTATTCTTGTGAGTATTTTAATATTTTGAGTGTTGCTATACGGTACAAGTTCCCTTCAGCACTATATCCGGTATTCCAGCTAGAAGTACTGTCTTTTTGAGGTAAGGGAAATTTTTTTTATATAAATGATATTATTTCTACCAATATCATTATGCCGAAATATTGATCTGATTTTTTTATCAAATTTGAAACTTTTTGTGTCGGGGTTACTATTCACGTATACGACACTATTCACGAATACGACACTATTCACCGAAAAAAATTAAATCTTCGTTTTTGTCCAAGATATCTCTTATGGATACTAGCTTTGATTGTGTCCATGTTTTGGTCTTCATTCTTGAATTTACTCCACTATGATTATTTACGAAGTATTTTTGAACTTGGATTGTTTAAAGTACGAATCCTTAATAATTGTTCTTTTGTTTCACTGTATTCGTTTTCTTTAAAATATTTTTCATCATTCTCAGTCCTAAATTATGACACAAATGAATATCTTTGGCCTGTAGTGCAAAGATTAATGATTTTATAATGAATATCTTTGGCCCGTAGTGCAAAGATGAACAGGTGTTGAGATGAACATGACCAACTGATGAATATCTTTGGCCTGTAGTATAAAGATGAATATTTGATTCCAAATAAATATTGATTGATGTTATAGGGATAAAATAATGACGATGAACTTTTAAATTCATATATAGAAGATAGTAGATTTTATTATCTACTTTACTCTTCTAATGAATTATTATTTCCGTTGCGAATATTGATTTAAAATTTGTTGTCTATTGTGTTCTATTAAATTTTTCCCTGTTGAGGACTAACGATAATTTGTTCTATATTATCTTAGTCATAATATTCTTTATTGGGCTAGTTGAGCTCACCCTCTTCCTTTTTGTCCTGTTTTTCTTTTCAGGAGGCGACAATGTAGTGAGTACTAGTCGGGTTATGGAATGAAGGTTTTAGAATGTCATTTTAGTAGTCCTCACCATTTTTGTAAAATAAAGTATCAATAATTGTAATGAGGACTTATTTGAGTGTGGATATTATCTATATGACAATATTTGTATTTAAACACACAATTTTTATGTTGTATTAATAAAGTTGTAGTTGTATCTGTACCATGTATTTTGACGACTCAGAATGGGTGTTGTATACCTATTTTGGGGGCTTCACAGTTGGTATCAGAGTTTAGGGATATGATCTCTGGCGGAGATCGGAGAATAGAACTAGGAGGGGAGAGACGAGTAACTCCTTCGCTAGTGTGTTCTACCTAAGCTTATTTGTTGGTCGGTCATAATATAGGGGTATTATGTGATTTGTTAATTTCTTTAATTAACCCTGTTTTATGGCAGTATTTGAGAATGGCAACTGAGAATGTTAATAGTGGAATAAATGAGACCATGGAGACACCTTTGCTCACCAATGAGGAGAACGTGCAACAGGCTGGCAATGTTCCTCCTGTAAATAACACTACTGAGCAGACGATGAACTATGAGATGTTTAGAAGCTTTTTACGGTTCATACAAAACCAGACGAAGGAGATTCCTGTTCAAAATATAGGAAGAAACAATGGCAACACACAGCTGGTCACAGCCAAGCAGTTCAAAGAGTTGGGACCACCAAAATTCTGGAGAAAGCCGGATCCGATTAAGGCAGAGACGTGGGTCAAGCAAATTACCAAGATATTCGATATCTTGGGATGCACGGAGGAACAGAAGGTTCCATTCGCCACCTTTATGTTCCGTAATGAGGCAGATTACTGGTGGGAATCTGTGAAGCGTACCCATCCAGCCGCGCTCAGCATGTCTTGGGAGACATTTCAGAAACTGTTCAATGACAAATACTTTCCTGAAAGTGTTCATCATATGAAGGAGGTAGAGTTATTAGACTGGAGCAGAATAACATGACGGTGTCCCAGTACGAGGCGAAGTTTGCAGAGTTGTCCAGATTTGCACCTCATTTGGTGGAGAATGAGGAACGTATGACGCGGATATTTCTGAGAGGTTTGAAACCCGATATACGTCAATATCTTATTTCTCATAAATTTTCTCTCTATTCAGATGTTGTCAACATGGCTCAATTATTAGAGCGAGATAACGAATACGGTCAACCGAGGGACCACAACAAGGATCATACCGGTGATAGCAGTCATCAGAACAACGATAACCAGCGGAGAAAGAAGAAGACAGACAAGAGCGGCAACCACTTTGGTGGTAATCATGGCCATGTGAATAGAAGAAGCGAGTCGGGGGGAGATTTTAAAAAGAGAAGATTCAACAATGACAATGTAAAGACGTCAGCACCAGCAGCAACTGGTTCTAAGGGAGGAGAACGACCACCGGTCGTATGCTATAAATGCGGGAAAGAAGGACATATTAGTCCAAATTGCCCACAACAGTTTAAGGTATGCTATAATTGTGGAAAGGAAGGACATAATGCTCAAGATTGTACGATAGCAAAACCAAGTTCAGCGGGGACGGTGACTCAAAAGGCTGTCCCAGAAAAGTCAAAGTCAACGGTTCCTAGAAGAGCATTTGTTGTGACTGGTCAACATGCGAGGAACCCAAACGAGGTGATCACGGGTAAGCTAATCATAAATTCTTGTGAAGTTTATACCATACTAGATACCGATGCTACCCATTCATTTATCTCTCTTACTTGTGCTCAACGTTTAAATTTGACTCCGAAGAAATTAGACTTTGACCTATCTGTGGAAACTCCGTTAGGAGAAACTTTCATCACATCCACTATTTATAAATCTTGTTTGATCCAAGTTGGCACTATTACATTACCTGTTGACCTTATCTCTTTAAAGATACTTGCTTTTGATGTGATTTTGGGGATTGATTGGTTAACTACTCATCATGCCAAAATTGATTATTTTTGTAAGGTTGTTAGTTTTCATATTCCTAAACAACCTGTTGTTCGAATTCAAGTAACTAAACCATTAAAATCAATCACTGTTATATCAAGTCATAAAGCTATTCGTTTATTAAAAAATGGATGTCAAGCTTTCTTAGCCCATGTTATGAATTTGAATAAAGACACGTTTGATTTGAATAATATTCCTGCTGTTAGTAACTTTCCTGACGTATTTCCTGAAGAACTTCTCGGCCTACCCCCAGAATGTGAAGTTGAATTCTTTATTGATCTTGAACCTGGTACAAAGCCCATTTCTAAAACCCCATATCGAATGGCTCCTATTGAACTTCAGGAGTTGAAGGTCCAACTACAGGAGTTGTTGGACATCGGTTTTATTCATCCTAGTACATCTCCTTGGGGTGCTCCTGTTTTATTCGTAAAGAAGAAAGATGGGAGTATGTGACTTTGTATTGATTACCGGGAATTGAACCATGTTACCATCAAGAATAGGTATCCGCTACCTCGTATTGATGACTTGTTTGACCAGCTACAAGGAGCATAATTCTTTTCAAAAATTAATCTTTGTTCTGGATATCATCAGCTGAAGATTAGAACTAAAGATATTCCAAAGACTGCCTTTAGAACTCGGTACGACCATTATGAATTCTTAGTCATGTCTTTTGGATTGACTAATGCTCCTGCGGCTTTCATAGATATGATGAACCTAGTATTTAAGGAATATTTGGATCAGTTTGTTGTTGTCTTTATTGATGACATCCTCATATATTCTAAAAGTCGTGAAGATCATGAGCACCATTTGAAGCTGGTACTCCAAAGGCTTCGTGAAAACAAGCTTTATGCCCAGTTGAAGAAATGCGAGTTCTGGCTTGAGAAAGTAGCATTCCTTGGGCATGTGGTGTCAAAACATGGAGTATCTGTTGATCCGGCGAAGATTACAACAATACAAAGTTAGGAGCAATCGAAATCGGTGACCGAAGTACGTAGCTTTTTGGGCTTAGCTGGTTATTATCGAAGATTTGTGGAAGGATTTTCTCGAATCGCTACTCCGTTAACTCAGCTGACTCGTAAAGATACAAAATTTGTATGGAGCGAGGAATGCGAGAAGAATTTCCAAGATCTCAAGAGGAGACTCATTTCGACACCTGTTTAACAATACCATCTAGTTCGGATGGATTTGTTATCTACAGCGATGCTTTAGGCAAAGGGTTAGGATGTGTTCTCATGCAACGTGGGAAAGTCATAGCCTATGCCTCGCGACAACTTCAAGAATATGAGAAGAATTATCCTACTCATGATCTAGAGTTGGCAGCAGTCATTTTCGCGCTAAAGATCTGGAGGCACTATCTATATGGGAAGAAAATGGAGATATATTCAGATCATAAAAGCCTCAAATATTTCTTCACTCAAAAAGAACTCAATATGCGGCAATGACGTTTGCTCGAGCTGTTGAAAGACTACGACCATACCATTAAATACCATCTTGGAAAAGCGAACGTGGTAGCCGACGCATTGAGTAGAAGATAATACGCTGGAACGAGTGCGATGTTGTCAACACAAAGGTCCATTTTGTGTGATTTACAAAAAATAAAGATAGAATTCAAGACCCCGGGGACCCATGCAATGATGTCAAGTATACACATAGAACCAACTTTAATTGATAAAGTTAAAGTTGCTCAAGCAACACACCCGGAGCTAATGCGTATAAAGAAGAAAGTGCAAGAAGGTGCTATTCCAGAAGCAAGAATCGATGAAGAAGGAATACTTCGAGTCCACTCCAGACTTTGTGTTCCTAACGATTCTGATTTGAAGTACAAGATCATGATGGGGGCACATAATACACCGTTCGCAATCCATCCTGGAAGTACCAAAATGTATTGTGATCTTCAACATACATTTTGGTGGAATAATATGAAGAGAGAGATTGCAAAGTTTATCTCGATGTGTTTAACTTGTCAACGTGTAAAGGCGGAGCATCAAGTGCCTAAGGGTCCATTGCAACCACTTGAGATTCCGAAATGGAAGTGGGAACATATTACCATGGATTTCGTTACGGGTCTTCCCACGGTTTCTCAAGGCATAAATGCTATTTGGGTTATTATTTTTAGATTAACCAAGTCTGCTCATTTCTTGCCGATACGGGAGACTTATTCCCTTGAACGTCTTGCTCGTATGTACGTAGATGAGATTGTGAGATTGTATGGCATGCCAGTATCCATAGTTTCGGATCGTAACCCAAGATTCACTTTAAGATTTTGGGTAGCTTGCAAAAATCTATGGGTACGAATTTACGATTCAGTTCGGCATACCATCCTCAAACGGATGGGCAATCAGAGAGGACTATTCAAACTCTTGAAGATCTATTAAGACTCTGTGTCCTAGACTTCAAAGGCAGTTGGGATAAGTATCTACAATTGGTGAAATTCTCCTACAATAACAGTTATCAGGTAAGTATAGGTGTGGCTCCATTTGAAGTATTGTATGGACGAAAGTGTTGCTCTCTAGTATGTTGGGGTGAGGTGGGAGAAGCAACATTGTTGGGACCCGAGTTGGTACGCATGACTACTGAAAAGATCCAAATGATTCGACAACGTATACAAACGACATAGGATCGACAAAAGAGTTATGCGGATCTTCATCGAAAGGACGTGAAATTTAGTATCGGGGATCATGTATTATTGCGTGTGGCTCCATGGAAGGGAGTTACAAGGTTTGGGAGGAGGGAAAAGCTCAATCCACGATTTATTGGTCCATTTCAGATTCTTGACCGAGTAGGAAATGTGGCCTATAGACTCGCGTTACCTCCAAGTATGTCTCGTGTTCATAATATTTTTCACATATCTGTCCTTTGTAAATATGTGAAAGACCCAAACCACGTTATTCAGTTAGAGCCGGACGAGATAACCGAGGACTTAACGTACGAAGAGGTACCTGTCAAGATCTTGGATAGGAAAGAGCATGTCCTACGTACGAAGGTCATACCACAAGTTAAAGTTTTGTGGAGAAACCATGCTATTGAGGAAATGACCTGGGAGTTGAAAACAGAAATAAAAGCGAGGTATCCTCATCTTTTCGAAACACCAGGTACGTATGTCAATTTCGAGGACGAAATTTTATAAGGAGGGGAGGTTGTAAGACCCCAACTTATTATAAATAAAATTAAATTTCCTCTATTTATTATTTTGAAATAGTAAGGGTTGATTTGATTAATGTGGTTAGTTATGGGTAAAATGCACAAATATTTTAAATAAGCAAGTGGTTATAAAATATTCATTATTATCGGGGAATATTCGTTTGGTCGTGGAATATTCTTACTGTCGGGGAATATTCGCACGACGGCGCAACCTTGTGTGGGCCCCATAACGAAAAGCGATTGGATGAAGAAAATGACAAGTATAAGTTGTTTATAAATAACGACGTAGTTGTTACCGTTAATACTGTTGGAATACCTGGTGGTTAAAACACAATAACACGCATTATTGCACAATAGCACACGATATTGCACCAATTATTGATTCTTACGTAAGAAGGCACTACTCAATAATTATTACAGTAATTACTGTTCAGTATGTTATTTTATTGATTCAATAATTGTTGCGTTGATATTTTATATTACTGTTGTTTCAATAATTGTCACTATACAGTATTTTCCATTATCGAAGTAATAATTCATATTATCTGAATAATATTATTAGATAATATTATTGATAATGTCTAGAAAGTTCTGTCTAAGGAGAGGTTTGGTCACCTAATTATGCGTTAGTAAGGAGAAATTCTTATTGGAAAACCCCCTCTTTCCTGGGAACTGCCTGGTTGTCAGTATTATGATTCTGTAATATTATTTGTGAATAATTAATTATTAATTTATATGATGAGGAAAATATTCATTTTATGTGGATATAGATGGAGAAAATTTTTAAAGTGTCAATTGTTAAAAATTGATATTTTATCTTTTTTGATAAAATAATATTTTATTATATTATTATAATATAATAATGATGATATTTTTATAATAAATGTGGGATATACGAGTATATGAGGAGAAAGAGTATTTTTCTTGTAAAAATTATTTAAAACATGTTAAACATGTCTATGAGCCCATTTCTTGACTGAAATTTGATTATAGCTTGTTAAATTGCCCGTTTGTGGATTTCAGTCAATTTATGTTTGGAATTTGGAAAAACTTAAACTTACAAAGTTGTAGAGAATGGAATTTCCTATAAAAAAGACTTAAGGTTCGAATTTTTCTGATAAAAGGGCTATTTATTATGAATTATTGAAGTTTCGAAGTTTCGGAATAATTGATTTTTAGAAGTTTTAAATATTTATATTTAGAAAAACGTTTTTGTTATTGTTGGTGGGCTCACTTGTTGTCAAACATGCTGAAATTGGTGATTCAAAGGTAGGCGTAAAAAATTTAATATATATAATAATATTTTATTAAATTTTCTGCTTTGGTGTTCTAAGCATTTTCCTATAAATAGAGTGCTTAGGTTAGAATTAAAAATCACACCAGAAACTAAAGATTTCTCTCTCTATATTATCGAGTGTATTCTTGTGAGTATTTTGATATTTTGAGTGTTTCTATACGGTGCAAGTTCCCTTCAGCACTATATCCGGTATTCCAGCTAGAGTACTGTCTTTTTGAGGTAAGGGATATTTTTTTATATATAAATGATATTATTTCTTCCAATATCATTATGCCGAAATATTGATCTGAATTTTTATCAAATTTGAAACTTTTTGTGTCGGGATTACTATTCACGTATACGGCACTATTCACGTATACGGCAATATTCACGAATATGGCACTATTCACCGAAAAAAATAAAATCTTCGTTTTTGTCCAATATATCTATTATGGATACTAGCTTTGATTGTATCCATGTTTTGGTCTTCATTCTTGAATTTTACTCCAGTAAGATTATTTACAAAGTAATTTTGAACTTGGATTGTTTAAAGTACGAATCCTTAATAATTATTCTTTTGTTTCACTGAATTCATTTTCTCTAAAATATTTTTCATCATCCTCAGTCCTAAGTGATGACACAAATGAATATCTTTGACCTGTAGTGCAAAGATTAATAATTTTATGATGAATATCTTTGGCCCGTAGTGCAAAGAAGAACAGGTGTTGAGATGAACATGACCAACTGATGAATATCTTTGGCCTGTAGTACAAAGATGAATATTTGATTCCAGATAAATATTGATTGATGTTACAGGGATAAAATAATGACGATGAACTTTTAAATTCATATATAGAAGATAGTAGATTTTATTCTCTACTTTACTCTTCTAATGAATTATTATTTCCACTACGAATATTGATTTAAAATTTGTTGTCTATTGTATTTTATTAAATTTTTCCCTGTTGAGGACTAACGATAATTTGTTCTATATTATCTTAGTCATAATATTCTTTATTGGGCTAGTTGAGCTCACCCTCTTCCTTTTTGTTCCATTTTTCTTCTCAGGAGGCGAGAATGCAGCGAGTACTAGTCGTGGTATGGAATGAAGGTTTTAGATTGTCGTTTTAGTAGTCCTCACAATTTTTGTAAAATAAAGTATCAATAATTGTAATGAGGACTTATTTGAGTGTGGATATTGTCTAGATGACAATATTTGTATTTAAACACACAGTTTTTATGTTGTATTAATAAAGTTGTTGTTGTATCTGTACCATGTATTTTTTGCGACTCAGAATGGGTGTTGTATACCTATTTTGGGGCCGTCACAATCTAACTGAGAATTAGATACGAGAGCTTCTTTATCCTTACCTTATGTTCCTTTATGTGCAGAGGGTTCAGTATGTATGGGTGTCCTTTTACCCTGAGTAGATCGGTGTAGTTGTTTAAGCAGAACAGCCACATCTATGATTTGTTTACTTAATCCGTCAAATTCTTCACCAGAGATATGATTAGGATTTGTCTGGTCAGATGAAGACATAATTGGTTATAGGCTCGTGGCCTTTTTGGACTTTGAACGGGTAATAGGTCCGATTATTTCCCTGCGAAAAACTGACGTAGTTTAGTTTTATGGAATGTATAAATGTTTACATGCTATATGATGTATCCGTTTTAGGAATATTATCCTGCAAAACAGATGTTAGCTGTTTGTAATACAGGATAGCATATAAATATGTGTGTACACATATTTCTTCATATTTCCCATTATATGGAGATCAATATGGAATGAATTTACAAGTAATTGAATTTACGAGTAATTTAAAATGGGAAAGCATGAAGAGACTTCCCTCCGTATTTGGTTTATCAAAGGCTGGCCTATCTTACGCTACTATCGCGGTTTTTTGGCATGAAGGGTCCCAAATCATCGTAATTTACTCGACGGAAAGTTAATCCAGTCTATCAACTTTAGCAAATTTGGGTGGTGCCTTTCCTGAGCCTCGTTAGAATTAGTCTCTCTACGAGTCCAGTAATCAAACACCGACAAGATGGCCTCCTGATGGAGGAACCACACAACATACATTCATATACAACGTGTCTCACCGTTTATGAAAATGATGACATGTGCGAAGCACTAATATCATAAGTAGATATAGTGTAAAGCATTAAGTACAGTAAGTAAATGCTTTCGTATGTATCCATCAATTGTAAATACAACAACCACACACAAGCATATAACAGTTTTGAAAAGCTTATAATAGCGGCTTAAGTCCTCTTAGTGAATGTCCCCAGCAGAGTCGCCACCTGTCGACGTCGGGATTTTTATTTTGTCCCTTTCTGTTCTTATCTTTTTCGTGTTCTCATGTTAGGTGAGATTTGTTTGAAAAAACAAGTAATGAAAAGGTCCGACATGTATATGTCGACGATTGGATTGTAATATTCGCTAGCTGGTTTTTTAAATGGTTGTACCAGCACAATCGAGAAAAGATTTGCACATTGACCCAACGATGTGACACTGCTTAACGAGTCTGTGAAACCGAGATTCATTAGGGTCCGGGGACTTGGTTATGAGGAGGGAAGGTGTTAGGCACCCCCCGACATCCGTGTTGCCACGGTGACCGCCACTTTTCAATTAAACTGTTATATGAATGTGTGTGTGTGTGTGGATCAATGTGCAATTATTTGGAAATAGTGATATGCCTTGTTTGCACCTATATACAAAGGGTTTGAATTTTGTATAAAATTCATTTTTAACAAGATATAACAATGATGTTTTATAAAAAGAGGTTTTTCAAACCCTTGTGCTCAATAGTAATTGAGACTTTTGATACTTCCATTTTATTATGTGTTCGACTTGATTGCTTTTATTTTCGAGATACGAAGTATCTTCGAGAAAATAATATACATAGCAGTGCCGAACTCCTTGTGGGCATGAGCGACATCTAAGGAAATTCGAATAACGCGAATAATTTACAAGCCGTGTACAGCTGAAAATGTCCATCACGAGAACCGAATCTAGATTTAGTAGACTGAATCTTTGATCGCATGATTCCTAGGCTCACATGATGTAGCAATTTGTATGAAAGCTTTAAACAATTATATATAGAAGCAGTATATATATATATATATATATATATATATATATATATATGTGTGTGTGTGTGTGTGTGTGTGTGTGTGTGTGTGTGTGTGTGTGTGTGTGTGCAGACAATCAACCACCACGAAGCACCTCCATGGGTGATTGCAAATGTAAATAAAGCAGTAAAAATCAATCAACCACCACGAAGCACCTCCATGTGGGATTGAGAAAATATAAATAAAGCAATAAAGCGAACAACTGCCTTGAAGTAAACTCCAGGCGGGACAAAATGTAAATAAAGCTGTAAAACCCAGTCGACCACGACGAAGCACCTCCAAGGGGGATTGAGAAAATGTAAATAAAGCTGTAAAAGCGATCAACCGCCACGAAGTAAACTCTAGGCGGGATGAAATGTAAATAAAGCGGTAAAAGGCCACGAAGTAAACTCCAGGCCAGACTGAATATATATATATATATATATATATATATATATATATATATATATATATATTAAACACTCTAGATGTAAATCCAAGCTCACCGAATAGAGTTCGACAATAGTTTATATATAAGTATATATATATATATATAAAAGTAATAAACGCTCCGGATGTAAAATCCAGGCTCAATCGAGGCATAACTCGATAATGTTAGTATATATATATATATATATATATATATATAATATAAATATAATATATATATATACAAAAAGAAATAAAAGCCACGGACCGAAGTCTGGGCATACACACGTAACACGACTCTCAACGTGCAGAACTGTGTGTGCACAGTAGTGGAGAAAGGCTTTAGAAAGTGTAAGAAGGCTTGCAGCGGACTGCCAAAGAAGACTTCAATGATTTTAAATGGATGAACACTCAGTTCCCGCTGTTAAAAATATAACAATATAGAAGCTCACAAGTGTTTAAAATGAGAAAGCACTCAGTTTATAGTGTGTACAGAGCAAATTGGACAGGGCTTCCTCGCCTTTTCTTTATACAAAATGGCTGCCCCAAGCCCTCTATTTATATAGGGGGGATCAGCAGGTGTACATGCGGCAGCCGTAGATGCACCTGCGGCTACCCGGGGTGCCCCGGGCTCCGCGGGTTCTGCCGTCTCGAAGTACGTATACGCGTGCAATGTGATGTCCGTTTGAACTTTCAGAATTTCAATCTGGGCATCCAATTGAGGTGTATAAGACCTTTTTCGGCATGCTATTGTCGAAAGCTACACAATGACATGGGATTAGTGGTTGTACGAAGTCAAGAAGATGGGACCATGCCCTTGGTTTTCAAGCTTTAAATTCTATCCGGTGTGCTGTCTTGTTCAGTAGTCACTCGGGATTGGAGCTCTTTAGTTCTTGTAGAATATTTCTATGTAGAATGTATGTTTGAATGTTGTTGAGATGGCGCAATATGGGATCGAGATGGAAAATTACGCTTCGTCCCTCACCGGGGTTATCTCCAGTTTGAACTGATTTAGCGGTCGTTACTCAGGGTTATCTCTGAGATTGGACTGCTGCAAGTGTTGATCATCCTCAGGGTTGTCTCTGAGGAGTGCCTGACCTCCAGTGGTTACCTCCGGGTTTGGGGAATGAGCGCCTCGGGGTTATCGCCGAGTATTGAAGCTGTTTGTTGTGGGTTGAAACAAGCATTTCTGGGGTCATCTCCAGAACTGCAACTGCCTCTGGGTCATCTCCGAGGTTGGATTGAATATCCTGGGGTTGTCTCCGGGATTGGGACTGAACATCTCGGGGTTGTCTTCGAGATGGCAAATTTCTCCGGTGTTATCTTCGGAACTGTAATTGCATTCCTCGGGGTTATCTCTGAGGTTGATACTGCCTTTCCTGGTGTTGTTTCCGGAACTGAGACTGAATATCTCAGGGTTATCTCCAAGATGAATCGGCCTTCTCTGGTGGGATTTCTGGAACTTGAACTGCATTTCTTGGGGTTATCTCCGAGGTTTAAACCGATACTCCCGGTGTTGTTTCCGGGGTTGAGGTTTAAACTTCCGATGGAATTTCGGGGATTGGAACTGAGCTATCTTCCAGGGTTATCTCTGAAAGACGATGCTTCCCTTCCTGCAATGTTAGTAACAGGTATGAGGAAAATTTTGAGTGTCTACAGTGAGGACTGCTAAAACAACTGACTTGAAACATCACTCCACATCCCGACTTGTTCCCGCTAGATTCTCTCCTCCTGAGAAGAAAAATGGAACAAAAAGGAAAAGGGTGAGCTCAACTAGCCTAGTAAAGAATATTATGACTAAGATAATGTAGAACAAATTATCTTTAGCCTTTAATAAATTAGATAAAATATAATGTACAACAAGTTTTAGATCAATATTCGCAGCGAAAATAACAATTTATTAGAAGAGTTAAGTAGAGAATGAAGTCTATTATCTTGTATGATTTAAAAGTCCATCATTAATATTTTATCTCTATAATATCAATCAATATACATCCTGAATCAAATATTCATCTTTGCACTACAGGCCAAAGATATTCATTCGTATCACCAGTTGGTCATGTTCATCTCAACACCTGTCCATCTTTGCACTACGGGCTAAAGATATTCATCAAGTAATCATTCATCTTTGCACTACAGGCCAAAGATATTCAGTTATATCATCATTTAGGACTGAAGATGATGAAAATTATTTTTAAGAAACGAATACAGTGAGATTAAAGGACAAAAATTAGGGATTCATACTTTGGTTTATCTAAGTTCAAAAATACTCCATAATAATCAATTGTGGAGCAAAATTCAAGAATGAAGATCAAAACATGGATACAATCAAAGATAGTAACCATAATAGACAACTTGGACAAAGAAAAAAAAATTAATTTTTCTATTAATATTGCCGTATACGTGAATAGTGTCATATACGAAAATAGTGTCGTATACGTGAATAGTAACCCCAACACAAAAGGTAATAATTTCATAAGAAAAATCATACTTCGTGAATAGTACTCGTGAATAGTATCATATACGTGAATAGTGCCGTATACGTGAATAGTAATCTCGACATGAATAGGTAAAAATTTTATAATAAAATTCATACCAATATTTCGGTATAATGATATTGAAAGAAATAACATCATTTACGAAGAAAATAAAATCTCTTACCTCAAAAGAATAGTACTTTTAGCTGAAATATCAGATATAATGTTGAAGAAAACTTGCACTGAATAGAAACACTCAAGATATCTAAATACTCACAAAAATACGCTCGATATTATAGAGAGAGAAAACTTCAGATTCTGGTGTGATTTTCGATTCTAACCTAAGCACCATATTTATAAGAAAATACTTAGAACGCCAAAGCAGACTAACCTGCTATAGGTGGCTTTCACCCGTTGCTATTCACACATACCACACTTGAAATTCAATAATTTTTTCCACAACAACCAAAAGTGGGGCCCACCCATGTTTTTAATAAAAATATTTATTTTTGAAAATTCAATAATTCATAATAAATAGCCATTTTATCAGAAAAATATGAACCTTATGTCCATTCCATATAAAATTTAATTCTCTACAATTTTGTAGAAGAAAGTTTTTTCAAATTCGAAACAGAAAATGACCGAAAATCACACACGGATGATTTTTAATACCTCCATTCTAACAAAATACTGATAAAATACCTCAGTATTAATTCCTTCACTTATATCCACATAAAATAAATATTTTCTTATCAAATAAATCAATAATTAATTATAAACAAATAATATTGCAAAATCATAATAATTACAACTAGGTCGTTCTCAGGAAAGAGGCAGCTTTCCGATAAGAATTTCTCCTTACTGACGCGCAATTAGGTGACCAAACCCCTTTCCTAGACAAAACTTCCTTAGACATTGCCAATAATGCTATCTAATAATATTATTCAAATAATATGAATTATTGATCTGATAATAGAAAATAATGTGCAATGACAATTATTGAAACAACAATAATATAAAATATCAACGTAACAATTATTGAATCAATAAAATAAAATATTGAATAGTAATTACTGTAACAATTATTGAGTAGTGCCTTCTTACGTAAGAATCAATAATCCAAAAATACTGTGTAATACCGTGTGCTACTGTGTAACCACGCGTATTACTGTACCTTAACCGCCAGGTATTCCAACAGTGTTAATGGTAACAACTACGCCGTTATTTATAAAAAAGCTCAAACTTGTCATTTTTTTCATCCGACAATTTTCTATTATGGGGCCCACAAATGGCTGCACCATCGTACGAATATTCCCCGACAGCAAAAATATTCCACGACCAAACAAATATTTCCCGACAACAATGAATATTTTATAATCACTTGCTTAGTTAAAATATTTACGCATTTTATCCATAACTAATCACATTAATCAAATCCACCCCTTACTATTTTAAAATAATGAATAGGGGAAAATCAATTTTATTTATAAAAAGTTGGGGTCTTACAACCTCCCATCCTTATGAAATTTCGTCCTCAAAATTAACGTACGTATCTGGTGTTTCGAAAAGGTGAGGGTACCTCGCTTTCATTTCCGATTCCAACTCTCAAGTCATTTCCTCAATAGCATGGTTCCTTCACAAAACTTTGACTTGTGATATAACCTTTGTACGTAGGACATGCTCCTTCCTATCAAAGATCTTGACAGGTACCTCCTCGTACGTTAAATCTTTGATTATCTTGTCTGGTTCTAACTCAATAATATGGTTTGGGTCTTTCACATATTTACAAAGCACAGATATGTGAAAAACATTATTAACACGAGACATGCTTAGAGGTAATGCGAGTCTATAGGCCACATTTCCTACTCGGTCAAGAATTTCAAATGGACCAACAAATCGTGGATTGAGCTTTCCTCTCTTCTCGAATCTTGTAATTCCCTTCCATGGAGCAACACGTAAGAATACATGATCCCCAACATTAAATTCCACGTCCTTTCGATGAAGATCCGCATAACTCTTTTGTCGATCCTGTGCCATTTGTATACGTTGTCGGATCATTTGGATCTTCTCTGTAGTCATACGTACCAATTTTGGTCCCAACAACGTTGCTTCTCCTACCTCATCCCAGTATACTGGAGAGCGACACTTTTGTCCATACAATGCTTCGAATGGAGCCACACTTATACTTGCCTGATAACTATTGTTGTAGGAGAATTCCACCAATGGTAGGTACTTATCCCAACTTCCTTTGAAATCTGGGACACATAGTCTTAATAGATCTTCAAGAGTTTGAATAGTCCTTTTCGATTGCCCGTCCGTTTGAGGATGGTATACTGAACGGAATCGTAAATCCGTGCCCATAGCTTTCTGCAAACTAACCCAAAATTGTGAAGTGAATCTTGGGTCACGATCCGAAACTATGGATACTGGCATGCCATGCAATCTCACAATCTCATTCACGTACATACGAGTAAGACATTCAAGGGAATAAGTCTCCCGTATCGATAAGAAATGAGCAGACTTGGTTAATCTATCAACAATAACCCAAATCGCATCTATACCTTGAGAAACCATGGGAAGACCCGTAACGAAATCCATGGTAATGCGTTCCCACTTCCATTTCGTAATCTCAAGTGGTTGCAATGGACCCTTTTGCACTTAATGCTCTGCATTTACATGTTGACAGGTTAAACACCTCGAGATAAACTTCACGATGTCTCTCTACATATTGTTCCACTAAAATGTATGTTGAAGATCATGATATATTTTGGTAGTCCAGAGATGGATTACAAACGGTGTGTTGTATGCCTCAATCATAATTCTATGCTTCAAGTGAGAATAATTAGGAATGCAAAGTCTGGAGTTGACTCAAAGTATTCCTTCTTCATTGATTCTTACTTCTGGAATAACATCTTCTTGTACTTTCTTCTTTATACGCATCAGCTCTGGGTCTGTGGGTACTTGGAGCCTTTAACTCTATCTCCATCCTTTGTAAGTCGTATAAAATGGGTCTTTGTGTTAACAACATTGCACTCGTACCCGCATACGATCTTCTACTCAATGCGTTAGCTATCACGTTTGATTTTCCAGGACGATATTGAATGGTATGGTCATAATCTTTCAACAGCTCGAGCCAACGTCCTTACCGCATGTTGAGTTTCTTTTGGATGAAGAAATATTTGAGACTTTTATGATCCGTATAAATCTCCACTTTCTCCCCATACAGGTAGTGTCTCCAGATCTTCAACGCGAAAGCGACTGCTGCCAACTCTAGATCATGAGTAGGATAATTCCTCTCATATTCTTTGAGTTGTCGCGAGACATAGGCTATGACTTTCCCATGTTGCATGAGAACACATTCTAACCCTTTGCCTGAATCATCGCTATAGATAACAAATTCATCCGAACCAGATGTTATTGTCAAAACAAGTGTCGAAATGAGTCTCCTCTTGAGTTATTGGAAACTCTTCTTGCATTCCTCGCTCCATATGAATTTTGTATCTTTCTGAGTCAGCTGAGTTAACGGAGTAGCAATTCGAGAAAATCCTTCCACGAATCTCCGATAATAACCATCTAAGCCCAGAAAACTACGTACTTCGGTCACCGACTTCGGTTGCTCCCAACTTTGTATTACTTCAATCTTCGCCGGGTCAACAGATACTCCATGCTTTGACATCACGTGCCCAATGAATGCTACTTCTTCAAGCCAGAACTCGTATTTCTTTAGCTTAGCATATAGCTTGTTATCACGAAGCCTTTGAAGTATCAGCTTCAAATGGTGCTCATGATCTTCACGTCTTTTGGAATAGATGAGGATGTCTTTAATAAAGACAACAACGAACTGATCCAAATATTTCTTGAACACACGGTTCATCATATCCATAAAAGTAGCAGGAGCATTAGTTAATCCAAAAGACATGACTAAGAATTCATAATGCCCGTACCGAGTTCTGAAGGCAGTCTTCAGAATATCCTCAGTTTTAATCTTCAGCTAATGATATCCAGAACGAAGATTGATCTTTGAAAAGAATTGTGCTCCTTGCAAATAGTCAAACAGGTCATCAATGCGAGGTAGCAGATACCTATTCTTGATGGTGACGTGGTTCAATTCCCTGTAGTCAATACAAAGTCTCATACTCCCGTCTTTTTTCTTTAAGAATAAAACAGGAGCACCCCAAGGAGATGTACTAGGACGAATGAAATCGATGTCTAACAACTCTTGTAGTTGGACCTTTAACTCCTAAAGTTCAATAGGAGCCATTCGATATGGGATTTTAGAAATGGGTTTTGTACCAGGTTCAAGGTCAATAAAGAATTTAACTTCACGTTCTGGGGGTAGACCGGGAAGTTCTTTAGAAAATAAGTCAGGAAATTCACTAACAACAGAAATATTATTCAAATCTGAGGTATTTTTGTTCAAGTCCATAACATCTAAGAAAGCTTGACATCCATTTTTTAATAAACGAATGACTTTATGGCTTGATATGACAGTGATTGACTTTAGTGGTTTGGTTGCTTGAATTCGCATAACAGGTTGGTTAGAAATATGAAAACTAACAACCTTACGAAAATAATCAATTTTGGCATGATGAGTGGTTAACCAATTAATCCTTAAAATCACATCAAATGCAAGTATTTTCAAAGAAATAAGATCGACAGGTAATGTGATGGTCCCAACTTGAATCAAGCAAGATTTATAAACCGTGAATGTAAAGAAAGTTTCTCCTAACGGAGTTTCAACAGATAATTCAAAGTCTAATTTCTCAGGGGTCAAGTTCAAACATTGAGGACACGCAGGAGAAATAAAAGAATGGATAGAACCAGTATCTAATAAGGTATAAACTTCGTAAGAGTTTGTGTTTATCTTACCCGTGATCACCTCGTTTGGGTTCTTCCCGTTTTGGAACCACTGACTTTGACTTGTCCGGGACAGCCTTTGGAGTCACCATTCCTACTGGACTTGGTTTCACTATAGGACAATCTCTAGCTATATGACCTTCCTTTCCACAGTTATAACACACCTTGGATTGTTGTGGGCAGTTTGGGCTGATGTGTCCCTCTTTCCCGCATTTATAACATACGACCGGTGGTCGTTTTTCTCCCCTAGAAACAGTTGATGCTGGTGCTGATGTCTTCATGTTGTCATTATTATACCTTCTCTTTTTGAAATCTCCCCCCGAATCGCTTCTTCTACTATCATGGCCACGATTACCACCAGGGAAGTTACCGCTTTTGTTCGGATATTTTCCTCCCCGCTGGTTGTCATTACTTCGATGACTGCTGCCACCGGTATGACCCTGATTGTGGTCCCTCGATTGAATATACTCATTATCTCACTCTAATAATTGAGCCCTGTTCACAACATCTGAATATAGAGAAAATTTGTGAGAGATAAGGTATTGACGAATTTCTGGTTTCAAACCTCTTAGAAACATCTGTGCCATATGTTCCTCATTCTCTACCAAATGAGGTGAAAACCTGGATAACTCCGCGAACTTAGCCTCGTACTGGGACACAGTCATGTTGTTCTGTTCCAATCTAATAATCTCTACCTCCTTCATATGACAAATACTTTCAGGAAAGTACCTGTCATTGAACAGTTTCTGAAATGTTTCCTAAGACATATTGAGTGCGGCTGGCTGGGTACGCTTCATAGATTCCCACCAGTAATCTGCCTCACCACGAAATATAAAGGTGGCGAATGGAGCCTTATGTTCATCCGTGCATCCCAAGACATCAAATATCTTGGTAATTTATGAAAAAACTTGATCGGATCCGGCTTTCTCAAAAACTCAACTGGTCCCAACTCTTTGAAATGCTTGGCTGTGACAAGCCGCACGTTGCTATTATTTTCACATGTATTTTGTACACGAGTCTCCTTCGTCTGCTTTTACAGGAACTGCAAAAATCTTCTAAACATCACATCATTCATCGTTTGATCGGTGGTGCTGTTTACAGGAGGAACATTGTCGTCCTGTTGCACCTTTTTCTGGTTGGTGATTAAAGGTGTCTCTACGGTTTCATTCACTTTATTGTTAACATTTTCAGCTGCCATTCTCAAATACTGTCATAAAACAAGGGTTAATTAAAGAAATTAACATACCACATATTATCCCTATATTCTGACCGACCAATTAAACACAAATAAGCTTAGGTAGGACACACTAGTGAAGGATTTACTCGTGTTTTCCCTCCTAGTTCTATTCCCTGATCTCTGCCAGAGACTATATCCCTAAGCTCTGATACCAACTATGACGCCCCCAATATAGGTCCACACAACTCATTCTAAGTCGCCAAATACATGGTACAGAAAACAACTACAACTTCATTAATACAATTATCCTGTAAAATACGATAACACATAAGTTGTGAGTTTAAATACAAATATTGTCTTCTAGACAATATCTAAACTCAAATAAGTCCTCATTATAATTATTGATACACTATTTTACAAAATAGTGAGGGCTGCTAAAACAACTGACTTGAAACATCACTCCACACCCCGACTAGTTCCCGCTATAGTCTCGCATCCTGAGAAGAAAAATGCAACAAAAAGGAAAAAGGGTGAGCTCAACTAGCCTAGTAAAGAATATTATGACTAAGATAATGTAGAACAAATTATCGTTAGGCTTCAATAAGTTAGGCTTCAATAAATTAGATAAAATATAATGGACAATAAGTTTTAGATCAATATTCGTAGTAAAAATAATAAAATTTCATAATAAAATTCATATACGTGAATAGTAACCTCGACATGAAAAGGTAAAAATTTCATAATAAAATTCATACCAATATTTCGGTATAATGATATTGAAAGAAATAACATCATTTACGAAGAAAATAAATTCTCTTACCTCAAAAGAATAGTACTTCTGGCTGAAATATCGAATATAATGTTAAATGAAACTTTCACTGAATAGAAATACTCATGATATCTAAATACTCACAAAAATACGCTCGATATTATAGAGAGAGAAAACTTCAGATTCTGGTGTAATTTTCAATTCTAACCTAAGCACCCTATTTATAGGAAAATGCTTAGAACGTCAAAGCAGACTAACCTGCTACCGGTGGCTTTCACTCATTGCTATTCACGCACACCACACTTGAAATTCAATAATTTTTTCCACAACAACCAAAAGTGGGGCCCACCCATGTTTTTAATAAAAATATTTATTTTCAAATCTTCAATAATTCATAATAAATAACCCTTTTATCAGAAAAATATGAACCTTATGTCCATTCCATATAAAATTTAATTCTCTACAACTTTGTAGAAGAAATTTTTCAAATTCGAAACAGAAAATGGCCGAAAACCACATATGGATGATTTTTAATACCTCAATTTCAACAAAATACTGATAAAATACCTCATCATTAATTCTTTCATTTATATCTACATAAAATAAATATTTCCTTATCATATAAATCGATAATTAATTATTCACAAATAATATTACAGAATCACAATAATGACAACCAGGTTGTTTCCAAGAAAGAGGGGGTTTCCGATAAGGATTTCTCCTTACTGGCGCGCAATTAGGTGACCAAACCCCTTTCCTATACAAAACTTCCTTAGACATTGCCAATAATGCTATCTAATAATATTATTCAAATAATATGAATTATTGATCTGATAATGGGAAATAATGTGCAGTGACAATTATTGAAACAATAATAATATAAAATATCAACGCAGTAATTATTGAATCAATAAAATAAAATATTGAACAGTAATTACTGTAACAATTATTAAGTAGTGCCTTCTTACGTAAGAATCAATAATCCAAAAATATTGTGTAATATCGTATGCTACTGTACAACCACGCGTATTACTGTACTTTAACCACCAGGTATTCTAACAGTGTTAATAGTAACAACTACGCCGTTATATTTAAAAAAACACAAACTTGTCGTTTTCTTCATCCTACAGTTTTTCGTTATGGGGCCCACAAATGGCTGCGCCATCGTACGAATATTCCTCTACAGTAAGAATATTCCACGACCAAATGAATATTCCCCGACAACAATGAATATTTTATAACCACTTGCTTAGTTAAAATATTTACGCATTTTACCCATAACTAACCATATTAATCAAATCCACCACTTACTATTTCAAAATAATGGATAGAGGAAAATCAATTTTATTTATAAAAAGTTGGGGTCTTACAGCATATATAGAAATTACCCAACAGTTATTGCATAGCTCTCGAAAAAAGCTTTCCGGAATGGTATAGCACATCTCCATAGGATTCCCGGGTTGTAAGATATGAAGGTTTCAACAGATAGCGTGTCGGTTAAGGGAACATACTTCGAGGTGACGGGGCCTACCAGACCCAGCAGCGGGTCTACTTGCTGCTGGTCGGGGCTTTAAATACAACACTCCAGCTCATTTTCAGTAGATTCGGAAAGAGAGAGAGAAGGCTCATGAAAGAGAAATCTAAGAGTTCTAGAGAGAAATAACCCATATCTTCATCCAAACTCTATAAATATCAGTTGTAAACACTTATATACATATAAACTTCAATATATCAAGTTTCTACCAGTTTAAATCAATTTTTGAAAGCTTATAGCCGTTCGTTATGCAATTTTAGCGCTATGCTGTAAGATCTTCTCAAATTTGTGTCCATTTACTACTTTAATATATATAAGTGCTATATATATATTCCTTGGTTGTACATTGATCAAACTTTTAACTGTTCGTTTTGTGTAAATAGTCAATATTTAAAGTGTATTGACTAGATCTATCCTAGATCTATCCGGATCTAGCATTTATCCGGTCCAAAAGCTTTATAGCTTGACCCATTGAGCTAAATTGGCTAAAGATCTAGGTAGATCTAGTTTACTTTATAGTTTTGTAAATATTTAGTGCGACCACACGACCCTAGATATGTATCTAGAGGAAACGAGAAGGTTTGTTACTCGTGTATAAGGATTTAATCGATAAATCCCTTTGTTTACCAAATTTTTAATTATATGTATATATTATATTTAAATATGCATCTTGCAAACTTTTTAAATGATATTATGTGAGCCTAGGAAGCATAGGGTTGAATATCTCATTAATGGATCTAGATCTGATTCCCGTGATGGACTTGTTTAGGTTGTAAATATCAGCTTGCAATCCAGTGTACATGTAATCTAGGGCCTTAAAACGATATCCGAATTTAAGGCACCATAATAGTGAAAATTATGTATGTGGTGCTCGAGTTTACTTCGATGGCTTTCATGCCCATAAACAACCTGACCCTTATTGATATTTATTTCAATACTGTCAAAGATGCCTCGCATCTTAAATAAAATCAAATCAAGCCGAGTTTAGAATAAAATTCGAAGTATCAAAGGGCATTGATTCCTATTTGTCAAAAGGGTTTGGAAACCAAATTTCCAAAATATCACTTTCATATGCTTTATCTGAAAAAAATAAACTTTTATATAAATCAAACATTTTATACATAGGTCTAAAGAGGCATGACACTACTTTCAAAATATAACACTAAAACACCTTTTCAAAACTCAAATCACACGCACACACTTCACATGCTTAGGGAATGAAAAAGTAGCAGTAACTGTGTTTCACGGAAGTCGGGGGTGGGGTGGGGGTGCCTAACCCTTTCCCCTCACTTAAGCTAGCCCCCGAACTCTATGAATCCTTGGTTCTAGACCAATTAAATGGAGTCACATGTTGGGCCATATTGCGAAAATCTTTCAAAATTCGGTTAAGTTAGTACAACCATTTAAACTCATGCCAACTGGCGGCTCTGTTTAATTCGGCCCAATCATTAAAATCAATCTTTTCAAATCGTCGACATTTATGTCGGTCTTTCCTAAAATTCACCCTTTAAACAAGAATAAATAGACCTAACAAAATTAAAGGGTAGAAACACATTAGGAAAAATAAAATTCCTGGCATCCACAAGTGGCGACACTGCTGGGGACAGTAGAGAGCTTAAGTCGCATGTCAATTTTTTCAATTCCCTTTTATCTGCATGTGATGAATGCTTTCTTTACAACGCTTATGTGTGAATGAATACTTTTTTACAAAGCTTTATAATAGTGCTTCGCACAATGTCATCGTAATGCATGTGGTGAGACACGATGAATGTATGTGAATGTATGTTGTGTGATTTCTCCACTAGGAGGCAAACCCATCAGTGGCTGATTACTAGACTCAAGAGGAGCATAATCCCGCGAGGCTCAGGAAAGGCGCCACTTATATCCACTCCAATTGAAAGATTAGACTCATTCCCATCTAATAGATTACGATGATCTGGGAACCTTCATGCTGAAAAGCCCATGAGAGTAAACAAGATAGGTTAGCCTCTGATAAACCAAGCGTGAAAGGAAGTCTCTTCATGCCTTTCCTATTTCAATTCAAATGTCAAATTCTAATTCCTGTCAAATATTAAATTCGATCAAATATCAAATGTCATCATATTATCCCGTCATCAAAACAACTAATCTTTGTTTTGCAGGAAAATATTAAAAAAACCTAAAACTAACACATTGCACAACATGCATACCGTTAGTGTTTGTTAGGACTAAACTACATATCCTTTTGTAGGTAAGATTGGTCTCACTACTAGATCTAAATCTAGGAGGGCACATAGCCCATCCATTGACATGGCTGAAAGTGCCCCACCTGAATCTGTCTCAGTGTCCCGAGATGAATATGAAGAGCTTATAAAGCAAATGGCAGAGGTGGCTAATCTATTAAAAGAACAGTGTCAAAACACTAAGGGGCCAAAGACACAAACTCGAGCAGAATCCTCCGCTCAAGGGGGTAGTCAAAGTTCTGGTAAAAAGGTGGAAACAAAGATACCTGCACCACAGTTTAGTAAGACTGTCACCAACAAAACCCATGAAATCACCAACCTCAGGGATGACTGAGAAACTGGGGACATAAGGAAAAAGGTCCAACAAATGGAGGAGATGAGTCTGAAAGCGGTCAAGATTAAAGATCTCACCGTCTTAGAAGCAGTTGCTGAACATCTTCAATCCAGAGATCATGGTAGTGATGCCAAAAGAAATCAAAGAAGGAACGATAATGATGTATCTCCCATTTCACAGGGGCAATCTAAGAGACCCAACAATAGTCCCTCTATCTGGATAAAGGGAGGCGATCTGCAACAACAACAATAGACCACATTTAACCAAAGCTAGGACATATAGATAAAATTTGAAAGAGCATAAAATTGGTTGTTCACTCCACTAAGCAATTCCCTTGAGAATGTATTGGCATTATTAATAAACCACAAGAAGATTACTGAATTGGCTCCACCTTTGAATCCAAAAAGCAAAAGATACGATCCCAGTAAGAGATGTACTTACCATTTAGGGTCTCCTATACACGATACATAAGACTGTTGGTCCTGAAAGCATAAAATTCAAAATCTGATCGAAAGTGGTGATATTGTGATCGAACAACCTGACCAACCCAATGTCAACACTAACCTTCAGTCGTCACACAATATGGAGGGAGTGAACATGATCGGGGCATAAAGCGTTGGAATGAATCCAAATTGCAAGTACATACAGAGGATCGAAAGAACTTCAAGTGAGCAAAAGTAAGAATTCCACACAAAGGTTTAACCCCCATAACCATATCCAACTCTCTATCTAGCAACAAGGTTGTGGTATCTCGAGATGAGTTCAACGAGCTAAAAGGGCAGATGATCAGATTGTCAAATCTAGTAAAGGAATAGTATAACTTAATTCGAGGAATCCTATTAACAAATCAAGGCGTACTCATTACAAGTTCAAGCCAAACAACTTCATTAAGTCACCAATTGACTTTGAACAACAATCCTTGAAATAAGTCACTCGATGATAAGATCAGATGTCTCGACATGACCTTAGCTCAAATTAATGAAAATCCGATTGTAATTCGAAATGAAGATTCATATATAGCTCAAACCAATATCTATAGAGGTCTAAAATTCCCAAGTTTGTGAAATATACCGGTATCGACGATCCTTATATTCATCTGAAGATATACCTAGGACAACTAGGTGTACAAGGTGAGGATGAAGTCTATCGCGTGCAAATGTTTTGGAGAAGTCTCACTGACAATGCAAAAACCTGGTTTGTTACATTGGATAAATCAAAGATTAATACATAGGAAGAGCATGCACATGCCTTTTTATCCTAATATAGTTACCAGATACAAATGCCACTATATTATTGCGGGCTAATGAGGGTAGCTAAAGAGACATATGGATCTTTTAAGGACTATGCCCGAAGGTGGAAGTCATTAGTAGATCGAGCAATTCCACCTCTAGAGGAATAAGAAATGGTCAACATCTTTGTTGAAACACATGAATATCCTTATTACGGAGATATCTTGTATATGAAAGATATGACGTTTGACAAAATTATCATAATAGGAGGTAGGGCGGATGAGAAAAGCCGAGTTGAAAAACTAAAGGGTATGGGAACGTTGAATGAAAAGATCATTGCCGACACCCATCCATGCAACAAGAAAAGAAGCTTCTGACAAATGAGGGGAAATACTCCAGTAATTCTAATGGGAGCAATAATGATGAAACCCCTAAAAAGTACGACCTGCGTGACCCTAAAAATCAAGGAGAGGTAACATAAAGGAGAGTTTAAAGATAAAATTCCCCACTATTACAGATTCCATGGAAGAAGTCGTGATGAAGTTAACAGAACAAAAGAAAATTTCAGACCTTCCCCCTCTAATGGGTATAAGGACATGAAATTACAACCCCTCACAACACTGTGCTTATCATTCGAGAGGACCGGGGCATTCCACAAAGCAATACTGGTCACTTAAACGCTTGGTGAAAGATTTAATCAAAGTAGAGGAGATTGTGATAGCGCCTGCAACTCAAGTCAAAGACCCAACTCCCAGTAGGTTTACTCGGGAAAAGCCAGAAAGAGACCAAATGATAAAAGAAGGTTTGAATCTAAGAATGAAAGAAGTCCAAATGATCGACAGTGTTAACCATGAGAATGCGATTTCAGTAGCACCAATTTCGGGGAAGTTTGATTCCATTAATCAACAAAGCCGCGAAAATGTGGCAAGTTATGAAGGAGAAAATTCTAAAATCAGAGCGGTAGAGAGAGGGAAAAAGAGACGCCTTATGTCCATAATAGTTAAACCCCCAACAAATGACCAAGGGAATGTGGAAGATCACGACCCTAATGAAAATCAAGAAACAAACTTTGTAAAGGTGGTAGAGGATGTCGTGTCAAGGAATGACGAAATACAGATCCAATTCAAGTCAAGCAATGTTCCTGGCAAAGGAATAGGCACCTCAAGAGACAAGGAATTCGAGGCATGTTACCTATCTTAATGTTCATTTGCTAGTTGATGTATTAACTTAGTTCTATAAAAAAAAATTTAAAAAAAGAAAAAAAATTCATCAATCAGGTCTTGTCAGTTTGTGCCTAAACTACGAAAGACCTGATCTCCCTCTATCTATGGGAGTACGTAGGCAGCCATTTATGGTGCGGTTTAACCTTTAAAAGAAAAAAACCAAACACTTTACCTCTCAACTTAAGCATCAACCCAAACACCAGTCTCAAGACACCAAATCATACCTGAAAAGCTTACACCCAAGAAAAACCCCATAACTCATCAACCCCTGAAATAAAAGAAGACTTAATCTCCTTTAACCTACAGAAGTACATGGGCGACCATCGTGGCAAAGTCTATCTCATACCCGATGACCTGTTCTCCGAGATAATGGCCATAAATCAAACCTTACAGATCAAATGAAACCCGGTTGAAGCCATCACATCACAAACCACGCTGAGCTCTTAGGTCTAATTCAATGGATTCCGAAGGCCTCTTGACATCAATAATCAAAATTAAAACATAATCATCAGCGAGTACAGATAAAATCTAAGGCGATCACAACAAATATTAACTCAACAATATAAGATGGCACCCTCGGCCACATGTCTTCGTCAAATTAGAAGAAAATCATCAAAGCTAATTGTGCCTACAAATAAAAAATATTTATTGGGGCATCCAAGCCTCAAAACCCAAATCCATTACATGTTCACCATGTGGGTTTGTAGGTAAAAGACTCTTGCAATCTCGGCGTCTTATCTGCCCATCTGTTAAACATACAATAAAGTGATTACCCTAGATAACAAGCAAGATTAGGGCAATTTCAGAATCGGCGACAACCCAATATTGGGACCCTTACAACAAACAAGACCGGGTCAATGTTGGAGACCACGACAACTCAACACTGGGGCATTTATCGGCCATTCTAAAAAGGAAAATGCACCAGTTAGCACCATTATCATGGTCCGTCATCATCAGAACTTCCCTTATAACATTTCCATGGCAATTCAGTATGATCATTTGGTCTTTTTCAATCAAAATTTTCTTAAAATACATTGATCCACATATGAGGTACGACTCTTTCATCTCTTTATTTTCTATCTCCATTTACGTTCACTAGCGAGGATAAACATGTTAAGATAAATGTAACGCCCCCAAAATAGGTATACATCACCCATCTTGGGCTGCCAAATACATGGTACATAAATCAAATACAAACTTCTTTTATACAATATGACAAAAGTGTAGTTGAGAGTTTTTACATGAATATTGTCTCATAGACAGTATTCAAACTTAAATGAAGTCCTCATTACATTTATTATTAAACTATTTTATAAAAATAGTGAAGACTACTATAGCCACCATCTCGGACCGTCACTCTGTTCCCCGACTAGTCCCAGTTACGTTCTTATTTCCAGAAGAGAACAATGAAAGTAAAAGGGTGAGCTCAATTAGTCCAGTAAGAAATATTATGACTAAGATAATTCAGAATAAATTATCGTTACCCTTCAACAGTGTTAAACTAATAAACAACAATTTTAACTGCAGCAGAACAAGCAATCCATTAGAAGAGTCAAGTAGAGCATGATATCTACTATCTTCTATAATTTAAAAAGTTTATCATAAATTTTATCGCTGAGACTCAGCTTAATAAATAAACCACATCATCGAATCATCCCTGCACTACAGGCCAAGGATATTCACTAGTATCACGACCACGAATTATCCATGCACTATGGGCCAATGATATTTGTGTTTTCACCAATGGTCATGATCATGCCAACAATTGTCCATCAATGCACTACGGGCCAATGAGGACTTTTATCACATCATTTGTAACATTACAATCATGATTATACCGAATAATCCCTGGTCATAATCATACCAGTCCATCTATGCACTACGGACCAAAGTTGACTTTCATAACAATAAAAGCATGAGGATGATGATAATGATATAAGAATTCAATTAAAAGAAAGCAAATGATAAACTTCTAAAGATTTATAATTTAATGTATCCAGAATTCAATAATGTCCAAATTGTCAAGATGATACTACTTTTTGGAGTAAAATTCAAGAATAATATTGTATCAAAAATGACTTGGACCTAAAAGAAATTAATTTTATTATGAATAATACCCCAGGTGAATAGTAACTGAGTGAATAGTACCTCATGAATAGTAATTCAGGAATAGTACCCTGTGAATAGTACTCCGACATAAAAAGGTTAAAACTTATCAAGAATGCTCAGAATAATATTTCCATAAAAGATATTGAATGAAGCGCAAATATCAAGGATATTCTACTAAATTTATGGAGTATAGAAGCCAAAACTTAACAAAATGAGTATAAAATTCGAAATCTGAAATGAAATAATATTACTTACATACTACAGAGTATGGAAGAAAATATTATTCCATACGAATACTGAACAAAAATAATATCCCTTACCTTAAAAGGAAGAGTATTCTAACTGGTATAGCGGGGATATTCTTGAAGAAAACTTTTACTATTTTTTACGCTCAAAGCTTCTTAAAACTCTAAAGAAATATGCTCAATATTATAGAAGAAGAATTCTCGAATTCTGATGTAATTTTCAATTCTAACTAAGCATCCTATTTATAGGAGAATGGAAGGGGTACTGTTAAGGAAAATATTCACGGACGAAATAATTTTCAAATTCACGGACGGAAAAAAAATTTTAGACGTCCGATTTTTCAAAGTATTAATATAATAATCAAATAAAATATAATATATTCTATTTTTCATATAAAATAAAACTATATATATATATATATATATATATATATATAATAACAAAGTACTCCACTTGTGACTCCTCAGATTTTCCCTCCCTCATTTTCAATAATCCACCAACATGTGGGCCCCACTTGATCCACTCATGGCCCCCACCATTATTATATATATAAATAACTTTTTACCGATTTTTTTAAAAAATGGATAAATGGGGGTCCATAAAATAAAAAAAATTTATATCAAATACTTCATAAAAAATCCGTCAATATTTTTAACAACATTTATTCATCATTATTATTATTCGTAATATTTAACAACCAAACCATTCCCAGGAAAGAGGGGGCTTTTCGATAAGGATTTCTCCCTATTGGCGAGCAATTAGGTGACCAAACCCCTTTCCTCGACAGAACTTTCTAGACATCATCAATAATATAAATAATAATATGAATAACTGTATCGTCTCAATTATTGATTTAATAATATAAAATATTGATAATAATTGAATCAAATAACGTGAGATACTATACAGCAATTACTGTAGCAATAATTGAGTATAACTGAGTGACTTCTCACATAAACATTAATAATCAATACCGTGTGCTACTATGCAACCACACATATTACTGTACTTTTCTCACCGGGTATTTCAACAGTTAACGGTAAAACTTCTGTCGTTATTTTCGTAAAAAGATATTTCTGTCGTTTTCTAACTTTGACAAAAATTCTGTTGTAGGGTCCACCAATGATTATGCCGTCGTACTAATATTTCCTGTTAAAACGAATATTCCCCGACCAATCGAATATTTTATAACAACTTGCATATTTTGCAAAATTTATAAAAATATTATCCACTATAACATTATATTAAATCCACACCATAATTTAAAAATGATATTTTGAGAAAAATTAATATTTATTTATGAAAATTGGGGTCTTACAATAAATCTTGCATTAGAATCTTAGAAAAAGGTTTTAAAAGAGAAGATTTTCTTTAACTTGTTATGAGTTGGATTAATTTTGATAAGCGTCTGTGGATTTGGAGTCACGGGAACAATTAGAAAATAAAAACTATTTAACCTTTTGATTAGGCAAAATCCTAGTTCAAAGCACTATTTTGAGCAGAATTGACCTCATATGCATGTCTTCACTTTGCAATTACCTTGACTCTTAGTTGTGGGGTATGAACTATAACGACAACAATGAAAATTAATAGAAGATAAGTAGCCAGCCTAATGTCTTGAATCGTGTCCTGGGTTACTCGAGTTATTACATCCGAGGGGTGTCTTTATACTTGGTGTCCTAAAGTTGTCTAGTTTGGTAGTTACCGGCCCAACGTTCGCTACATGGGTAACATAGCTCCTAAGAAAATGAGCATTGCAAGGAAGAAGAAGGTGAGACTTGAGCAGATCCGAATCGTGGCCTGGGTTACTCGAGTAATTAAGCCCGAGGGGTGTCTTTACACCTGGTGCCATAAAGCCGTCTGGTTTAGGAGTCACCAGCCTAACGCTCGCTACATGGGTAACTTAGAGCCTAAGAAAATGAATCTTGCACAAGCTCAGGTGAGGAGTAAATAGAGTAAACCGCTTGACTTATCTCGAAGTGTGGCCTTTGTTACTCGAGCAAGAAAACTCGAAGGGGTGTCTTTAAACCTAGTGCCCTAAAGTCGTTTGGTTTGGGTGTCATTGGTCTAAAACTCGTTAAGTGGGTAACTCCGAATAGCCTAAAAAATGAGATAAGTTAAGCAGAGAAAAAAAGAAAAAAAATTGGAATCAAGAAAAATTTGCAAGATAGAAACGAGATCATCTAAAAGTCATAGAAAAGGAACCCATGCTAAGGGTTATGTAACTCATAGTGCACATGACATATAATGTTAATTCTGTGAAAAGCATTGTCTAAAGAAAAGACAAAGTATATTCAGGGAGATAAGTCCTTCAAATTTGATCTTACTCATGAACAATGAACATGGATGCTTAAAAGTTTTCTTGCAAATTCATGACTTGTTAAATAAAAATTTCGTCAAAAAAGGAAATAAAAAAAGTTAAATCTTGAAGATAACAATTCATAACTTGCTCACAAAAATTCATTTTTCATATTCAATTTTAAGATCTTTAGTGATAAAATAAAAAACTTAGTGAATGCAAACATTCAATTTCATAAACTTTAACTTCATATGCCTCATTGACAAGATTATACTAATCCTGACGGCCCGAGCCATCAGGCTTTTGCAGCATTTTGTTATTCGTATGATGTGCAGGATATTGCTTACTCTGGACGTGGTCAACAAAACAAAGTTTCTTATATGAATCCCTGGTAACAACATGCGAAAGGGTTGAGGTATTTTTGCAAATTCAATGAATGGAAGGAGTGTAACGACCGAGAAAATTGGATTATTTGTAAAATAATTTTATTTGAATAAATAATGAATAAAATTATAATATGTTATTTATAGCGAGTAAGTAAGATGGAGGTTGTTCTATAACCTAAAAGTGGCATAAAATCGTAGTATTTTGGCTACGTGTAAGAATTAAGGTGCTTAAATTTTCAAGACAAAATAAAAGTTTTTCGAGAAATTTTTTAAAAAACACTATTCATCCATTTCTGCTTGGGAATTATTTTTGAATTTTTGGGAAATACGTAATGATAGAATATTAAGGGATGATGGATTATGTAATAATAATTCAGCTATGACAAACACAGTTTTTCGCCTGTGTTCTAAGTTCGAGAATGTTAAGGAAAGTAAAGATTTAAATGAATGACGATCGTATAATAAGAAGGTATTATACGAGGCAATGAATACGAGTATGATACGAAGTATTGTACTAGTATATACGAAAGATGACATAACGTATATGATGAATGAATATACGAATTAGTATACGAGAAGAATACGAGGATTATACGTTAGAAGCTTTAATTCAATTGTAATGGGCAAATAGGTTTTGTGTAGGAATTGGGTTGTGTATTTGGCAAGACCAAATGGAGTTATGTTAAGTCCCAAAAGATAAGAAATGAAAGCCCAACGTTAGGCCCAAAGTAATTAAACTTAAGCCCAAACCAAGAAACGGACCCGTGGATCGAACCGATGGGGCACCGGGTTAGAAAAACCCATGGGGCAACCCATGTGGGCCCCCTATGAGTGAGTCACGGCTGGCCAACTGGTGGCCAAGCAAAGGATAAGATTGTTGAGGAGGTGGAATAGTAAGGAGGTGGAGCCTTTTGACCAAATTGCCCTCACCTTAGAAATCTATAAATAGAGAGCTAGGATTGTTCATTTGTGCTTTGTTAAATTCCACCAACATCTTAGTAATTATATTCAGAGAGAAATAAGAGCTAGACTTTGATAATTCAAGAAGAAGAAAGAAAGCTTGAACATCAAAGGTAATGAACCTCTAGACCATTAATCTTCATCTCTTCATTATTAGTTGTTAGAGAAGTGAATATTGGTGGAGCATGTTTCATAAGGAGTAATAAGGATGGCTATTAGTGGACTTAAACCTTAATAAACCATGTTGTAAGTGAATCATAATCATAGAAGTTATAAACTAATGAATAACATATGAAGAATTGTAATTTTGTTGTTGATGGACAAGTTTAAAACTATTGTGTATAGGATTAGATGAAATGTATTTGGTTAGAATGATAGAGATATGGAATGAATCCATTTTGAACGGTGTAAAAATCTCAAGTAACGAAGTTATGGCGAAATTTACGAGATTAGACGATAATCGTCGAAATCATAAAATTCTCTGAATGAAAGTCAAAAGTCATCGTTTAACTTGGAAACCTTAGTTTTCGATGGAGTATAGTGTAACTTTGCATTTTAAAGTTGCGGACTTGAAAAGGTCGAATTTCGGCTTAAAACAAAGAAACGAGCTATGAACATTTACGAATGTTTAACAAACTCGTAATAAAGAACTTAATCTGTAAATTCCGTGTTAACGGATTCGAAAACATAAGATTTTCTAATGAAATCATAGTACATGTGATATGTGAGCTAACGGCTTTTCAACGAGCCAATTCCTACTTATAATGAGTAAGTTATGAGGCCGAAAAGAATTGAAGAAGAAAAACTGAGAAAACGTTCTAAGGCATAGGGCCGGCGCCGTAGTGCCGCCGAAGGTACTAACACTGGCGCCGCAGTGCCAGACCAAACCCTCAGCCACTGTGAAGTGGCACCGCAGCGCGTCCAGTAGTAAAAAGTTTAGCACCGCAGCGCCAAGGCCGGGTCTCAGGTACTGTGAACTCACACCACAACACGAGCTTTATAAGGGAAGCTGGCGCCGCAGCGCTAGCACTAGAGTAGAGGTAGTGAAAAATAAGCATGAATGTAATGAATGTGGAAGTTGATTAAAGATAAATTATAAATTTAATTAACTTACAGTAAACTCATTAAAGATGATTATAACCTTAAGAATTACTACTAAAGGTTGACAAAAGGTTATGAGAATGTAAACACAAGGTAATACGATAAACCGTAACGAACGTTAACTAATCTAATGAATGATTAGATTGAGAAGAAGGGTAAGATAGGTTAGTGATCATATATGATTGTTTATGACCTAATGTAGTATGTTATGTGATCATGTATTGTAGAATCCTTAAAGACTCAAAGGAAAAGTGTATTAACTGTTGAAGACGCTGAAGGTAAGTGTTCTAAACCCTTGTCTATGTTTCTTCTGGACAAGCTTTGTGATTCATGTATCTTACACATGAATTGATGTATAATGAAGTAGAAGCCAATTCCTTTGGCTAGAATTAATGTGTTTTGTGGATTTCCTTATAATCTACCAAAATATTATCAATGTTGTTATCTTTTGCCAACTATTTTGGTATGGATTTCAAAGAAATACTGAGTATGAATAAACAAACGTTTTGTCGTCAAACGACAGGCACACGAGGTTGCCAAAACTTAAACGTAGATACGTTTAATGAAGTAGTGTCGACAACATAGAGTACTATAGGCTGATCACCTAGACGTGCTCGTGAGAAATGCTGGACTTACGAACTTGGTGCCGGGTTGTCCTTTTCAAAGAAGGAATGAAATGCTCAAGGTCTTGGACCAAAATCAATGTTTAATCTATGTTGTGCATGTTTAAACATTTTTAAGAAAAAAGAAGTGCTATTTTGAATTATCTATAGTTCTTCATAACTATTGATTCAGTTATTGAAGATATACGATTCATATGATTCAAACCTATTGCTTAAATGAAATTGTCATACTTGTTGAGCTAGTTATGCTCACTTTTGCTTGAACCATATGAATGCAACTAAGACCGAACGAACTGAAGGATTCAAAAAGGATAAAGGGAAGGCTAAGGCAGACAAATAAGTTGCCTTTGTAATAGTATAGTATGAATATTGTAATTATTTGATATTATGACAAAGAACACATGTGATGGTTACAAAGAACCTGGGAAGGGAAATATTATTTTGGAATATATAGAAGACATATTCACTCTTTTGAGGTACTTCAATTGAATGTATGTGTGAACTGTAGCATCGTGTAACACCACCTGTCGGGTTTGAAGATACCCGAATTTTGGGGCATCACAGGTTGGTATCAAAGATGTAGGTTATAAAACTTAAAGGGGGGAAAAGAACCTTAAGCCATAACCTTAAGAAGCGTTAAAAAAGTCAAAGATGAAGTTAACCCTAAAAATGCATTAAATGTTATATGTGTTTTTACTATTTTAATGATGTGTACTAATCACAATAATTTGTTTTGTTGTAGATGTCAGGAGATAACGTAATGTAGAGGGATATACATGTCGTTAGTGAGGAGTCTGTGAATCAAGTAGAGATCTTACTGAACCCGGTAGCTGAGTTACCAGAGGTGGTGGTGGTTGAGTCAGAAGACTTAGAGAACTTAGGATTTGCATCCTTGTTTGATGGCATGATGGAGGAGGTGAGAGAGCTGAAGGAGGAGATCCATGATATCTTGGCGAACAAGAAAGACATGGAAACAATGTGGGAAGAGGAGCACGATGAGAAGGTTTTGGCGAAGGACAAAGTCCATGACCTGAAACATGAGGCCTTTGAGCTCAGGCAGGAGCTAAAGGCCAAAAAGCAAAAGATGAGTAGGATGTCCTACATACATAGAAGTTCTCACGGGGATTGTAAAGCCCCCGAATCCCGGTACTTGAAACACGAATTCAGTGCTTCACGATACCATTTCTATGAGCGGAATAATAATAATAATAATAACAATAATATAAAAATAAACTTAATTTACATAATTATCAGAGTCTAGCTCCCAAGTACGTAACCTTTAATCATTCCTTACAATACATGATAATAAATATATAACACTGTCTTCATAATATTAAACTATTACATAAGATAACATTGAAATCATTCAGCAACCTTTCCCTTTCCCTTGTTCTTAACAGAGCCTTCATGTTGCTCACACTTAGCGAAAAACATTTAAATTAGGCAAGGATGAGCATTTGAGTGCCCATCAAGTAATAACATATATATATATATATATATATATATATATATATATATATATATATATATATATATATATATATATAAGCTGAAAGAATTTAAATGTTTTCTTTATACTACCCCTCTACAACAAATTAATAGTTGTGAAGTAATCTGAACCGATAATAATAGCATAACAACCCTCTTTCAAATTTTTGAAACTACGCACTGACTAAAAATAGGGTTAAGGGTACATACTATGAACATTGTTTTCATTTTCAAAAAGGTTAAACAGAACTTCATCTATAAACCGTCATAACTTACGGGCACGGGGGTGATCAGCCCGTTGTACCCTGTATTGATCAATACTACATGCAAGAACGATGTTATCGTTCACTCTGTCCACCTTGGGTGCATAAAAGTTTTCTCATGTAAGGGATGTTCATACTTGTCGGGGTTCCGAACAAAAGCAATTCGGTTGGATAATAATAAGGTTTTATCTTGTTCAACAATAATCTATAATTCAACATATATATACTGGTAATTAACAAAGGTGTATCAACATGTGGTTAAATGCAATGATTATCCAAGTGGGGACACTTGTATAACCATTTAAAGAAATTATCGAACAGAATATATATCTGAATTACCATATACTAACATGTTGATAATCAATGAGCGTATATAATATAGGGTTAATAATATGTACAGTAATAATATAATTCTGAAACATTTTTACTCATGTCCATTGCATAAAAAAATACAAAGGTAGGATACTTGCCCCTGATGCGCTGCTTACAATACGCAACTTAGTTTTATCTTTTATATCACGACCTATCACTAATCAGATCATTCGTTCGATTAGAACAATATAATATATCATATAGTACTGCATTACACAGTCAGCACATAACCTAATCACATTATCACACATGTTCAACAATTATTGCATCACAAACAAACATTAATACAGTCAAAATATCTAAGTCCATAATAATTTCTGAAACATGTTGGTGTACCGATAGCTTTATCGGGTAATTATCGAGTCTAAGACTCTTTCCCAACGTTCAATATCCGTAAGTATCATTCATATTATTTTAAATGACTTAATAAACATTTATTAATTTATCATGAATTTTCAAACACCAAAATCATTATTAATTGATTCAAATATCAAATAATTCTATTATCATTTAATTATTATTAAACTATTAAAAATACTTTTATTCATTTACCAATAGTATTAATATTTTATTCATTTACTAATATTATTAATTATTTAATAATATTTTATTCCCTTACTAATGTTATTACATTTTAATAATATTTTAGTCATCCATTAATACTTTAATTTAATATTATTAATCTTTTAATAATATTTTAATCTAAGATTAATACTTTATTCTAATATTATTAATCATTTAATAATATTTTAATGAAGCTTTAATCTTAATATTTTTATTTACTCAACAATATCATATTCTAATATTATTAATATCATAATAATATTTTAATAATTTGTTTGATCAATAAACAATTTATTCTAATTGTTCACCCTTTACAAAACCACTTATTTAATATCCATAAAAGGTCATAAATAATATTTCTTATTATAAATTATCAAAATGCCCTAAAATAGTCATAATATTATATATTAGAAGTATTCAAGCATTAAAATCATATTTTTCTTATTTAAGACATCATTTAACTATTTATTTCATTTTATTTATAACTTCATCATTTTTAGGAAAAATACCAAATTGATTCCAAAAATTCTTCTTTTCTGGGATTATACAGTAAATGACCCAACAATGATCCCCAAATTTTTCTGGAATTTTAGAAAGTGATTTACTAATTTTAAAGTGCCCAAAACACTCGGATCTTGCTTTATTTTTCATAAATCGAGTGTTGCTTAGAAAAATTTGAAATTTTCAGGGTATACTCTCATAACATATATGAACATCCTGTAAAAATGTCAGAATTTTCCAGGATATACACAGTGAGAAATTCGAGTGTTAATATTTAGGAGCCCTTTACAGAAAAAGCCATTACGCACAACATATAAATTGAAACGCGTCTGTTCTTTTTCATACACGTAGATAACTTCTTAAGGTACCTCTGTGATTCTTTCCAAATTTTTAAAAGACTTGCAACTAACCGAAATAGTCTCAAGAAAATTTAGGGTTTTTAAACCTTAATACTCTATGTGGACTGTTTTGGGGAAAATAGCCCCCATGGCTTCGATACTTACTAGATTTGTGTACAACCACTTGGGTTTACTAGATAACTCATGTATCTAGCACCCCCCTTCGACGGATCACAAATCCAAGTTGTAAAACTTGAGTTACACAAGATTTAGTGGAGGAAAAATAAGAGTTTCACCCCTCGGAGAAAATATGCTCATTTCCATCCTCTAAATCTATAGTCTAATACACAAGATACTTAGTCCTACACATAAGACATGTAGAACTGGGTACTTTGAGTATTAGACCATAACCCCATACATGTTGAGGTAAAAATCAAAAATGGAAGGAAAATAAAAAAAAGAAAAGGATGAGAACCTCACCTAGTTTTGGTTGCTATCCTTCTTGTTCTTCCAAAGTAAGTAATGAACTTAGGATGCATGAACAACAACTCCTCTCCCTCTCTTAGAAAAATCGAACCCACTATCTCTTTTCTCTCTTGTATGCTACTAGCTTGGGAGAAAAAGATAGAAAAAGAAGAATGAGAGAAAATGAAATGTTCTAGCAAATGAAATGGGTGATTAACTATTATCCCTCATACTTTTATTGTCCCATGGATAAAAGGCTTCACTTTATCTCTTTCAATTGAGCCTAATCATGTGATTAAGGGTGTTAAGTAGATTTTCCACCAATGGGAGATGGACACACTTGTACTTGATGTAAGAGTTACTAATTAAGGAACTTGATTAGCTTAACTTTGTTGCCTTAAAAGGCCTAATGGGGCCGGTCACTATGCTCCATTATCTCCTCCATTTTGCTTTTATTTTAATGCACACAATTTGATTAATCAAAAGTCTAAAATACCCTTAATCAAGTGGGCTAAGTATTGGTTTGCATTTTATTTCTTTTGGGCTTCTCCTTTAATTGTTTTGGGCCATGTACTAAACGTAGTCTAACAATTTTAATATATGTTACCCAAATTGTTTATTTAGGATTTTCATTCCTAATCTTATGAAATTTAATTACTTATACATGTGACTTTAGCTCATAACCTAATTAGGTTTACTAGAAATAGGTTTAAAATTATTAGTCACTTGAAATAACAAGATTATCCACTTAAGTTAGTATACCTATTAAATACTAACCCTTCCTTATTACCATAACTCTCGGGTTATTTAATTGTCTCACCTAATGTATAATTAGGTTACGAAGCTTTCATTTAGGGTTTAAAATAAAATAAAATTAGTTCCTAAAATTTGTAACTAGGGTTTCACACAGTAATACAAGGGTTTGTCACATAAAACCATAATTGACCAACCCTTATTGGTCCACATATACAGTACATATTTATAGCACTAAAAAATCAAAATATAATTAATATTATATTATTATTCTCATGCCTTGATCAAAATCCAACAATTAGGGTTTGGATTCCATATCTGATTTATCTGTCATACTTATCATTCTTAATTAAGTTAAAAATAATTAACTTAATAATCTGAACAAAATTTATATAATAAAATAATTATTATAATAATTCTAAAAATCATTTCATATATTATATTAAATAATATATGATTATATTTTCATGGAAAATAATTAAGAAAACATTTCTACTATAAAATTAAGTATGATAAGAATATAATTTATAATGATCAATAATTCTAAAATAAAATTATTTATAAATATTCATATTTTTATTTATCACATAAGTACATGTACACATTATCTTGGCACATATTCCCCATATTTAAAAAAAAAAATTATACGCAAAATTTCTAATTTATTTGTGTAAAAAATATCGGGTTGTTACAGGGATTTTCAGGGGCAAGTGGATGAGTATCCTGTGGAGGCAGGGCAGACTCGGCATACTATCAGTCGGGATATAATAGCCAGTCTTGCCAATGCGGACTATGAGAATGCCATAAGGCAAATGTAACCTAGTTAGTAACTAGAGTAGTGTTAGATATATTAATATGTTGTATCTATATAGTGATGTAAAACCCTCTTTTGTATATCAAAGGGTAGTCTTTTGTAAATCCTAATTTTTGGAAAGCAATTACGGGAAAGTAATATAATCAGCTAAGGCTGTATAATGACGAATAGTGTAGTATTATACTACAAGGAAGAAATATATCAATATAGCCTTTTATTGAATATGTTGTGCAATGAGTTTGAGTTATTGTTTAATAATGAATAATAACTAATCAACAAGAAGAAAGTAATAATGAAGTGTTATTTATTTTAACAGAAAGATGCCGCCAAGAAGAAGACAACGAAATTAAGAAGCCAACGTGAATCAACCGGAAGGGGGTCCGGTTAATCCAATGCAAGAATTCATTAATTTATTAACGATTGCTTTTAATAGAAATGGGGCGAATATACCAGTAAATCCTGCAGTAGTACGGGCTACTACGTTTAAGGATTTTAAGAGTGTAGGTTCGCCGGAGTTCAAAGGAACTACAGACCCCATAGAAGCCCAGACTTGGTGAAATAAATAGAAAAGGCATTTGTTATTACAAATGTCGAAGGGGGGAAAAAGGTTACTTTTGCTACCTACATGATGAAGGGAGAGGCCAACTTTTGGTGGGAGGCAAACCAGGTTAGGGCTGGGATAGATAACTTAATGTGGACACGGTTCAAGGAGATTTTCTTTGAGAACTACTTTCCCACGAGTATGCAGGGGAGGATGGAGATGAGGTTTCTAGAACTGAAGCAAGGGGAAATGACTGTTCCCCAATATAGTTCCAATTTCAATGAACTGGTGAGGTTTGCTCCACATCAGGTGGATACAGAGGTGAGGAAGGTTAGGAGATTCGAGCAGGGCTTGAAACCCTGGCTCTATAGCCGGATATCAGTATTCTAAAGCAATTCTTTTGGAACCATTCTGGAGAAGGTAATAATTACCGAGGGTGGTAATGAGGCTTTAAGCTAATACCACAGAGAGAAGAAGAATAAGAATAAGGTATATGGGGGAGTGAAAATCGAGGGAGCCAGTGGTAGTGACAACGGTCAGAAGAGGAAGGGTTTTAACTCTAGGAATACTAGAGTAAAGTAAGGAGATCCTAAGAAGAGAATGGAGGCATGTAAGAACTGTGAGAAGACTCACTTATGAGTCTATCTCAAGGGAAAAGTAGTATGCTATAACTATGGACAAGAGGGGCACATTTTGCCTAACTGTCCAAGTCCAAAGAAGAAACATGGATGCTTCATGTGTAGATCAACTGATCACATGGCGAAGAATTTCCGAAAGAAGGGGATGGATGGGAATAAGGGCGCTTATAGTGGTAAGTTAGTTATTGGTGGTCCAGCTTAGATGAGTAGGCCGATCAACAATATAAATGCTTATGTATTGTTTGATTCGGGTGCTACTTGTTCTTTCATAGCATGTGATTTTGCTAAATAATTAGGATTACTTCCCGAAAAATTGCCTGTACCTTTGAATATCAAGGTAGCAAATGAAGAAATAATTCCTGTTGAAAATATTCATAGGCATTATTGTGTAGAAATACGAGGTTATAAATTATCGATAGATTTGACACCGATAAAGTTGGGAGAATTCGATGTAATTCTCGGGATGGATTGGTTGTTCAACCATGGTGCAATTATAGATTGTCAGAAGAAATGTGTAAACATTAAAACGTTGAGACAGCCTCATGTAGTATTTTACAGTAATAAATCACCGGGACGTTTGTGTTGTCTTACCATGACACAAACTAGGAAATTATTGAGAGGAAGGGATGTGTAGGTTATTTGTGTCATGTTGTTGATACCCAGAGAGTGGGAGCAATGATGGAATAAATACCTATAGTCAAAGAATTCGTGGATGTATTTCCAAGCAAATTATCGGGTTTTCCACTAGATAGGGAGATCGAATTCGTAATTGATATTGTGCTAGGAGCGGCACCAGTTTCAAGGGCACCGTATCGTATGGCTCTAGTGGAGATGAAGGAGTTGATGGTTCAGTTATAAGAACTATTGGATAGAAAGTACATTCAACCGAGTGTTTCACCTGGGGAACACCGATACTTTTTGTGAAGAAGGACGGTTCGTTGAGACTTTGTATCGACTACCGAGAGTTAAACAAGTTAACGATAAAGAATAAATACTGATTGCCCAAGATCAATGATCTCTTTAATCAGTTGAAAGGGGTAAAGTATTTATCTAAGATAGATTTGTGAATGAGGTATCATCAATTAAAGGTTAAAAAGGAAGATGTACCTAAGACAACATTCAGGACTCGTTACGGCCATTACGAGTTTTTGGTGATGTCATTTGGGTTGACGAATGCACCAGCTACATTTATGGATATGATGAACAGAGTGTTCAAATAATATTTGGACAAGTTCATCGTAGTGTTTATCAATGATATTCTAGTCTATTCTAACACGCCAGAAGATCACGCTGAACACCTAAGATTAGTGTTGGAGACACTAAGGAAGGAGAAATTATATGCGAAATTCAGTAAGTGTGAATTTTAGCTAGAAAGGGTATAATTTTTAGGTCATGTTATCGACCGCGATGGAATTTCAGTAGACCCAGCGAAGGTAGAAGCAGTGATCAATTGGGAATAGCTGAAAACGCTGACTGAGGTACAGAGTTTTCTAGGGTTAGCGGGATACTATCAAAGATTTATCTAAGATTTTTTGAAGATAGCTACTCCGTTGAATAATTTGACAAGGAAGACAATGAAGTACGTGTGGACTGAGAAATGTGAAGACATTTTTCAAGAACTGAAGAAAAGGTGAGTGAAACACCTGTATTGTCTTTACCAGATGATACATGGAATTTTGTAGTTTATAGCGATACTTCGCATAGAGGACTTAGTTGCGTGCTCATGCAGCGTGACAAGGTTATTGCGTATGCATCACGTCAGTTAAAGGATTATGAGAAAGTTTATCCTACTCATGATCTGGAACTGGTTGCAGTAGTATTTGCCTTAAAGATATGGAGGCATTATCTTTATGGAGAGAAATGTGAGATATACACGGACCATAAGAGTCTAAAATATATCTTCACACAAAAAGATTTAAATATGAGACAAATGAGATGGCTGGAGTTGATAAAGGATTATGACTGATATCTTGTATCACCCAGAAAAAGCCAATGCAGTGGACGATACCTTAAGTAGGAAGGGTCGGAAAAAGTTGTCTATGTTAACGGCTCAAACTGAGTTAATAACAGAGATGGCTAGAATGGAGCTAGAGGTAAAGTTACCAAGTGAGTTGGGTCAAATATTATTTACAACTGAGATTCGATCTACCATTATAAAGAGAGTCAAGGAGGTACAACTCAGAAATGATGAGTGTGACCAGATGAAGAAGCGGCTAGCAGAGGAAAAAGAAATAAAGTATAGTCTTGATAATGAGGGATTATTAAGATTTGAAGGAAGAATTTGGGTTCCGAATGAGGCGGAATTAAAAGATGAAGTATTACAAGGCTCATAGTTTAAGGTACTCGATTCATCCTGGTAGTACTAAGATGTATCAAGACCTTCGACAGAGTTTTTGGTGGCCGAACATGAAGAGAGAGATAGCAGAATATGTGAGTAGGTGCTTAACTTGTCATAAAGTTAAGGTTGAACATCAACGACCAAATGGCTTATTACAGTCATTAGAGATTCCAGAATGGAAGTGGGAGCATATCACGATGGACTTGTGGTGGGACTTCCGATTACTCAGAAATGGTATGACGCGATTTGGGTAATAGTGGACCGGTTGACGAAGTCGGCTCACTTTTTGCCAATAAGGGTTAAGTTTAACTTAGATCAGTTAGCTAAACTTTATATTAAGGAAATTATATCCAGACATGGAGTACCAGTTTTGATAGTGTCAGATTGTGATCCACGATTCACATCAAACTTTTGGAGAAGTCTACAAGAACAAATGGGAACACAATTGAAGTTGAGTACAACTTATCATCCATAAACTGATGGACAGAGCAAAATGATAATTTAGACGCTAGAAGATATGCTGAGATCTTGCGTTATGGATTTCAAAGGTAGTTGGGATGATCATCTACCGCTAGTAGAGTTTGCATATAACAACAGTTATCATGCGAGCATAGGCATGCCACCTTATGAAACTTTATATGGAGGGAAGTGCATAACACCATTGTGTTAGGATGAAGTAGGAGAACGCTGAATTCTAGGACCTGAGTTGGTGCAGCAAACATCAGATATAGTTAAGTTGATACGAATGCGACTGGTAGCAGCTTAAGACAGACAGAAGAAGTATGCAAATTCGCATCGAATGAACATAGTGTTTGAGGTAGGCTCGTATGTATTTCTAAAGTTATCTCCCTGGAAAGAAAAGATACGCTTTGGAAAGAAGGGAAAGTGAAGTCCAAGGTTTATAGGACCATTCGAGATATTAAAAAGGGTAGGAGAGGTAGCTTACATGGTAGCATTACCTCCAGACTTGGAATGCATACACAATGTGTTTCATGTATCTATGTTACTTCCTTATAAGCCAGATTATAAGCACGTAATAGAGTATGAGCCTATTCATATTTAGAAAGACTTGACGTATGAAGAAATGCCTATTCAAATCATTGATAGAAAAGAGCAAGTTCTGAGAAATAAAGTTATACATTCGGTAAAGGTGTTATGGAAGAACCACGATGCTGAAGAAGCAATGTGAGAACTTGAAGAAAAGATGAATAAGAATTACCCTCAGTTGTTTGTTTAATTTTTAGCGAGATTCTGGGGACAGAATCCTTATAAGGGGGAGAGAATGTAACGACCGAGAAAATTGGATTATTTGTAATATAATTTTATTTGAATAAATAATGAATAAAATTATAATATATGTTATTTATAGCGAGTAAGTAAGATGGAGGTTGTTCTATAACCTAAAAGTGGCATAAAATCGTAGTATTTTGGCTACATAAAAGAATTAAGGTGTTTGAATTTTCAAGACAAAAATAAAAGTTTTTCGAGAAATTTTCGAAAAAATACTATTCATCCATTTCTGTTCGGGAATTATTTTTGAATTTTTGGGAAATACGTAATGATAGAATATTAAGGGATGATGGATTATGTAATAATAATTCAGCTATGACAAACACAGTTTTTCGCCTGTGTTCTAAGTTCGAGAATGTTAAGGAAAGTAAAGATTTAAATGAATGACGATCGTATAATAAGAAGGTATTATACGAGGCAATGAATACAAGTATGATACGAAGTATTGTACTAGTATATACGAAAGATGACATAACGTATATGATGAATGAATATACGAATTAGTATACGAGAAGAATACGAGGATTATACGTTAGAAGCTTTAATTCAATTGTAATGGGCAAATAGGTTTTGTGTAGGAATTGGGTTGTGTATTTGGCAAGACCAAATGGAGTTATGTTAAGTCCCAAAAGATAAGAAATGAAAGCCCAACGTTAGGCCCAAAGTAATTAAACTTAAGCCCAAACCAAGAAACGGACCCGTGGATCGAACCGATGGGGCACCGGGTTAGAAAAACCCATGGGGCAACCCATGTGGGCCCCCTATGAGTGAGTCACGGCTGGCCAACTGGTGGCCAAGCAAAGGATAAGATTGTTGAGGAGGTGGAATAGTAAGGAGGTGGAGCCTTTTGACCAAATTGCCCTCACCTTAGAAATCTATAAATAGAGAGCTAGGATTGTTCATTTGTGCTTTGTTAAATTCCACCAACATCTTAGTAATTATATTCAGAGAGAAATAAGAGCTAGACTTTGATAATTCAAGAAGAAGAAAGAAAGCTTGAACATCAAAGGTAGTGAACCTCTAGACCATTAATCTTCATCTCTTCATTATTAGTTGTTAGAGAAGTGATTATTGGTGGAGCATGTTTCATAAGGAGTAATAAGGATGGCTATTAGTGGACTTAAACCTTAATAAACCATGTTGTAAGTGAATCATAATCATAGAAGTTATGAACTAATGAATAACATATGAAGAATTGTAATTTTGTTGTTGATGGACAAGTTTAAAACTATTGTGTATAGGATTAGATGAAATATGTTTGGTTAGAATGATAGAGATATGGAATGAATCCATTTTGAACGGTGTAAAAATCTCAAGTAACGAAGTTATGGCGAAATTTACGAGATTAGACGATAATCGTCGAAATCATAAAATTCTCTGAATAAAAGTCAAAAGTCATCATTTAACTTAGAAACCTTAGTTTTCGATGGAGTACAGTGTAACTTTGCATTTTAAAGTTGCGGACTTGAAAATGGTCGAATTTCGACTTAAAACAAAGAAACGAGCTATGAACGTTTACGAATGTTTAACAAACTCGTAATAAAGAACTTAATCTGTGAATTCCGTGTTAACGGATTCGAAAACATAAGATTTTCTAATGAAATCATAGTACATGTGATATGTGAGCTAACGGCTTTTCAACGAGCCAATTTCGACTTATAATGAGTAAGTTATGAGGCCGAAAAGAATTGCAGAAGAAAAACTAAGAAAACGTTCTAAGGCATAGGGCCGGCGTCGTAGCGCTGCCCAAGGTACTAACACTGGCGCCGCAGTGCCAGACCAAACCCTCAGCCACTGTGAAGTGGCATCGCAGCGCGGCCAGTAGTATAAAGTTTAGCGCCGCAGCGCCAAGGCCAGGTCTCAGGTATTGTGAACTCATACCACAGCATGAGCTTTATAAGGGAAGCTGGCGCCGCAACGCTAGCACTAGAGTAGAGGTAGTGAAAAATAAGCATGAATGTAATGAATGTGGAAGTTGATTAAAGATAAATTATAACTTTAATTAACTTACAGTAAACTCATTAAAGATGATTATAACCTTAAGAATTACTACTAAAGGTTGACAAAAGGTTATGAGAATGTAAACACAAGGTAATACGATAAACAGTAATGAATGTTAACTAATCTAATGAATGATTGGATTGAGAAGATGGGTAAGATAGATTAGTGATCATACATGGTTGTTTATGACCTAATGTGGTATGTTATATGATCATGTATTGTAGAATCCTTAAAGACTCAAAGGAAAAGTGTATTAATTGTAGAAGATGCTGAAGGCAAGTGTTCTAAACCCTTGTCTATATTTCTTCTGGACAAACTTTGTGATTCATGTATCTTACACATGAATTAATATATAATGAAGTCGAAGTCAATTCCTTCGCCTAGACTTAATGTGTTTTGTGGATTTCCTTATAATATACCAAAATATTATCAATGTTGTTATCTTTTGCCAATTGTTTTGATATGGATTTCAAAGAAAGATTGAGTATGAATAAACAAACGTTTTATCATCAAATGACAGGCACATGAGGTTGCCAAAACTTAAACGTAGATACGTTTAATGAAGTAGTGTTGTACAACATAGAGTACTATAGGCTGATCACCTAGACGTGCTCGTAAGAAATGTCGGACTAACAGACTTGGTGCCGGGTTGTCCTTTTCAAAGAAGGAATGAAATGCTCAAGGTCTTGAACCAAAATCGATGTTTAATCTATGTTGTGCATGATTAAACGTTTTTAAGAAAAGAGAAGTGCTATTTTGAATTATCTATAATACTTCATAACTATTGATTCAGTTATTGAAGATATACGATTCATATGATTCAAACCTATTGCTTAAATGAAATTGTCATACTTGCTGAGCTAGTTATGCTCACTCTTGCTTGAACCATATGAATGCAGCTAAGATCGAACGAACTGAAAGATCCCGTAAGGATAAAGGGAAGGCTAAGGCAGACAAATAAGTTGCCTTTGTAATATTATAGTATGAATGTTGTAATTATTTGACATTATGACAAAGAACACATGTAATGGTTATAAAGAACATGGGAAGGGAAATATTGTTTTAGAATATATAGAAGACATATTCACTCTTTTGAGGTATTTCAATTGAATGTATGTGTGAATTGTAGTACCGTGTAGCACCATCTGTCGGGTTGGAAGATAACCAAATTTAGGGGCGTTACAAGGAGTCTAAGGCGGGACCAAGCTTCCCATCAAAAGAAATGAGCTGACTTTTGAAAGAAATTACAATGACCTAAGTGTGTGGCAACAAAAGAGGGGAAAAATTCCTCAAAAATCCTTAACCGAAAAAACCCAGCGCCTCATCTGTAAAATAGTATCAAAAGACCATACAGGGGTCAATTCTGACTCACAATTTATAAATGCAAATCCATGTTATCTAATGCATGCATCATAGGTGCAATAAATGAAAAGCATTATATATACATCTCTGTGAAATACATATCATCAAATATCATCTTTATCCTACAAATAAAAGTAAAAAGTATAGGGAAATGGAGCACAGCCGGCCAACGACTAACAAAAGGTCTAACAATGAAATCTACATGTCAACCTGTACCAAGTCCTTATAAGACGAGGCCTCTGCACCGAAGTTCAAATTTGGGCAGTGAAAGAATGGTCTGCATTCCCACGGGCAGTGCAGTGGTGCAATAGAATTGAAAGAATCAAAACCCCAGGAATGAACGATGGCCTGATACTCTGGATGAAGAGTCATATACAAGGAATGGATGTTATAACAGTTCCCCCTCAGCTGAGTAAATCTGAGAACCTGCATTACATTCAAATCAAGGTTCAATCATTGTCAAAAATGGAAGAAGAAGAAATTCAATATAAAAATCCCAATACCTCATTCGCATATAGATAAACTGATGGATGAGGGCTCAAATTGCCCAAAAGGTCAGAAATAGGTATACCGGGAAGATCTTGGAACGAGGTAGATGAAGAAGGAGTTGGATCCGCAATAGGAACATCCTCCTCCTTATCTGGGACCCTTGTCCTATCTACTATGATAGGATGAACCACATACTCTGTCAACCGATGCACCTATCAGGTCGGGCGAGGCAAGGGAACGTCCGAAGTCGTGATACAAACACTAGAAGAAGCCCTACGGGAACTGAAGCTGCTCAGTCTATCATAATTCATACCCAAAAATTAAAGAAACTTCAAAGCGCCTCAGAAAGGGTGAGGTATGTTTCTATATCTAGTCAATTCAATTAACATTTGTATCCACCTAGGACAAAAGACTCCTAAGGATAAAATTAGATCATCCCATTATGCATGGTCTGCACTTATAAACTTGCGCCATTTTAGCATGCATCCATAGTAGATTTAAAATATGCATACATTTTTAATGCCTAGACTCGTGAGAAAATTTTGCCTAAGTCTCCCCTATAAAATAAACTACTCACATACACATAGGCACAACCAGGTGACCTTTTATAGGCATGACAAGGTGGCCTTTTATAGGCACACTATCACAACCCAAGAACAATGTATAAATGTTAACATTAATCCAACCCACACTGGTAACCAAATTACCTAGGGAAATTAAAGTATATAGTCATGACAACTTCGTGTTTATTTATCCTAAAATAGGAGGGCCAACTAGCCCAAAAGCGTTAAGAATTATTATTGAAAAAATGAAAATTTTCACATCAGAATGTTCAGTATGGTAAAATATAAAAATTTACGAAGCCCGTTCATTTCATTAAGTCATATACGTATACATATTTGATACATTGCATTTAAACTCATTAAACATGAAATCTAGCAATCTAACGGTCAAAATATGAAAGAAAAGGATGTAAACATTACTTGAGATGTGTAGAATGATTGTAAGGTGACCTGTTTATAGAAAAACTGTCTGAAATGAGTAGATCTGAGTAAGAAGGTTGGGATTTTAGTTCAAGACAGCTTCCCTTGAAGCTGAAAAGTCATGTTGGAAAAAATAGGTTTACGCGATTGAGCATAAAACACCTGAAATCTTGAATATGATATCAAACTTATAGAGTATGCAAATCCCTAGTTAAACCGTTGGTGACAGCCCTAGCGTAAGCACCAGCAATAACCCCGATGGAAATCAAACCGTTGGTGGCAACCCCAGCGTAAGCATCAGCAACAACCCCAATTGATATCAAACCATTGATGATAACTCCAACGTAAGCATCGACAACAACCCCGATGAAAATCAAATCGTTGGTGACAACCCCGACATAAGCATCGACAACAACCCCGATAGAAATCAAAGCATTGGTGACAACCCCAGCGTAAGCATCGGCAACAACCCTGATGGAAATCAAATCGTTGGTGACAACCCCATCGTAAGCATCAACAACAACCCCGATGAAAATAAAATCGTTGGTGATAACCCTAGCATAAGCATCGGCAGCAACCCCGATGGAAATCAAACCGTTGGTGACAACCCTAACGTAAGCATCGACAACAACCGCAATGAAAATCAAATCGTTGGTGACAACCACAACGTAAGCATCGACATTAAATCGTTGAAAATCCAAACTAGTGGAGTCAGCCCCAACGTAAGCATTAGCATCTACCCAATGGAAATCCCGGGGCAGCCCGGGCAGCAGCAGGTAGACCTGTGATTGCCGTGGGTTGACATGCGGCCATCTGGTATTTAAATATGAGCTCCCAACAACTCATTTGAAAAAAAAGAAGAAAAGAGAGAAAACTCTGTCCATTTCAGCATGTAACCCCTGCTAGAGTCCTCCAAATTGAGTGATTCTTTTTTCTAAAAACTTGTAAGCTCGTGTTCTGTAACATACTGAAGTTTAACAAGTGAAAACCGAGTTTTCAGGCCTCAAAAGCTATCTGAAATTTTCTTGGCAGCCCACTGTAAGTTTTTTAGATTTTTAAGCTTTTTACTATATATATATATATATATATATATATATAGAGTCCGGATCTTAAGCTCACCCCTTATCCAACTCACCCGAGCTCACCCCCCTTTTACGACGGACCCAACGACGGTTCGGTCATACAACCGTCGTCTATACTTTTAGTGACGGACAACATATAGCGTCGCTAAAAGAATAGACGACGGTTGTATGACCGAACCGTCGCCGGGTCCGTCGCTAAAGGGGGTGAGCTCAGGTGAGTTGGATAAGGGGTGAGCTTAAGATCCGGACCGTATATATATATATATATATATAGACTGGCGATCAAATCCGGGAGTCCGGATTTTCCTAAAATCCGGACCTTTTTTTTTTTTTTGCTTTTTTTTTAAATAACTAAAAAAAAATATTTAATATTTTATGGAACTGAAAATTTTTCATAATACAATGTTTTGGACGTGTTTTGAATACCTATACCAAAAAGTGGTGGTACAGTCTGCACAGACAGTACCACCATGTTTTGTTATACATACCCAAATCACACCCAAAACACTGTATTATGAAAAAATTTCAATTCCATAATTTTTTTTTATTTTTTTTAAGTTGTTTAAAAAAAAAAAGCAAAAAAAAAAAAAAAGGTCCAGATTTTATAGAGTCCGGGATCCCGGACTGGATCCGGACTCTCTCTCTCTCTCTCTCTATATATATATATATATATATATATATATATATATATATATATATATATAATATATATAATATCCTCGAAATCGATCAATCGTGCCCGGATAGAATATCCGTGGTATTTACCTATATATATATATATATATATATATATATATATATATATATATATATATATATATCTGCTTTAACTGCTTTCGTAATGTAGATATTTCATCTTCCAGCTTGTGGACTAAATTTGCTTAAATATTGCTATTTCTAACTTTGACCGGTTCAAAAGTGACTAAACTGGAACCGTTGAAACTAGAATGGTTTAGATTTATTTAAATCTAGTTCTTTTTCTAGCTTTTGTACATATTACTTTATCATGTGAGCCTAGGAATCATGTGATCAAAGATTCAGCCTCTGAATCTAGATTCGATTCCCACGATGAACATTTTTCAGCTGCAGCCAGCTTGTAAATTATCTACGGTGTCTGGATATCCTTAGATGGCTATCATGCCCATAAAAAGTTCGGCACCACTATGTATCTTATTTTCTCGAAGATGCCTCGCATCTCGAAAATAAAAGCAATCAAGACGAATATAGAATAAAATGGAAGTATCAAAGGCCTCAATTACTATTGAGCATAAGGGTTTGAAAACCTGTTTTCCAAAACTTCACTGCTATATCTTGCCTAAAACGGAACTTTTATATACAAGTCAAACCCTTTGTATATAGGTGCAAATGAGGCATAACACTACTTCCAGATATCTGCACATAGGCCCAATACATACACACACAGATGCAGATAAACAAGTTAATTATGAAGTTGTAGTAACCGTGTTTTCACGGAAGTCGGTGGGTACCTAACACCTTCCCCCCGCTTAATCAAGCCCCCGAACCAAAAAACGAATCTCGATTTCCAAGACCAGTTAAACAGTGTCCAACCATTGGTTCTTTGTGCAAACCTTTTCAAAATTTGTTGAGTTGGTACAACCACTTCAAATCTACCAACTGGCGACTCTAAAAGTCAAATCGTCGACATTCACATGTCAGACCTTTTTAAACTTGTCTTTTCAGACAAAACTCACCCAAAATGAGAACACAAAAGGGCAAGCACAGAAAAGGACACAAATCTTCCCGACGTCGACAGGTGGCGACTCTGCTTGGGACTCCAGTAAGAGGGCTTAAGCCGCTGTTCAAACTTTTCAAAACAAAACTTTTTATCTACTTATGTGTGAATATTGCATTTACATTGAATGTATGTGTACTAATGCTTTATTTACTACACTTTAGTGCTTCACACCATATCTATCTGTGATATTAGTGCTTCGCGCATGTCATCATTTCCATACAGTGAGACAGGATGTATGTTGTGTGATTCCTCCACCAGGAGGCAAACCCGTCGGTGTTTGATTACTGGACTCAAGGGAGACTAATCCCGCGAGGCTCTAGAAAGGCACCACCCAGATTTGCTCCAGTTGAAAGATCGGATCAATTTCTCATCTAGTAAATTGCAATGATTTGGGGACCTTCATGCCAAAAAGTTACGAGAGTAGCCTAAGATAGGTCAGCCACTAATAAACCAAACGCGAAGGGAAGTCTCTTCATACCTTCCCCTTTCAATTACATATAATTTCTATTCCATGTCAATCTCAATGTAATGGAAAATATAAAGGAAGATATAAATATGCATTCCTTTTTCATATCAAGACCTGTCATGCTATCCTGTCATCAAAACAACTAACATCTGTTTTGCAAGAGAACATTAAAACACTCCTAAAAAATAGACACATTGCATAGCATACAACATCTCCATATTTTCCCAGAGTAAACTATGTAGTCTTTTTGTAGGAAAATGATTGGTCCCGTTACCCATTCAAAGTCCAAAAAGGCACTAAGCCCACCTTCATACATGGCTACAAGTGCCCAGCCTGATCTTACTCCTGTTTCCAGCAAGGAGTTCGAAGGATTATGGAATCAAATAACAGAGTTGGCTGTTTTTCTGAAAGAACTAAACAAACTAACTCCGGGTCCATAAATACCCATCCAAACTAAATCCTCTACACAGGGAGGAATCTAGAGTCCAGACAGAGAAGTCTTAGTACCTGAGTCTCAGACTGAGAAGTCCAACAAAACCCCTGAAATCACTCATCTTAAAGAAGATCAAGACACCAGTGATATTCTGAAGAAGGTTCAACAAATGGAAGAGACCATTCGGTCCATCAAAGGGACTGGAACGCACGGAAGCGTTACCTATTCATACCTTTGTATCTTCCCAGTGTTCATTATATGGAAAAATTCAAGGCTCCCGATTTCGAGAAATATGATGGATTGGGAGATCCCTACATGCACTTAAAAGTGTTCATTGGAGAACTCGGATCCTACGCCGATGATGAAAAATTTAGAATACAGTTGTTTCAGAAGAGGCTAACTGGATAAGCCAGAGCGTGGTACGCTAGATTGGATAACTCCAAAATCCATAGCTGGGAGGAGCTAGCCCATGCTTTCCTCAATCAATATAGCTTTCGAACTTAAATGGCTTCAAATAGGTATCAGATTACCAAAGTCAAGAAGTAAAACAATGAGTCGTTCAGAGAGTATGCCCAAAGATGGAGGCGCCTGGTTGCTCATGTAATCCCATCTATGACAAAGACTGAGATGGTGATGACCTTCATAGATATTCAAGAAGCTCTATTTTATGAGAGGGTTCTAGTAGGTATAGGAAAACCATTCTCAGAAATGATCAAGCACAGAGAAATGGCAGAGATAGGGTTCAAATCTGGGAAGATTCAAGACCTCGCCACTTCAAAAGTTGTAGTTGAGTATATCCAAGCTGGAAGTTATGGGAACAACCCTGGAGGGTCCATAAAAAGAAAGAAAAGGATGTCTCCTTGGCGCTGCAAGGATAAACTCAAAGAGGAAATCAAAGCTTACCTATTCAAAGGAGAAACTATTCCCCCTTTTCAAGCACAATCCTCAAACCCTCCATTGCCAAAAAGTGGAGAAGTCAGACGTCCAAGAGTGGTCACACCCTTAGAGGACTCATTGGAAGATATTTTCAAACTTCTGATAGCTCAGAAGAAAATTACTCATCTCCTTCCACCAGCCAATCCAAGTGGAAAATGCTTCAATACAAGCAAGAAGTGTGCTTACCATTCTAGAGCTCTAGGACACGACACCCAATATTGTTGGGCCCTCAAGCTTAAGATCCAAGACTTAATAGATTGTTATGAGATCATTGTGACAAAGCCCGAACAACCACATGTTCAAGATAACCCTCTCCCTCAACACAAGGAAGAGAATGTTAACATGATCAACAAAGGGAGTGGAGAGAGTTCCAATTACCTCAAATACGTGGGTGGTTCTCCCTAAACCAGCAAAAATAATTCCGATAAGTGGGATTATTCAAAGTTCCAGTTCATGATAGAACGGGAGTTAAAGTCTATCGATGAATATATCAATCAACTGGTAGAACTGGTGATACATCAGCACCAAGTCACACGACAGTTGTTCAGTTAGGAGCATGCGAGACTCCTATCCCTTATCAAAAAATATCAACCATAGACCCAAGAGAATGAAACCTTGGAGGAAAAGCTTGCAAGAAAAGCAAGAGCCCAAGCCCGTCGGGACTTTGCTAACAAAAGGGAGTTCACCCATTTGGGCCAACCGATGGAAGAAATGTTACAGATGCTGATCAATGAGGGAAAAATCATAGCACTGCTACCTCCAGTCAATCCACGTTCAAAGAGATTTGATGCTACCGAGGTCAGTCAATACCACTCCAATACTCGTGGACACATCACTGAAAGCTGCTCGGCACTTCGTCATTTCATCAAAAATATGATTGACAATGGTGACCTGCAAATGGTAGATGATAACACCGTATTGACTAAGAGTGGAAAGACATCTCCTCCAGGATCGCAAAGATGAAAGGAAGTCATAGCAGTCATATCCTCTGAGGGAGACCTGGTTGCAACACCTCTTACAATTCAAACAATCAAGCTCAAAGGAGTTGAAAACCCTTTGAAGGTAGCTACATCGAAACCACTAGTATTGCCATTCAAGCCGCAGTATCTTATCACCAACCTGAAGAAAGTCCCATGGAACTATGGAGAGGTTAAAGGATCAATATCAAACACAACTGCTATGGTATCCAAGGATAACCTGTTGTATCTCCCTCAACGAGTGATGAAGCCAGTCATCAGATCTAAGGGGAAAGTGCCCAACAAGAAAATCAAAGAATTCCTTCGCAAGATGGGACATAATGAAGCCAAGGTGGTGCGAAGCTTAAAAGAAGCACCTCAATAGATATCTATTCTGGACTCGGTATTCTCTTCTAAAGATCATCGGAAGGTCTTAACAAAGATATTGGAAGAAGCCTACCTGCCAAAAATGGTGGATGTTGAAAAGTTTCATCATCTAGTAGATCACATTTTCAACAGCAATGTGATATCATTCACTGATGATGACATACCTCTTAAAGGGATGGGTCATTGCAAGCCACTGCACATAGCAGTGATGTCTTTCGGATATGTGGTCGGAGGTGTGCTAATAGATGGAGGATCGTCCCTAAACATCTGCCACTATGCCACATTAGAAAGAATGAAGATCAATCCCAACCGAATCCGAAAATGCCACACCGTCATCAGAGCCTTCGATGAGTCTCGATGAGATGTTGTAGGAGAGGTTGAATTGCCAGTGGAAATTGGTCCACATATCTTCTACATATCCTTTGAAGTGCTCAAAATCACTACATGATATAATTTACTGTTGGAAAGACCTTGGATCCATATGGCGGGAGCCGTATTCACTCTTCATCAACAGCTGAAGTATATTATCAACATTAATCTAGTCACTATCAATGCTGAACCAGAGTATCCTCATCAAAAGTGATATGCCTCTAATCAATTTCAATGAAGGAGTTGAGCATGTCAGCTTCCAAGCCCTTGAGGTGAGTAACATTCACTATCAACCTATCGGGGCTCCAGTTTTGAAACCCAAAGTTTTCGCTGAGGTAATGTCAGCTAGTCAAGAGATGATATCCTTAGGTTTCCAACCAGGACAAGGGTTAGGAAAAAAATTAGCAAGGAATCAAAAGCCCAATTCAAATTCCCAGCCAGACAGGGAAAGCCGGATTAGGCTATTCCTCTGGGTCAAGTCACAAGAACCTGCACAAGCATACATCGGTTCCCTCATCTACAATTCTATTCCCTAAACCTACATATGCAGATTTTGTATGACCTCTAAGAAAAATTCTTGTCTCCGTGGCGGGTATACTATTTCCTAAGCCCATACTGGCTTGTGGGAAAGAAGTCCTAATTCCAGACCCATACATTGAGGAAAGGTGTGACGCCCTGGAAATAGGTATACATCACCCATCTTGGGTCGCCAAATACATGGTGCAAAATAAAATTACAACTTAATTATACAACTGTCATGTAAAATACGACAAACATAGCCGAGAATTTTAACACTAATATTGTCTTCTAGACAATATCAAAACTCAAATTCAATCTCATTACAATTATTATCACACTATTTCATAAAATAGTGAGGACTACTATGGCAACCATCTCGGACCGTCACTCTATTCCCCGACTAGTTCCAGTTATATTCTCATTTCCTGAAGAGAAAAGTGAACGAAAAGGGTGAGCTCAACTAGCCCAGTAAGAAATATTATGACTAAAATAATGCAGAATAAATTATCGTTAGCCTTCAACAGTATAACAACTGATAGAATACAATAGACAACAAGTTTTAGATCAACAACTGCAGCGGAATAAGCAATCCATTAGAAGAGTCAAGTAGAGCATGATACCTACTATCTTCTATGATTTAAAAGTTTATTATCAATTTTATCGCTGAGACTCAGCTTAATAAATAATTCACATCACTGAATTATCCATGCACTACGGGCCAATGATATTCATTAGTATCACGACCACGAATTATCCATGCACTATGGGCCAATGATATTCGTGTTTTCACCAATGGTTATGATCATGCCAAACAATAATTCATCTTTACACCCTTGGTTGAAGAGAACCCATGGTCATGATCATACCAACAACTATCGCTGAGACTCAGCTCAATAAATAATCCACATCACTTGTAACATTACAGGTCATGATTATATCGAATAATCCCTGGTCATAATCATACCAATCAACAGTCCATCTATGCACAATGGGCCAAAGATGGCTTTTATCATGATATAAGCATGAGGATGATGACAATGATATAAGAATTCAATTAAATGAAAACAAGGATAAATTTTAAAGATTTATAATTCAATTTATCCAGAATTCAATAATGTCCCAATTGTCAACATTATACTGCTTTGTAGAGTAAAATTCAAGAATAATATTTTATCAAAAATGATTTGGACAGAAATTAAATCTATTTTTATCATGAATAGTACCCCGGGTGAATAATACCCAAGTGAATAGTACCCCATGCATAATAAAATATAATATGTTCTATTTTTCATAAAAACAAAATTTATTATAATATATATATATATATATATATATATATATATATATATATATATATAATACTTATATATATGTATAATGAATAAATTTCTACCGATTATTTTAAAAAATGGGTAAGTGGGGGTCCAAATAATATGCCAAAATTTACAACAATTATTTCATAAAAATCCTCTCAATATTTTTAACAACATTTATTCATCAATATTATAACCCGCAATATTAACAACTAGATCGTTCCCAGGAAAGAGGGGACTTTCTGATAAGGATTTCTCCTTATTGGCGCGCAATTAGGTGACCAAACCCCTTTCTTCGACAGAACTTTCTAGACATTGTTAATTATGCAAATAATAATATGAATAACTTGTCATCTCAATTATTGATTTAATAATATATAAAAATATTGATAATAATTGAATCAAATAACGTGAGATACTATGCAGTAATGACTGTAGCAATAATTGAGTGACTTCTCACATAAGCATCAGTAATCAATACCGTGTGCTACTATGCAACCACACGTATTACTGTACTTTTTTCACCGGGTATTTCAACAGCTAACGGTAAAACTTTTGCCGTTATTTTTATAAGAAGATAATTCTGTCGTTTTATAACTCCGACAATAATTCTGTTGTGGGGTCCACCAATGATTGTGTCGTTGTACGAATATTCCCTGATAAAACAAATATTCCCCGACCAATCGAATATTTTATAATAACTTACATACTTTGCAAAATGTATAAATATTACCCACAACTATAACATTATATCAAATCCGCACCTTATTTTTTAAAAAAAAAATTTCAAGAAAATTAAATCTTATTCATAAAATTTGGGGTCTTACAAAAGGAGTCAAAGGCGCAAACAAGACATAAAGAGACAATTATCAAATATGTACGTTCTAGTACATACAGAGGGTATGAATGATGATATCCCAGATGATGACTGTTCAGATGTCATGGTCATTATCCAAGAGGAGGAGGATGATAACCACCCCTTCATCACAACTATCCATCAGGACTTGACCCTAGGCAATTGGAGCAGCACTCCTTGCATTTTTTGAAAAAGGTAAAAAGGGTAGAAATACCTCTGCCCTGTAGATATCATTAATTTCTTACTTTTTGTTGCATAGTATTAGCAGTTACTTTTGTCATGCCATGCTAACACTTTGTATGATCAAACAGTTTCATATATTAAGTGAAAGCATTTTGTTTTCAGGACTCCAGAGTTAGATTTGTCTGAACTTGCTGATGGAATGCCAATTCTTCACAATGATTGCAACTTTGATGTAAAGTTGGACTCTGACTTTATGGAGATTGAGCAAGAGGACTATGAGGTGTCTGAGGAGATCAAAGAATGGGTCGAAGCTAAACCCAAACCAAACCTTGATCAAACCACCTCCGTCAACCTCAGAATCTCAGAAAACCCCAAACAAATCCAGATTGACATAGACCTTACCCCAAGCCAAAGGAATGACATGGTTACTTCATTGACCCAATTCTAGGATGTGTGTGCATGGTCTCATGAATACATGATCGATTTGTCAACTGATATTGTCATTCATCACCTGCCCATTAAAGAGGAATTCAAGCCAGTCAAACAAAAGCTTAGGCGATTGAAACTTGAGTAGAGTTTGAAAGTCAAGGAAGAAATTGTGAAACAATTCAAAGCCAGCATCATCATGGTATTAAATACCCTTAATGGCTATCCAACATAGTTTCCATACCTAAACCTGGAGGGAAGGTGCGAGTATGTGTGGATTACAAGGATTTGAACAAAGCCTATCTTAAAGATAACTTCCCGGTACCATTTATCCACATACTCATAGAAAATATGGCTCTGTATGGCATGTACTCCTTTGTTGACTGCTTTGCTAGGTACCACCAGATCATGGTTGCTGAAGAGGACCGGGAGAAGACAACATTCATCACTCCCTAGGGAACATTTTGCTATAGAAGATTGTCATTTGGCCTCATCAATGTCGGTGCTATATATCAGCGAGCTATGATGGCGCTTTTCCATGATTTAATGCACAAAGAAACAGAAGTCTATGTGGATGACATCATTGTCAAATCCCGAAGGGAAGAAGACCACATAGACCATCTCAAAAGAATATTTCCATGAAAAGATACTGGATGAAACGCAAATATCAAGGATATTCCACTAATTTCATGGAGTATTGAAGCCAAAACTTTAACCAACTGAGTATAATAGAATATATGAAACCGCAAATAGATTTTTTTTCGCCATGCGGTAATCCACGTAGACATATCATTTCCACAATTTAATAAGGAATGAAAATAAAGGATCATTCACCATGCATGCGCTAATCCACATAGACAGGTTATTCCAACAGAATAATAAAGAATGGAATAACAGAAGAATTTACCAGGCGTGCGTAATCCGCACAGACAGGTTATTCCCACAGAATGATAAATAATGGAACAAGGTCATGCACAACCCGTATAGAAAGGATATTCCAACAGAATAATAAAGAATGGAACCAGGTCATGCGTAATCCGCACACACAGGATATTCCAACAGAATAATAAAGAATGAAACCAGGTCATGCGTAATCTGCACAGACAGGATATTCCAATAGAATAATAAAGAATGAAATAACAACAGAATTCACCAGGCATACGATAGACCGCACAGATAGGTTATTCCAACAGAATAATAAAGAATGGAATAACAGAAGAATTTCACTATGTATGCGGTACTTTGCATAGACAGGTTATTCCAACATAATAATAAAGAATGGAATAACAACCTTTACGAGTATTGAAAGAAAATAACTCTCTTTACGAATACGAAAGAATAATACCCCTTACCTTAGAAGAAAATTAGACACTGGAATAGTGAGGTAACAGACTTCTCTTCTTCTTTCTCTCTATAATTTCTCTCTATAATAATTGCCCTTGTGAGACTTAATGAATTAGTGAGAAATGAAGGAAGAATGAGCTTCAATTTATAGGAAAATATAGTTTCAATAATTGCACATTTTGGGGCTCAAAATATTACAGTATAATACCTCCCGCTTTTTCTTTATTTTTTAATTTAGTCCTGTAAGTAGTATCAAACTTGAACCACCTCTCCTAATAGTAAATCATGTGAATTAATAGTTCATTCATGTGACTTAATAGTATAATCATGTGAAAAAACTAATTAAAGTATAGTACATTCATCTATACTTCTATTTTTAATTTAGTCATACAAGTATTATCAATCTTGCACCAACTCTCCTAATAGTAAATCATGTGAATCAATAGTATACACATGTGAACACATAGTTATAAGCATGTGAATTAATAGCAATTAATTGCTCATTTATCCGGTTAATTACCCGATTGGTCAATATAACCTCCAGACATCCATTATTATTTAAATAAATGTCGATTTCCACTAACTCTAATAATTCTAACGCAATGGAAATATCAAATTCATCTTTAATCAATACGAACTTATTCATCATTAATATTATAACTCATAATATTTAACAACCAGGTTGTTCCCAGGAAAGAGGGGGCTTTTCGATAAGGATTTCTCCTTATTGGCACGCAATTAGGTGACCAAACCTCTCCTTGACAGAACTTCTAGACATTGTCAATATTGCAAATAATAATATGAATAACTTAGCAGTCTTAATTATTGATTTAATAATATAACATATTATGTAGATGATACCATAACAATAATTGAATCAATAATATGAGAGACATGATGCAGCAATTACTGTAATAATAATTGAGTATAACTAAGTGACTTCTCACGTAAGCATCAATAATCAATACCGTGTGCTACTATGCAACCACGCGTATAACTGTACTTTTACTACAAGGTAGTTCAACAGTTTAACGGTAAAACTTCCGCCGTTATTTTTATAAAAAGATAATTAAGTCATTTTCTAACTATGATAATACTTCTGTTGTGGGGCCCACCAATGATTATGCCGTCATACGAATATTTCCCGACCAATCGAATATTATATAACCACTTACTTACTTTACAAAATTTATAAATATTACCCACAACTATAATATTATATCAAATCCACACCATAATATTCAAAAAATATATTTTGAAAAAATCATTCTTTATTCATAAAAGTTGGGGTCTTACATTATAACCTTATCAGATCATGGGGTGATCTCATTGTATATATTACAATTAGTTTCTATACCTTGATCGCTTTGTTTTACGATCTCCTATCACTGCACTATTAGTCTTTTAGACTCTATCTATTCACCACTATAGTTCAACTTTATTATCAGAGTTAGGGAAATCTGAATTTTTTATAACCCGTCGAGATTCGTCTTTGAATCTTACCGACACACTAACTCTATTTGAATTATTACTTATCCTAATCACTATGGTTATTAGTCTCAGGTATTTCTACCTAAGGTTCATAACCTATAGCTTTGATACCAACTGTGACGGCCCCAAATCCGGGTCCCAAATTACCACGGATCTGATACAATCATTTTATTACTATTGCGGAAGATATAAACATAAATTGTTTATACATTACATTACACACTATTTTCCCAAGGTCGAGTAACCTTAACTTATACACAATTCATAACTTGTCTAACACATAACATTATTATCATACAATACTATTACAAATCTAATCGCAAACATTAACTTTAAGCAGGAACTGTCTTTAACCTTTCCTTGTATCCGAAGCATTCACCTTAATCTGCAATGTTTATCATGATATAGCAAGGGTGAGCATGAAAGTTGCCCAGCAAGTTTAAATTTATTTAAGGATATATCATGATTGAAAGAGTCTGAATAATAAGTTGGCTATAATTCATCAATATAGTTATGAATTAGCACGAGCAAACTTTTGACTGAACAAGTATTAAACATGAACAATATATCTGAACCGAATGGTAATAAAGGTGATCAGCCTTTTATACTTGACTTATACATGTAATATGTACAAAGTACAATTCTACAACAACTCAAAGTAGAGTTAAGAAAAACTTGTCTGTTTTGTTGATTATCGTTATGCGTTATAATAAGCTTTGTCTGATCGAAGACCTAATACATAAATAATATCGATATACAAATTAGAATAATATCATCACAGTATAATATATATATATATATATATATATATATATATATATATATATATATATATATATATATATATATATATATATATAGAATAACCTAAACACATAACACATAACCCTATCAGTCTCAATACACATAAAACTTAGTATCAGGTCAAACTATTTCAGTCTGACTTGAAACCGACACAAATCTGACATCCTGACGGTCTAGTCAGACAAAACTCGAGTCTAAAATTATTAAGACTCGGTTTAAACTAGTTCACAGATATCTTAGATAATTTATTATCAGTCAAATTATTTTTCATAGGTTCGTAATAATTTTTAGATAATTATTACCATTTATCATGATTTTTCAATCATTAATAACTTATTTATACGAATTAAATACCACTTAATTCCTTTATCATTAATATTTATTTTATATCAAATATTAATGAAATACATGTCATAACATTATAATATATCAAAGTATTTTTAATACCTTAAAATCATATTTATATAATTTTTAAACACTTAAATCCATTATCCGATAATTGCTTTTAATATTAAAATATTAATATTTTTATAAAAAATTATCAAAAGTTATATTTTATAACTTAAAATATTTTTATAACACTTAAATCATTTTTATATGATTTTTAAATCATTAATTTTATTTTTCCATAATTTTTTTAATATAATTATTAAATAAATTAATTATCATTAAATAAATTAATTATCATTAATATTAATTAATTAATGAAATTCCTCACAAAATATTAAAAGTCATTAAAAATAACATAAAATATTTTCTTATACCATAATTTAATTTTTCATGATTTTTCATGAATTAAAATCATTTTTAAATAATTTATTTAATATTATAATTAAATAAATTAAATACCATTTATATTCCAAAAATATTAAATATTTATGAAATATACTTAAAATAATTAAAAACAAATTTTCAGACTTTAAAATAATTTTTAGGAATTTATTTTGTATTTTTCATAATTAAAAACCATTTTTTTCTATTTATTAATTAAAATTATTAATTTTCAGAATTTAATAATTATTAAAATGGCCCTATAGCGACAGAACCGTCGCTATAGGTGTTCTTGGCCTGTTCTTGAGCTGCCCAGAACTTCATGTCAGTGAACAAGGAACCTACTTTGACCAGAATTTGATCTATGATCCAAATCTTTTTTGGACTTACTGAAGTGTTACAATTGTAGAATAAGTGCAACACTACAACTATACACCAAGTTCCTGGCCATACTAGCACATATCAAAGAGATCTAAGCCTTCAAACATTCTGACAACGCTGTTCTTCATTTCTGGGTTTTCCAAAAAATGAAGAACAGACGATGGTGTTAGATCTAGATCCTTATAACTTGAGTTCTGTATTTGTTTTGTGAAACCTAATGCTTAAATCTTGTAGAACACATGTCGGAGTACATTTGTATAACATTAAAGCATCATAACAACAACAAATACGAGCGATCTAGACCGATCAAAGTGCTAGTCAGAAAACATTTCTTGAGGATTCAGGGTTACCCAGAACTTCATACTGCCAGACGGTCAACGGTTGTTTGACCACGAATAATTTTGATTTTGTGTAAGATCCGAGTGATCTAATGATTTGAGTATGCAGATTACATGACAGACAAAAACATTCAACCAACAACATGGCATAAAACGTAAAAGACAAGCAAGATCAAGGCCTGCAATATCACTGTCAGACCAGATCTGGGTTTCTGGGCTGCCTAGAAACCCATTCCCGTGACCGATCAACGCAGTTTGACTGCATATAACTCTCAATCTATTCATGAAATGGCCCTTTTGGTAGTTTCAGATCAAAGCCTACATGGCATACTACACATATAAAACTTCAAACACCAAAAATCATTAACACAGAAGAAGTTATAGGCACTGACATATGACTGTCAGGCCATTTTTTTCAACTTTTTCCAGATTTCTTAAAATGCTACTTTCGAGTACTTTGATGTTATGGATCTGGGATTTAACAACCAAGATCACTAAATGACACCTTATTACACATTTCTAAACAACAAATCACAATAACAAACATCAGATCTAAGGATTTCTAAGATTAGGGTTTATACCTCTTTAGACTTTAATTTTTGAATTCTGATCCATGAATCTGTTTTTGTTAAGCTAAGAGATGATTTTGGCTTAACTTCTCACTCCCTTTCTTTCTCATTCCCGAAATCATAGAGAGAGAATGACTTGGATGAGTTTTTAAAATAAAGTGAGTATTCTCTCTCTATATAATCTATATATTTTGATATAATGAAGGTACATGGCTGATATAACTGCTGATTTGCTAATAAAAGTCACATGGCTAGGGTTTAGGGTTGGTCACCAACCACAACTAAGACAAAATATACAAGTTAGCTAAATAAAGAATGAAAAAGGGCAAAATAGTCATTTGATTCCCATTTTCAATTCTAAAATTATCATTTGATCAAACCCTTAGGGATAAATCCTAAGGTTTTCAAAATTCACATTTAGGATTTCTAAATTAAGCTTTTTTTTTCAAAAATAGAAAATTAGTATTTCTAAATTATAATTAGAATTTTTCTAATTGTATTAAAATTTCTTAATCATAATTTAAATCTTGCTAATTAGGATTAGTATTTCCTAATTAAAATTGCTAATTTAGCAATTAAATCCATAATTGTACATTAGGGTTCCTGACGGAACAATTAGGGTTTGCTAATTAATTAAGCTTTACCCTAATTAATATTATAATTAATAGCACATAAGCATTATAATTATCCTTTAAGTTCCCAGATTAGGGCTTTCAATTTTTGAATTCCTAGAATCGAAATTAGGGTTTTTAGAACCGATTTTAGGGTTTCTTATCAGACGTTAGGATTTTTTAACAGAACGTTGACGTTCTTAATATAATACTAGGGTTTAACACTGATAAAAATTTATCTGGTCAACCCTTGACCCTTAACCATATTCTGAACACATAAATGACCATATACATAGAACATATTCACATATACACTTAATCCTGAATAGTTCTCCAAAATCCTTCACAGAATTTTGAAATTCTCAAAATTCCTTCCTAAAAATATCAAACGCATACACTATTTTTCTGTCTAGGTCTATTATTTGACCTTAAATCCATCATTTAAGATTTTCATAAATTGTCTAAATTCTCGGGTTGTCACAGCTTCCCCCTCTATAAATAGAGGGCTTAGGAAGGCCATTTTCAAAGGAGAAAAGGTGAGGAAGCCCTGTCTATTTTGCTTTGTACACACTTTAAACTGAGTGCTTTCACTTTTCAAACACTTTTGAGCTTGTGGTTTGATATATTTTACCGGTAGAAACCGAGTATTCATTCATTTAAAGCCATCTGAAGTCTTCTTGGCAGTCCACTATAAGACATCTCACATTTCTTAAATCCATTATCCACTTTCAATCACACACAATTATTCACGTTGAGAGTCCTGTTGCGTGCGTACGCCCGGACTATCGATCCGTGGCTATATATATATATATATATATATATATATATATATATATATATATATATCCTCAAATCCGAAATTCAATTGAGCCTGGATTGGCACATCCGGTGCGTTTATATTTCTGTCAGGCCTAGAGATCATGTGCGTTTATATTTCTGTCAGGCCTGGAGATCACTTCGTGGCCATTAAGTGCTATATATATATATATATATATATATATATATATATATATGCAGCTTTTATATATATATAACTGTTTACAGCTTTTGTACATACTGTATCATCATGTGAGCCTATGAATCATGTGATCACAAATTCAATTTCTGAATCTAGATTCGGTTCCCGTGATGGACATTTTCAGCTGCAACCAGCTTGTAAATTATTCACGGTGTTTGAATTTTCTTAGGTGGCTCTCATGCCCACAAGGAGTTCGACACTGCTATGTGTCTTATTTTCTCGAAGATGCCTCGCATCTCGAAAATAATACAAGCAATAAAGCTGAACACATAATAAAATGGAAGTATAAAAGACCTCAATTACTATTGAGCACAAGGGTTTGAAAAATATATTTTACAAAACATCACTGCCATATCTCGTTAGAATTGAACTTTTATACAAATTTCAAACCCTTTGTATATAGGTGCAAACGAGGCATATCACTACTTTCAGACAACTACACATAGACCCACACACACACACATATTTGAATAAGCATTTAAATTGAAAAGTGGTAGTCACCGTGTTACCACGGATGTCGGGGGGTGCCTAACACCTTCCCTCAACATAATCAAGCTCCTGGACCCTTACGAATCTCGGTTTCACAGACCAGTTAAGTAGTGTCACATCACTAGGCCTATATGCAAACCATTTCTCAGTTGAGTTGGTGAAACCATTTAAAAATACCAACTGGCAACTCTTACTGTAATACCCTGATATTTTCTATAAAAATAAATAAGAAATTTTGCATATAATTTCTTTTAAAGGTGGGATTATGTGCCAGGTAATGTGTAAGTATATATGTGATAAATAAAATTTATTTATTACATGAATAATTACAAATAATTTTATTTTAGAATTATTGATCATTATAAAGTATATTCTTATAATAATTAATTTTATAATAGAAATATTTTTATTATTTATTTTTCATGAAAATATGATTTTGTATTATTTAAATAATATATGAACTGATTATAGGAATTATTATAATTACTATTTTATCATATGAATTTTAGTTCAGATTATTAAGTTAATTATTTTAACTTAATTAATAATGTTATATATGAAGGATATATCAGTTATGGAATCCAAACCCTAATTTTGGATTTTGAGCTATAAATGAGAATAATAATATTATATTAAATATAATATTATTTTTCAGTGTTATAAATATATACTCTATGTATTGGTCAATTATGGTGTATAATGTCGTAACCCTATTATTAATTTGTTAAACTCAATTACGAGTTCAAGACTGTGTAGTAATGGTGTTATATGATTTATGTTGTGTATTATTATATTTTTTGTTAATTAGGAAAAATCCTAATTAATATTTGGAAAACCCTAATTAAAATTAGAAACCCTAATTTGCTAATTAGGAACCCTAATTGCTAAATATAGAAACCCTAATTATTATTTTAGTAAATTGAATTGTTAATTTGGGAACCCTAATAATATTAAGGCACCCTAATTATTAAAAACCCCAATTTTCTATTAAAAACCCTAATTTTAATTAGTAAGTTCTAATTAAAATTTTATTACACTTTAATCTTAATTGTTTAAACCCTAGGAATTATTTGAGAAATCTTAGGGTTTAAAATCTAGTGATTAAACCCTAGATTCAAGTACCATGGACAAGAATACCATTAAAATTAAAATGTAATTGACCAAAGTACCCTTTTTGTCCGATTCTTGAATTATTGATAGGAAATCTTGCCAAATCTTGGCAAGTCATCAACCTAGTCTAGCTAGGAGCTAATAAACTCCAGCACATCAGCCATTAATCATCCACATACATTGTATACAAGTTTTTATAAGGATCAAGAGAGAGAAAATGCATTATTTCCCCCATTTGTTCACTTATACTCAAACTTGACTCTCTCTCTCCCTAAAACCTTCAAAAATATAAGGTATATCAGTCCCTAAATCAAGCCCCACGACTTCCAATAACAGATTAGTAGCCAAGAATCAAAAACTTGTTCATAGAAAGGTAAAAAAAACCTAATTTGAAATCTGATCGTGAAGGCCATGTTAAATGTTATGATTTTATGTTAAAACATGTTGTTTGTAGTATATATTGATGATCTGGGTTTCTAGATGTTAGATCCATAACATCTAGAGGCTCAAATTTGAAGTTTTTAAAAATCTGGAAAAATTTTATTTTGTATTCTGACAACGAATGTTAGAGGCTATAGATCTCTCCCTGTTAATGATTTGTGGTGTTTTATGTTTTAGATATGTAGTATGGCATGTGGTCTTTGATCTAGATCTCAAATCAGGCCTAGATCATGTCCAGATTGCAAGTTATGGGTGGTCAAAACCTGTTGATTGACCATGACTTTGCAAATCTGGGTAACCCAGATGTTACCCAGAAAGCTCTGACAAGATGTTTAGGGGCACGGATCTTTCAGTTATTTAATTATTTGTTATGGTTGTTGTATCTAATCTGTAATATATTATATAGACTGCATACTAAGACCTTTAGAACACATAAATCTCAAACTGACTGGATTCAGTGGTCGGTCAAAGCAGCATGGTCGAACACAGTTCATGTTTTCTTGGTAACCCAGAAAACTGATGAACATGTGTTCGGACATGAGTTAACCGGCGCAGATCTTGTTGCTGTAATATTGTTAGATGGTTTTTATGTAATGGATCTCTACCCTAACATGTGGACTACAAGCTTAAACCGTTAGAACACCATAACATCAAACCGAACTCGATTAAATCAAGACACAAAGTAGCTTTCACGCACTACATGGGTTTCTGGGTAACCCATGGAGGGTATGACAGCCACTTTGCAGCCTTATAACTTGCACTTGTAATTTTTTTTGACCTTGTTAGTTGTAGTTACATGTAGTGTTACATTAACACTACAAGATCAGAGTAATAGCATGCCCAAAAACATTACAAGTTACGATTTAAATTTGGTCAAACTAGCTAACTCGAAACTGGCGTATGAATATCTAGGTTTATTGAAGAACACCTATTGTAAGATCCCGAATTTTATGAAATGAAAGTATTCAATTTTATTACAATTATTATTTTATTTCGTAAATGGTTAGATTGATAAAAGGTTAAAGTTAAGGGTGATATGTGAAATTTTTTTACAAAGTAAGTAAGTTGTTATAAAATATTCGTTTGGTCGGGGAATATTCTTTTTATCGGGGAATATTCGTACGATGACACAATCATTGGTGGACCCCACAACGGAAGTATTGTTGTAGTTAGAAAATGACAGAATTATCTTTTATTAAAAATAACGGCGACTGTTACCGTTAAAACTGTTGAACTACCCGGTAGTAAAAGTACAGTAATATGCGTGGTTGCATAGTAGCACACTGTATTGATTATTGATGCTTACGTAAGAAGTCACTCAGTTATACTCAATTATTGCTACAGTAATTGTTACATCATATCTCTCATATTATTGATTCAATTATTGTCACAGTATCATCTGCATAATATGTTATATTATTAAATCAATAATTGAGACGGTAAAGTTATTCATATTATTATTTGCAATATTGACAATGTCTAGAAGTTTTGTCAAGGAGAGGTTAGATAATCTAATTGCGCGCCAACAAGGAGAAATCCTTATCGGAAAACCCCCTCTTTCCTGGGAATGACTTGGTTGTTAAATATTGTGAATTATAATATTAATGATGAATAAGTTCATGTTGATTAAAGATGAAATTGATAGTTCCATGGCGTTGGAATTATTAGTGTTAGTGAAAATCGATATTTATTTTGATAATAATTAATGTCTGGAGGTTATACTGACCAATCGGGTAATTAACCGGTTAACCGGATAAATGAGCAATTAATTGCTATTAATTCACATGCTTATAACTATTTGTTCACATGTGTATACTGTTGATTCACATGCATGTCCTATAAGGGGAGATGGTACAACATTGATAATACTTGCATGACTAAATTAAAAATGGAGGTATAGATGAAGATATTATACTATAATTAATTTTTTCACATGTTTAGAACTATTGAGTCACATGATTTACTATTAATTCACATGATTTACTATTAAGGGAGGTGGTGCAAGTTTGATAATACTGGCAGGACTAAATTAAAATTAAAGAAAAAGAGGGAGGTATTATATTGTAATATTTCGAGCCCCAAAATGTGCAATTATTGAAACTATATTTTTCTATAAATAGAAGCTCATTCTTCTTTCATTTCTCACCAATTCACTAAGTCTCACAAGAGCAATTATTATAGAGATAAATTATAGAGAGAAAGAAGAAGAGAAGTCTGCTACCTCACTATTCTAGTATCCAGTTTTCTTCTAAGGTAAGGGGTATTATTTCTTTCGTATTCATGAAGAGAGTTATTTCTTTCAATATTCGTAAGGGTTGTTATACCATTTTTTATTATTCTGTTGGAATAACCTGTCTGTGCGGTCTATCGCATGCCTGCTGAATTCTTCTGTTATTCCATTCATTATTATTCTGTTAGAATAACCTGTCTACGCGGACTACCGCATGTATGGTGAATTCTTCTGTTATTACATTCTTTAATATTCTGTTGGAATAACCTTTCTATGTGGATTACCACATGCATAGTGAATGATCCTTCGTATTCATTCCTTGTTAAATTATGAAAATGATCTGTCTACGTGGATTACCGCATGGCGGGCGAAAATTCATTTGCAGTTTCATATATTCTATTATATTAAGTCGGTTAAAGTTTTGGCTTCTATGCTTCATGAAATTAGTAGAATATCCTGGATTTTTGCACTTCATCCAGTATCTTTTCATGGAAATATTCTTCTGAGCATTCTTGAATTTTACTCCACAAAGCAGTATCATGTTGACAATTTGGACGTTATTGATTTCTGGATAAATTAAATTATAAATCTTTAAAATTTATCCTTGAACTTATTTTATTGAATTATTATGTCATTGTCATCATCCTAAAGCTTATATTGTGATAAAAGTCATCTTTGGCTTACGTGCATAGATGGACTTGTTGTGATAACCCGGGATTTAGAATAATCCAAAAATTGTGAATAAATTTTTTTTAATATTAATATTAATTAGCAATTTTGTGACAAGTATCTGTGATACGAGTCTCGAGAAGGTCAATTTATGTATTGACTAATAAATTTAGAGTAGAGTTGTGCTTAACAAGCTTTAGAAACCCTAACCCTAATTTCTGGATAGGGATTCGATAGAAAATAGAATTAAAATAATTAATTGGATGAGTATGTGTTTGTACTGTTTAGAAATTTTGATCAATGATTGATCAGATAAGGTTTAAAACTAATAAACCCTAATAAGGGATTAGAAATCCTAATCTCAAAATTAGAAAATCGATTGTACGGTTAAAAACCATAATTGTACGCCGGGAAACACTAATGTCATATTCGGGAATCTTAAACCCTAAATTAGGAAACCCTAATCCTAATTGGCAAGCCTAATGTGTGTATTAAACTTTAATATGATTAGAAAACCCTTTAAATTCTATTTTACAAACCCTAATTATAATTTGGAAATTTTATTTTTCTAATAAAAACCCTAATTTGGAAATTGTAGGAATTAATAATGTAAAACCTAAGGGTTAGGACCTTAGGGTTAAACCCTAAGGGTGTGAAAAATTCCAAGAATGCCATTAAAATTATTTTGTAAATGACTAAAATGCCCTTTTTCATTTCTTTAATTAGGTAACTTGTAAAAATGCTAGTAACTTTAGTGGTTTACCAACTAAATTGACTTGTGTGACACAAAATCTCAGCCATCAGCCGAAATATCACAGATCCACGCAACATCTAAGCCTATATAAGAGAATTAGAGAGAGAAAGTGCATAAATTTTAGCCATTTTCTATTTTCCTCTCACCATCTCTCTCTCTCTCTCTTAAACCAACGAAATTGCTAAGTAACTCAGTCCTAAATTCAGCTCCTAGATCAATGAATAACAGATTGGAGAGCCAAGATCTAAGATCATTCAAGAGAAGATATAAACCTAAATTGATTTTTGATCTATGTTGTTAAGAAAAATTTTGTGTTTAAGTGTTTGTATTTGTGTTAAAAGGTGTTTTTAGTCGATCTATGTTGATCCATGATGGATCCATAGCATCTAAGTGCTTTAAAAGGGTGTTTTTCCAAAACTGTCCAAGAACAGATTTTGTGCTCTAACAAGCAAATGTTAGACGGCTCAGATCTCTGTCTGTTAATGTTTTTATATGATTAAATATTAATGATAATAAGATTATTTGATAATTAAATCATTTAAAAAATGATTTAAGTGTTTGAAAAATTATAATAAATTATAATAATTGTTTATAAATTATTAAAAGCTTCCGAAAAATATTATAAACGATATTTAACTTATCTAAAATAATATTGAAGCTTAGAGACCAAGTTTATTTGACAATCAATGTGTTAATTGTCGGTTAGGGTGATCAGAACACCGAGAATAGACCGAAGTCAAACCAAACCAAAATAGTTAAACTTGTTAAGTGTTTATATATGTTATAAATACTAATGTGGCTATGTGGTGATGTGCCTAGGAGAAGTTTGACTGTAGAATACAGTGTTACGTGTTATGAAATATTGTGTTAATTGTGAGACCGATATTATTGGTTATAGGTCTTACGAACGCAGATAAATTTATTGTGTAGCTGTAATCAACGCGAAAGACAAGTTTCCTAACTCAACCTTGAGTTATATTCATTCAATTATTATAATGAATAATTATTGATAATTATACCATCTCCAAGAAATTTATTGTTGATTATTCGCAGTTGGTGCATGTTTAATAATTCAAATTGAATTACTGATTCAAAAAATATATATTAGTAGAATTATTGTTGTTGGATATTCATATTCGTAGAAGATAGAATTGAAAGTACAGATAATTCCTGTTTATTGTCAAATTATGTTGAGAAATGTCTTAGCTAATTATTTTGGCTAGATGAACATTTGTTAGAACTTGATAAATTCGAGAAGAGAATTCAATTGTTATTGATAGATCGATGCCAATTATTTCGACTAGATCGATAAGTAAATAAAAATTTAAATCATTGAATTTCGTTGTTAAATCAAATCTTGATTCTGAGACTGAGAAGAACAACCTTTTATATAAAGGGAACAAAATTTTTAAGTCGTATATTCGACCATTGCGCGCGACCTAAGTATTACGCATAATATAGGGTACAAGGAGTTGGCCGGCTCTAAGTACTTGCAGAGGGGTATGATTTAATCTTTATGGTTATTTGATACTCCTGCGTATGTATCAAAGTAAATCTTTGATAGATACCCGAGAAAGTAGAAGTTCTAGATCCAATGGATCGCTTAGCATAAATCTGGAAACATTCCACTTTGTTATTGCGTAGAATTTATTCTTGATTATTCATTAGAATATCGTAGAAACTTTGAAAGCGTTATATTCTTTCATTATCAGATTATTGCGTTGCCTAGAATACGAGAAGACTTGTTATTGATTAACGATTTGTTCAGCTATTTCAAAGTTCACCGAACTTTGGTTTCATTCTATCAAAATAGATAGTATGTTCTTATTGATTCGTATACATTTATTGTATGTATTAACTTGCGGAGCAAACTTGTTGCTCACCCTTGCTATAAATAAAATATTTCAGCTAGGAACGAAGAGGCCAGCGGGTCAAAGAAGAACAAAGGCAAAAGCAAGATACTGGAGTAGTTATAAAGAACAGTATTATTATTTTGTTGTATTGTAAACCCTTTTTGTATATCTAAAGGGTATGTTTGTAATTTTAAGGTTAGCAAACTTGGGACTTATGTATTAACAACATATGTTAATGACTTATGTATTCCTATTTATATATGAATGGGTAGCTAAATGGTATTATATTGTGGATCGTGAGCACCAAACTCGGGGGGTCAGGTAACCCAGATTTGGGGGCATCACACTTGGTATGAATATGACCAGCGATCATTCGGTATAATCATGACCTGTAATGTTATAAATGATGTGGTAAAAGTCCTCATTGGCCTGTAGTGCATTGATGGACAGTTTTTGGTATGATTATGACCAGGGATTATTCGGTATAGTTATGACCATTGATAATTTAATGAATATCATTGGCCCGTAGTGCAGGGATGATTCGATGATGTGGTTTATTTATTAAGTTGAGTCTCAGCGATAAAAATTGATGAAAACATTTTAAATCATAGAAGATAGTAGATATCATGCTCTACTTGACTCTTCTAATAGATTGTTTATTCTGCTGCAGTTAAACTTGTTGTCTATTATATTCTATCAGTTTAACATTATTGAAAGCTAATGATAATTTATTTTGCATTATCTTAGTCATAATATTTCTTACTGGGCTAGTTGAGCTCACCCTTTCTTTCACTGTTCTCTTCAAGAAATCAGATCGTAGCCGGGACTAGTCGGGGAACGGAGTGACGGTCCAGATGATAGTATTAGTAGTCCTCACTATTCTGTTAAATAGTGTGACAATAAATATAATGAGGACTCCATTGAGTGTGGATATTGTCTAGATGACAATGTTCTTATTAAAACTCTTAGATTATGTTTTGCCATATTTTACACGACTATTGTATAATTAAGTTGTATTTAAATTTTGTACCATGTATTTGGCGACTCAAGATGGGTGATGTATACCTATTTTGGGGGCGTCACAGTTGGTATCAAAGCTTAGGGATATGATCCCTGGCTGAGATATGAGAAAAGAACTAGGAGGGGAGAGACGGGGAATTCCTTCGCTAGTATGACCTACCTAAGTTTATTTGGTATTTAATTGGTCGGTCAGAGTATAGGGATAATATGTTACATGCCAATTAACCCTTATTTTGTGACAGTGTTTGAAAATGGCATCTTAAAATGTTGAGATCAGCAATGAAGCACGTGAGACCGTTGAGTCACCAACGATCAATACACAGGATAATGTGCAACAGGAAGACAATAATCCTTAGGTAAATAACAACACCGATCAGATGATGAACGATGAGGTGTTCAGAAGCTTTATTAAATTCATGCAACATCAGGCGAGAGAGACTCCTGTTCAAAATTTAGGTCGAAACACTAACAACCTACGGCTAGCCACTGCTAAGCAGTTCAAGGAGCTAGGACCGCCGGAGTTTTTGGGAAAGCCAGAACCACGTAAGGCGGAGATGTGGTTAAAGCAGATCACCAAGATATTTGATGTCTTGGGATGCTCCGAAGAGCAAAAGGTTCCCTTTGCCACTTTTATGTTACGTAAAGAGGTAGATTACTGGTGGGAATCTGTAAAACGAACCCAGCCTGACGCACTCAAGATGTCTTGGGAGTAGTTCCAAGAACTGTTCAACGACAAGTACTTTCCCAAAAGTATTCGTCACGTGAAGGAGGTGGAGTTTATTAAGTTGGAGCAAAATAATATGACCGTGTAGTAATACGAGACTAAATTTATGGAGTTATCCCAGTTTGCATCCCATTTGGTCGATAATGAGGAGCAAATGATGTGAATATTTCTAAGAGGTTTGAAACCCGATATACGTCAATATCTTATTTCTCACAAATTGTATTTATATTCAGATGTTGTGAATAGAGCTCAATTATTGGAGCGCGATAATGAGTCAACACAACCAAAAGGCAACGACCAACAACATGATAATAATCATACCGGTGGCAACGGCCGTCGGAACAATGATAACCATTGTGGGGGAAATTATCATGCCAAGAATGGTAACCACTTCGGATTACCACGGCCAAGATAATAAGAGTTGAAATTTCAAGAAGAGAAGGTTCAACAATGATGGAAAGACAGCAGCACCAACACCCATTTTCAAGGAAGGAGAACGACCACCAATTGTATGCTTCAAATGTGGAGGGGAGGGACATATCAGTCCAAACTGCTTGATGCAGTCTAAAGCGTGTTACAATTATGGAAAAGAAGGTCACCTAGCCCAATTTTGTCGTGCACCAAAGTCAAGTCCAGCTGGGATGGAGGCATCAAAGGGTGTCCCAGAAAAGACAAAATCGGTAGTTCAAGGGAGAGCATTTGTCGTAACCTCCCAAAAAGTGAGGAATCCGAACGAGGTGATCACGGATAAGCTAATCATAAACTCTAGTGAAGTATATACCTTATTTGATACCGGTTCTACCCATTCTTTTATCTCTCTTGCTTGCACTCAATGTTTAAATTTAACTCTAGAGAAGTTAGACTTTGACTTGTCGATTAAAACTTCGTTAATAGAAACCTTCGTTACCTCCACTGTTTATAAATCTTATTGATTCAAATAGACACTTTCACATTACCTGTCGATCTTATCCCTTTAAAAATACTTGCCTTTGATGTGATTTTAGGAATCGATTGGTTAACTACTCATCATGCTTTTCGTAAGGTTGTTAGCTCTCATATTCCTAACCAACCTGTTATGTGAATTCAAGCAACCAAACCACTAAGGTCAATCACTTTCATATCAAGCCATAAGTAAAGAGTCCCGAGCCTTTCACTGGTGACTTCCTTATGTGGAATGCACCGAAGCCAGACTTTCTGTAGGCGACGTCGTGAATGACGATAGCAAGTTAATAGGTATCAATGTGACGTACTATCCAAGTCTTGGGATGAGAGTTACAGTTTTGAATGATATTTCTATCGTTAATAAATTTCTTGACGTATTCTTGAAGACTTCTTAGCCTACCCCAGAGCGTGAAATCGAATTTTGTATTGACCCCAGTACAAAACCCATTTCTAAAATCCTCAAATATTTCTTCACCTAGAACGAACATAACATGCGCCAAGGACGTTGGCTCAAGCTGTTGAAGATTACGACTATACCATTCAATATCATTGTGGAAGAGCGAACGTGGTAGCTGACGCGTTGAGTAGAAGATCGTATATGTTTACGAGTGCGATGTTGTTAACACAAAAACCCATTTCGTATAACTTACAAATAATGAAGATGGAGTTAAAGACTCTAGAGACCCAAGTGAAGATAGCAAATATACGAGTAGAATCGACTTTAATCGATAAAATTAAAACCGTTCAAGCTTTAGACCCAGAGCTGATGAATATGAAGAAGAAGGTTCAAGAAGGCGTTATCTTAACCCTCGATTTAATTGGACCATTTGAAATCCTCGATCGAGTAGGAACTGTGGCCTATAGACTCGTTTTATCGCCAAGTATGTCACGTGTTCATAACGTTTTTTTAGTATCGATGTTACGTAAATATGTGGACTACCCGAACCACATTATTGAATTGAAACTAGACGAGATAGTAGAAGATTTAACGTATGAGGAGATATGTGTTAAAATCTTGGATAAGAAGGATCATATTCGACACTCAAAGGTTATGCCTCAAGAGTTAGAATCTGAAATGAAGTCAAGGTATCCTAACCTCTTCGGCATACCAGGTGCGTACGTAAATTTTGAGGGAACAATTTCATAAGGAGGGGAGATTGTAAGACCCCAAATTTTAGGAAATGAAAGTATTCAATTTTATTATAATTATTATTTTATTTTATAAATGGTTATATTGATAAAAGGTTAAAGTTAAGGGTGATATGTGAAATTTTTTTTACAAAGTAAGCAAGTTGTTATAAAATATTCGTTTGGTCGGGGAATATTCTTTTTGTTGGAGAATATTCGTACGATGGCACAATCATTGGTGGACCCCACAATGAAAGTATTGTCGTAGTTAGAAAATGACAGAATTATATTTTATTAAAAATAATGCCGAGTGTTACCGTTAAAACTATTGAACTATCCGGTAGTAAAAGTACAGTAATACGCGTGGTTGCATAGTAGCACGCGGTATTGATTATTGATACTTACGTAAGAAGTCACTCAGTTATACTCAATTATTGCTACAGTAATTGCTGCATCATATCTCTCATATTATTGATTCAATTATTGTCACAGTATCATCTGCATAATATTTTATATTATTAAATTAATAATTGAGACGGCAAAGTTATTCACATTATTATTTGCAATATTGCCAATGTCTAGAAGTTCTATCAAGGAGAGGTTAGATAATCTAATTGCGCGCCAACAGGAAAAAATCCTTATCGGAAAGCTCCATCTTTCTTGGGAACGGTCTGGTTGTTAAATATTATGAATTATAATATTAATGATGAACAAGTTTGTTTTGATTAAAGATAAAATTGATGGTTCCATGGTGTTGGAAATATTAGTGTTAGGGAAAATCGACATTTATTTTGATAATAATTAATGTCTGGAGGTTATACTGACCAACCAGATAATTAACCGGATAAATGAGCAATTAATTGCTATTAATTCACATGCTTATAAGTATTTGTTCACATGTGTGTACAATTGATTCACATGCATGTACTATTAGGGGAGTTGGTGTAAGATTGATAATACTTGCATGACTAAATTAAAAATGAATGTATAGATGAAGGTACTATACAATAATTAATTTTTTCACATGTTTAGAACTATTGAGTCACATAGTTTACTATTAATTTACATGATTTACTATTAGGAGAGGTGGTGTAAGTTTGATAATAGTTGCAGGACTAAATTAAAAAAGAAGAAAAATGGGGAGGTATTATACTGTAATATTTTGAGTCCCAAAATGTGTAATTATTTAAACTATATTTTTTTATAAATAGAAGCTCATTCTTCCTTCATTTTCCACCAATTCACTAAGTCTCACAAGAGCAATTATTATAGAGAGAAAGAAGAAGAGAAGTCTGCTACCTCACTATTCCAGTATCTAGTTTTCTTCTAAGGTAAGGAGTATTGTTTCTTTCGTATTCATGAAGAGAGTTATTTCTTTCAATATCCATAAGGGTTGTTATACCATTCTTTATTATTCTGTTGGAATAACCTGTCTGTGCGGTCTATCGCATGCCTGGTGAATTCTTCTGTTATTCCATTCTTTATTATTCTGTTGGAATAACCTGCTTGTGCGGTCTATCGCATGCCTGGTGAATTCTTTTGTTATTTCATTCTTTATTATTCTGTTGGAATAACCTGTCTGTGCGGTCTATCGCATGCCTGGTGAATTCTTCTGTTATTTCATTCTTTATTATTCTGTTGGAATAACCTGTCTGTGTGGTCTATCGCATACCTGGTGAATTCTTCTGTTATTCTATTCTTTATTATTCTGTTGGAATAACCTGTCTGTGTGGTCTGTCACATGCCTGGTGAATTCTTCTGTTATTTCATTCTTTATTATTTTGTTGGAATAACCTGTCTACACGGACTATCGCATGCATGGTGAATTCTTCTGTTATTCTATTTTTTATTATTATGTTAGAATAACTTATCTATGTGGATTACCATATGTGTAAGACCCCGAATTTTATGAAATAAAAGTATTCAATTTTTCTTATAATTACTATTCAGTAAATGGTTAAATTGATAAAAGTTTAAAGTTATGGGTGAAATGTGAATTTTTTTTCAAAATAAGCAAGTGGTTATAAAATAATCATTGTTGTCGGGGAATATTTATTTGGTCGTGGAATAATCTTTCTATCGGGGAATATTCGTACGACGGCGCAGCTATTTATGGGCCCCATAACGAATAACTGTCGGATAAAGAAAATGATAAATTTGAGTTTTTACAAATAACGGCGTAGTTGTTACCGTTAATACTGTTGAAATACCCGATGGTTAAAATACAGTAATACGCGTTATTGCACAGTAGCACACGGTATTGCACAGTATTTTTGAAATTATTGATTCTTACGTAAGAAGGCACTACTCAATAATTGTTACAGTAATTACTGTTCAATATTTTATTTTATTGATTCAATAATTGCTACGTTAAAATTTTATATTATTATTGTTCAATAATTGTCACTGCATAGTATTTCCCATTATCAGATCAATAATTCATATTATTTGAATAATATTATTAGATAACATTATTGGCAATGTCTAGAAAGTTTTGTCTAAGGAGAGATTTGATCACCTAATTGCGCACCAATAAGGATAAATCCTTATTAGAAAGCCTCCTCTTTCCTGGAAACGGCCTGGTTGTTATAAATGTGATTCTGTAATATTATCTGTAAATAATTAATTATTGATTCATATGATAAGGAAATATTTATTTTATATGGATATAAATGAGGGATATATTTTTGTGGTTAAAAATGAAGGAGTTAATGTTGAGGTGTTTTATTTGTATTTTTGTCGGAACGGAGGTATTGAAAATTAAATTAGGGTTTTTGAGATATTTTGCGAGGGTTATAATTTTTAATCCGACCGTTGGATCGTGGTAATATTTGGATATGTTATACATATATAAGTTGAGTATATGTCCACAAATTTTGAACCGTTAAAAATGAACGTATAATTTGTTATGAATTTTACGAGATGACTGGTTCAGAAATTGTTGAATTTTCGGAGTTAATCATTTTGGTGGAAAATTCTAGAATTGGTGGGCTCCACTCTTGGTTGGTGAAGAAATGTGCTGAAATTTTTATTCAAATGTAGTGGGTGAGAATAGTAGCAGGTAAAGCCATCAGGTTGCAGGTTAAGTCTGCTTCGGCGTGCTAACATTTTCCTATAAATAGAGGGCTAAGTTAGAATTGAAAAACACACCAGAATTCATAAGTTTTCTCTCTTTCTCTCTCTAGATTATTGAGTGTATTTTGTGAGTATTTAGATACTTTGTGAGTTTCTATTCATCAGTGCAAGTTTTCTTCAGCCTTATACCGATCAGAAGTACTGCTCTTTTGAGGTAAGGGATAGTAAGGGATTTTAAGGGTTGTTATGTTTTTCAGTTTCGTAATTTTTCTGACCTTCAAAAATTCTGAAAAAATTTAAAATGATATTTTGATGAGTTTTCTTGATTGTATCCGAAAATTGTGATTTTTGGATGTATAGATTAAGAGTTATGAATTTTATAAGAAAAGACTATTTTAAAAGTAACCGCTTATAACTTCTTGTGGTTAACTCCAAAATTGATAAAATTTTTATTGGGAGTACATGTATATGATAGGAGTATACTCTGTGAATTTCAGAATTTTTAGATAAAAGTACAATTTTTGATAAATGTCTAAATATTCGGCTGTTTTGGTCATATGAAAAATAGTAAATAACTTTTAAAAATTCTGAGAAAAATATATGTTCACTATGGGACTATATTATGCTAAATCCCAGAAAAGAAATATTTTTGGAACTGATTTGGTATTTTTTCATGAAAATGGTCTTGTTATGAGTAAATGAATTAAATATGTTTTGTGAAGTAAGAAAATTAGAAAATAGGATTTTATGGCTTGAGAATCCTATATGAGGTATATGCAGATTTTTGATGAGGGTTTTTGGTTATTGGTGATGAAATCTTATGAGTTTGGCATTTTAGAATGATTAAATGCATTATTTAGTAAAGTATAAACAATTAAAATAAATTGTTTATAAGCTTAAGAAATATTATTCTTTCAATATCATTATACCGAAATATTGGTATGTATTTTATTATGAAATTTCTACCTTTTTGTGTCGAGTTTACTATTCATGAGTTACTATTCATGAGTTACTATTTACGAGTTACTATTCACGAGTTACTATTCACGACAAAATTGGTTTCTTTTTCTGACCAAATTATAGTTGGTTTATGAATATTACTCTTGAGATTAAATCTATATGTTGATTATATTGATTTTATTTTATAACCCTAATGATGATATTTCTCTTTGACTTGAGTGTAAAGATGGGTAGATTTCTGGTATGATCATGACTATGGGTTCTCTTTGGCCAGTAGTGCAAAGTTGAATTGTTGACTGGTATGATCATGACCATTGAATTTATAAGTGAATATCTTTAGCTTAAGTGCAAAGGTGAATTGATCAACATGGTTATAATTATTGTTCTGAAATGATTATATATTTTTTTGAGATATTAATATATTTGGCCTGTAGTGCGAATGTGAACTGTTGATGAATATATTTGGCCGTAGTGCAAATATGAACTGTTGAGGAATATCTTTGGCCTGTAGTGCAAAGATGAATTGTTGATGAATATCTTTGGTCCGTAGTGCAAAGATGACATGTTGTTGAATATCTTTTGCCAGTAGTGCAAAGATGAACAGATGTTGAGATGAACATGACCAACTGGTGATACAAATGAATATCTTTGGCTGTAGTGCAAAGATGAAGTTATTAGTATGATTATGAACAGAAAATGTGATTTGGTGTAACCATGATCTTTGATGTTTCAGGTAAAGATAGGTGGTGAAAATTATCTTCGTCCTGTATGAGAAGAGGAATTTCGAACTACAATTATGATTATGAGTTATTCATATGATTGTGGACCAGAATTGTTGATTGATGTTACAGGGATAAAACATTGTTGGTAGATTTTTAACATGGAGAAGATAATAGACTTTATAGTCTATTTAACTCTTCTAATGGATTGCTCGTTCCGCTGCAACTATGGTTGAAATTTTTATCATCTACCATATGTTCTAAATCTCTGATTTATTACTGATGAAGACTATTGATAATTTATTTATCTTTAGTCATGATATTCTTTACTGGGCTAGTTGTGCTCACCCTTTTGTTTCACAATTCCTTTCAGGTAATAAGAGTGTAGCTGGGTCGAGCGGGGGTAACAAGGGAATAGAACGGTGGTCTCATTTAGTAGTTATATTTGGTAAAGAAAATAGGGTGAGGCAAACCCAACGTTGGAAGGGTGTTTCGTCACTATCATACAAGATGTCTAATGACATACAACCTCGTCTCATCATAAGACAGGGTTGTGCTCATCCACTTGCTGAGTATATCTACGAGCACTACCTATATAATCTTGGTGTTTGTTTGAAGTATAATTCTCAATTAGAGACAGTGGAGATAATGATAAGTCAAGAGAAGACTCACCATTGGGAAGAATATGATAGTAATCTTCTCGTTTTTCTTTAGGGTCTATTGGGTCAACCAAGGATAATTCTGTGGCCATATGATATCTATCATAACCTAGAAGCATGGCCTCCCATGTACGAAGGTTTCCTTGAGCACTTCTCAAATATTCTAGTTTCTAAAACAGTTTTTGACTGTACCTTTATGTAAGGTACCTTTGTGAGGTGCTGATACATGATGGTGTCCAATGTCACATTTGGTATATATTTGTATCCAAACTCACAACATATGTATTGTTGTATTTTGCACGATAATTGTTGTAATAAAGTTGTAGTTGTTTTCTGTACCATGTATTTGACGACTCATAATGGGTTGGGGGGAATGAACCTATTTTGGGGTTGTCACAATATGCATGGTGAATGATCCTTTGTATTCATTCTTTGTTAAATTGTGGAAATGATCTGTCTACGGGGATTACCGCATGGCGGGCGAAAATTCATTTACAGTTTCATATATTTTATTATACTCAGTTGGTTAAAGTTTTGGTTTCTATGCTCCATGAAATTAGTAGAATATTCTGGATATTTGCGCTTCATTCAGTATCTTTTCATGGAAATATTTTTCTGAGCAATCTTGAATTTTACTCCACAAAGCAGTATCATGTTTACAATTTGGACGTTATTAATTTCTGGATAAATTAAATTGTAAATTCTTTAAATTTATCCTTGAACTTGTTTTATTGAAATATTATGTCATTGTCATTATCCTCATGCTTATATTGTGACGAAAGTCATCTTTGGCTTACGTGCATAGATGGACTTGGTATGATTATGAGCAGAGATCATTCGGTATAATCATGACCTACAATTTTATAAATGATGTGGTAAAAGTCATCAATGGCCTGTAGTGCATTGATGGACAGTTTTTGGTATGATTATGACTAGGGATTATTCGGTACAGTCATGACCATTGATGATTTAATGAATATCCTTGGCCCGTAGTGCAGGGAAGATTTGATGATGTGATTTATTTATTAAGCTGAGTCTCAGCGATAAAAATTGATGAAAACATTTTAAATCATAGAAGATAGTAGATATCATGCTCTACTTGACTCTTCTAATGGATTGCTTATTCCGCTGCAGTTAAACTTGTTGTTTATTATATTCTATCAGTTTAACATTGTTGAAGGCTATTGATAATTTATTTTGCATTATCTTAGTCATAATATTTCTTACTGAGCTAGTTGAGCTCACCTTTTCTTTCACTGTTCTCTTCAGGAAATGAGAACGTAGCCGAGACTAGTCGGGGAACAGAGTGACGGTCCAGATGATAGCATTAGTAGTCCTCACTATTCTGTTAAATATTATGATAATAAATGTAATGAGGACTCCATTGAGTATGGATATTGTTTAGATGACAATATTCTTATTAAAACTCTTAGATTATGTTTTGACGTATTTTAAACGACTGTTGTATAATTAAGTTGTATTTGAATTTTGTGCCATGTATTTGGCGACTCAAGATGGGTGATGTATACCTATTTTGGGAGTGTCACACATATAGTGACAGTTTTGTCACTATAGGTACCTTTAGCGACAGATAAATTAGAAAATTAATTATTTTATTAAATAATTAGAGAAAATTAGTTTTAAATTATTAAAAATACATAACAAATTACTAAAAATTATTTTAAAGCATAAAAAATTAGTTTTTATTATTTTGAATATATTTTATAAATATTTAATATTTTTGGAATATTAATGGCATTTAATTTATTTAATTTTAATATTAAATAAATTATTTAAAAATGATTTTAATACTTAAAAAATCATTTTAAATTATATTATAGTATAAGAAAATATTTTAAGTTATTTTTAATGACTTTTAATATTTTGTGATGAATTTTATTAATTAATTAATATTAATGATAATTAAATTATTTAATAAATGTATTAAATAAATTATGAAAAATAGATTTAATGATTTAAAAATTATATAAAAATGATTTAAAGGTTATAAAAATATTTTATGTTATAAAATATAACTTTTGATATTATGTCATAAAAAATATTAATATTTTAATATTAATGATATTAGATTTATTCAATATTTATATAAAATAAATTAGTTTAAAAATGATTTTAATATTAGAAAAGTAATTTTAAATGAAAATAAAGTATTTAAAGATATTTTAATTTATAAAATATAACTTTTAATATTTAAAGAATAATTTTATTAATAATTTAATATTAATGATATTAAACTTATTTAATAATTATATTAAATTAATAGTTTAAAAGTAGTTTTATTAATTTAAAAATTATTTAAAAAAGGATATAAATGAATTAAAAATATTTTAAGTTATAATTAATGACTTTTAATATTTTGATAAATAATACATTAATATTGAAATATTAATAGTAATTTTTAAAAAATGATTTTTAATGTTTTAAAAATCATTTAAGAGTAATAAAAATGTTTTAAAAATATTTTGAGTTATTATAAATAATTTTAATATTCTTGTAATGGTTTCATTAATAATTTAATATTAATGATAATAGAATTAGTTAATATTTAAATAATTTAATAATGATTTCAGTGTTTGAAAAATCATGATAAATTATAATAATTATTTAAAAATTATTATAAGTCATTTAAAAATAATATGACTGATATTTACAGTTATTGAATTACTGAATAGAGTTTTAAACTCGATAATTACCCGATAAAGCCGTCGGTACACCGAAATATTTTAGAAATTGATCCAGACTTAGATAATTGGACTAGATACGTGTTTGTTTATGATTCAATGACTGCTAAACATATGTGACAATATGATTAGGTTATGTGCTGACTGCAAATAATAGTACTATGCGATATGATATATTATTCTAATCGAACGAATGATCTTATTAATGATAGGTTTTGGTATAAAAGATAAAACTAAGTTACGTAACTGTAAGCAGCAGCTCAGGCAAGTATCCTAACTTTGCATTTATTTTATGCAATGGACATGAGTAAGAAATTTTCAGAATTATATTAACACTATGCCAGATTATTAACTCTATTGTTATCGATTAAGCATCCAATCTTTGTATTCATACAAGTTCTTAAATTATCCGATCATTGTTTATCAACACAGCATTACTGTATAATTCAGATATTTATTCTGTTAGTTAATTCCTATATAGGGTTAGACAAGTGTCTTCACTTGGATAATCATTGTATTTAATCACATGTTGATACATACTCATTGGTTTCCAGTATGTATACGTTGACTTAAAAAGCCATCTAAGCTATTTGATTAAGCTAGACATATAAATATTATTGAATAAGATAGAACTTTATTATATCCAATCAGATTGTTTTAGTTCGGATTCCTAACTAAGTATGAACATCCCGAATATGGGAAAACTTTTGTGCACCTAAGGTGGATAAGATGAACGATAATATCATTCTTGCATGTAGTATTGATCAATACAGGGTGCATTGGGATGATCACCCTCGTGTCCGTAAGTTATGACGGTTTGCGGATGAAGTTCTGCTAAACCTTAGCAAAAATTGAAAACAAATTTCATAGTCTGTCGATTGCTCTTCATTTATAGTCAGTACGTAGTTTTAAAATTTTGATATAGAATTTATATGTTGTTATTATTGGTTCAGCTTACTTCACAACTGTTGATTCGTTGTAGAAGTGTTATTCAAAGAAAACATTTTATCCTTTCAGCTTATATTTATTGTTGTTTTTACTTGCTGGGCAATCAAATGCTCATTCTTGCTTTAAATTTAAATGTTTTCAGCTAAGCGTGATCAACCAGAATGTTCAGGCCAGAACAAGGGAAAAGGAAAGCAATCAAAATAATCTTATGTTATCTTATGTAATAGTTTGATTTTATTAAGACAGTGATATCTATTAATTATCAGGTAATAAATGTTTAAAGGTCGCGTACCTGAGATTAGACTTTGATATATGTAAATTAAGTTTGATATTTATATTATTGTTATTATTATTTGTATTATTCAGCTCATAAAAATGGTATCGTGAAGCACCGAGTTCGGGTTTCAAGTACCTGGATTTGGGGGCGTCACACTTACAGTCTAATCGTCGACATATACATGTCGGACCTTTTCACAACTTTTTTTTTCAAATGAATCTCACCTAACATGAGAACACCAAAAAATAAGAACAGAAAATGGACAAATAAAAATCCTGACGTCAACAGGTGGCGACTTCGCTGGGGACACCAGTAAGAGGGCTTAAGCCGCTATTCAAAGCTTTTCAAAATGTTTATCCGCTTGTGTATGGTTATTGCATTTACATTTGAATGAATGTGTACTAATGTATTTACTTACTGCACTTAGTGCTTCGCACTATATCTGCCTATGATATTAGTGCTTCGCACATGTCATCATTTCCATACGGTGAGACACGTTGTATGTGAATGTATATTGTGTGGTCCCTCTACTAGGGGGCTGTCCGGTTAGTACTGGACTCGTAGGGAGACTAATTCCAACGAGGCTCAGGAAAGGCACCACCTAGATTCACTCAAGTTGAAAGACCGAATTAACTTCTCGTCAACTAAATTGCGATGATCTAGGAACCTTCATGCCAAAAAGCTGTGAGAGTATCCTAAGATAGGTCAGCCTCTGATAAACCAAAAGCGGAGGGAAGTCTCTTCATACCTTCCCATTTCAATTACTTGTAATTTTATTTCCATGTCAATCTCAATGTAATGGAAAATATAAAGGAATATGTGTACATGCATTCCCTTTTTATATCAAAACCTGTCATGCTATATTGTCAACTGGCATCTGTTTCGCAGGATAATACTCCTAAATGGACACATTACGTAGCATGTAATATTCCTACATTCCATCAAGACTAAACTACATAAGCCTTTTTGTAGGGAAATAATTGGTCATGTTACCCGTTCGAAATCCAAAAAGGCAACAAGCCTACAGCCAAGCATGGCTACGTCTGGCCAGTCTAATCCTACTCCTGTCTCTCGTGAGGAGTTTGAAGGATTAAGTAACTAAATTACAGAGTTGGTTGTTCTGCTCAAAGAACTACACAAGTCCACTCAGGGTCCACAAATATCCATACATACAGAATCCTCTGCACATGGAGGAACCCAGGGTTTGGACAAAGAAATTCCAGCACCTGAGTCTGACAAAACCAACAAAACCCCTGAAATCACCCATCTTAAAGAAGATCCAGACACCGGTGAAATTAGAAAGAGAGTCCTACAAATGGAAGAAACCATTCGGTCCATCAAAGGGATTGGAGCACACGGGAGTGTTTCATATTCAGACCTTTGTATCTTCCCTGGGGTTCATTATCCAGAAAACTTTAAGACTCCCGATTTTTAAAAATATGATGGATTGGGAGATCCTTACACACACTTAAATGTATTCATTGGAGAGCTCAAATCTTATGCCGAGGACGAAAAGCTCAGAATGCAGCTATTTCAGAAAAGTCTGACTGGAGAAGCCAGATCGTGGTACACTAGATTAGACAAGTCCAAGATTTATAGCTGGGAGGAGATAGCCCATGCTTTCCTCAGTTAATATAGTTTCCAAATTACCAAGGTTAAGAAACAAGCCAATGAGTCATTCAAAGAGTATGCCCAAAGATGGAGGCGTCTGGCTGCTCAAGTTATTCCATCAATGACTGAGTTAGAAATGGCGATGACCTTTATAGACATTTATGAAGGCTCTGGTGAGCAAGTCAATCAAATGGCAGAAGTGGTGGTTCATTAGCACCAAGTCACACGTCAATTAATCAGTCAGGAGCATGCTAGCCTCCTTCCTCTTATAACAAGTACTCTACCATTTATTCTAGAAAGTGAAACACTGAAGGATAAAATTGTAAAAACAACAAAAGCCAAATCCCGTCGGGACTTCTCCAACAAATGGGAATTCACCTATTTAGGCCAACCGATGGAAGAGATATTCCAGATGCTGATCAATGAGGGAAGAATCAAAACTCTTGTGATGCCCCCAAAATAGGTATACATCACCTATCTTGGGTCGCCAAAAATATGGTACTGAATACAAATATAAACTTAATTATACAACATGAGCTGAGAGTATTTACACGAATATTGTCTCATAGACAATATCCAAACTCAAATTCAATCCTCATTACATTTATTATCACACTAAATAGTGAGGACTACTAAAATAACTATCTCGGACCATCACTTTGTTCCCCGATTAGTACCAGCTATATTCTCATTTCCTGAAGAGAACAATGAAAGTAAAAGGTTGAGCTCAACTAGCCTAGTAAGAAATATTATGACTAAGATAAAGTAGAATAAATTATCGTTAGCCTTCAACAGTGTTAAATTGATAAAATACAATAAACATCAAGTTTAACTGCAGCGAAATAAGCAATCCATTAGAAGAGTCAAGTAGAGCATGATATCTACTATCTTCTATGATTTAAAAAGTTTAGCATCAATTTTATTGCTGAGACTCAGATTAATAAATAAACCACATCATCGAATCATCCCTACACTACGGGCCAGGGATATTCATTAGTATCACGTCCACAAATTATCCATGCACTACGGGCCAAGGATATTCGTGTAATCATTAATGGTCATGATCATGCCAACAACTGTCCATCAATGCACTACGGGCCATTGAGGATTTTTACCACAACATTTGTAACATTACGGGTCATGATTATATCGAATAATCCCTGGTCATAATTATATCAATCAATAGTCCATCTATGCATGTAAGCCAAAGATGACTTTCATCACAATATAAGCATGAGGATGATGACAATGATATAAGAATTCAATTAAAAGAAAGCAGATGATAAATTTTTAAAGATTTATAATTTAATTTATCCAGAATTCAATAATATCCAAATTGTCAACATGATACTACTTTGTGGAGTAAAATTCAAGAATAATATTATATCAAAAATGATTAAGACGGCAAAGAAATCAATTTTTATCATGAATAGTATCCCAGGTGAATAGTACCCGAGTGAATAGTACCCCATGAATAGTACCCATAAATAGTACTTTGTGAATAGTACCTGAGAATAGTACTTTGTGAATAGTACCCCGTGAATACTATTCTAGCATGAAAAGATCAATAATTATCAAGAATGCTCAGAATAGTATTTTCATGAAAAGATACTTGATAAAGCGCAAATATCAAGGATATTCTACTAATTTTACGGAGTATAGAAGCAATACTTTAACAGAATGAGTGTAGAATTAGGAATACGAAAAAAAATAATATTACTCACATACTACAGAGTATGGAAGAAAATATTATTTCTTACGAATACTGAACAAAAATAATATCCTTTACCTTAGAAGAAAACTAGATACTGGAATAGTGAAGTAGCAGAATACTCTTCTTCTTTCTCTCTATAGCTTCACTCTCTATAGATTCTCTCTCTATAATTGCTCTTATGCGTCTTAGTGAATTGGTGAGAATGAAAGAAGAATGAACTTCTATTTATAGAAAAATATAGTTTCGATAATTGCACATTTTGGGGCTCGAATTATTACAGTATAGTACCCTCATCTTTATCTCCTATTTTAATTTAGTCCTACAAGTATTATCAAATTTGCACCACCTCCCCTAATAGTACATGCATATGAATCAATAGTATATGCATGTGAATCAATAGTTCTATTCATGTGAACAAATAGTTATATACATGTGAACTAATAGCAATTAATTGCTCATTTATTCGATTAATTACCTAATTGGTCAATTTAACCTCCAGAAATCAATTATTATCGAAATAAATGTCGATTTCCAGTACCACTAATAATCCCAACACAATGGAAATATCAATGTCATCTTTAATCAACACGAACTTATACATCATTAATATTATAACTCACAGTATTTACCAACCAGATCATTCCCAGGAAAGAGGGGGACTTTTCGATAAGGATTTCTCCCTATTGGCGCGCAATTAGGTGACCAAACCCCTTTCCTCGATAGAACTTTCTAGACATCGTCAATATTGTAAATAGTAATATGAATAATTTTATCGTCTCAATTATTGATTAAAAAATATAAAATATTATGCAGATGATACTGTAATAATTGAATTAATAATATGAGAGATATGATGCAGCAATTACTGTAGCAATAATTGAGTATAGCTGAGTGACTTCTCACGTAAGCATCAATAATCAATACCGTGTACTACTATACAATCACGCGTATTACTGTACTTTTACCACCGGGTATTTAAATAGTTTAACGGTAAAATTTTTGCCGTTATTTTTATAAAAAGACATTTCTGTCGTTTTCTAACTCCGACAATACTTCTATTGTAGGGTCCACCAATGATTTTGCCACCGTACGAATATTCTCTGTTAAAACGAATATTTCCTGACCAATCGAATAATTTATAACAACTTGCTTACTTTGCAAAATTTGTAAATATTACCCACAACTATAACATTATATTAAATTCACACCATAATATTCAAAAATATATTTTGAGAAAAATTAATCTTTATTCATAAAAGTTGGGGTCTTACAACTCTGCTACCTCTAATCAGCCCACGCTCAAGACGGTTTGATTCTAATGGAGTATGTCAATACCACTCCCACTTTTGCGGTCATAGCATTGAAGAATGCTAGGCACTCCACCATCTTATTCAGAACAGCGGTGTCCTATAAATGGCAGACAATGACGCTTTATTACTTGAGAGTGCGGACACATTTCCTACAAAATGGAAGGAAGTCGTAGCAATTATATCCTTTGAGGGAGAGTTGGCCACCACACCACATATAATTCAACCTATTTAACTCAAAGGTGTTTAAAATCCTTTGAAAGTGGCTGCACCAGAGCTAATTATATTGCCTTTCAGGCCACAGTATCATGTTGTCAGCCTACAGAAAGTGCCATAGAATTATGGAGAGGCTGGAGAATCCACATTCAATACAGCTGCTGTAGTGTTAAAAGAAAATCCATTGTATCTTCCCCAATGGGTGATGAAGCCTACCATCGGGTGAAAGGAGAAAGTTTAAAATTCCTTCGTACTATGGGACACAATAAAGCCAATGTGGTTTTAAGCTTTAAAGAAGCTCTACAACAGATTTCTATACTGGACTTGGTTTTCTCCTCAGAGGATCACCGAAAGGTCTTATTGAGAGTCTTAGAAGAAGCCCACTTGCCAAAATCAGTGGATGTTGAAAAGTTTCATCATCTGGTTGATCACATTTTTAACAGTAATGTGATATCCTTCATTGATGATGACATACCTCCTGAAGGGATGGGTCATTGCAAATCATTGCACATAGCGGTTATGTCGTCTGAATATATGGTGGTAGGAGTTCTGATAGATGGGAGATCATTCTTAAACATCTGCCCTTATGCCACCTTGGAGAAAGTGAATATCAATCTCAACAGGATCCGAAGCAGCCATACAATTATCAAAGCTTTCGATGGATCCTGACGAAATATTATCGGAGATATTAAACTACCTGTGGAGATTGGTCCTCATATATTCTGCGTATCCTTTCATGTACTCAAGAGAGATACAGGATACAACCTACTTTTGGGAAGACCATGGATTCACATAGCTGGAGCTGACCCGTCTACCCTTCATCAGCAGCTCAAATAAATCATTCACAACAGCCTAATCACTGTTAATACTGAGCCAGAATGTCCTATACAAGGTGACATACCACTCATCAGTTTCAATGCAGCTGTCAGCTTCCAGGCCCTTAAGGTGAGCAATACTCACTATCAACCCATAGGGGCGCCACCTCTGATATCAAGAGTTTCTGCCGAGGTAATGTCGGTAAGTCAAGAGATGATTTCCTTGGGTTTTCAACCTGGATAAGGGTTAGGAAAGGATCATCAGGGAATTAAATGCCTAATTCAAGTTCTCAGTCAGACAGGGACAACCGGACTAGGCTATTCTCCTGGGTCCCGTTACAAGAACCCTCATCAGCACAAATAGGTTCCTTCATCTTCAAGGCGATTGCCTACACCTATAGAAGCTGAGCCTGTACAGCCTTCATTAAAGGTCCCTGCCCATATGGTAGCTATGTTGTTTCCTTAGCCGATACCAGTCAAAGGAAAGGAAGTCCTGATTCCAGACCCCGAAATGGAGGAAAAGGATCAGAAGCATAAACAAGACATTGCAAGGCGATTATCAAACCTGTGGATCCTGGTCCATACTAAGGGTATGAACTGTAGCAGCCCCAAATCCGGGTCCTAATCACCACGGATCTGGTATACTGTTTTTATAACTATTGCGGAAGATATAAACATAAATTATTTATACATTAAACTTTACACATTAATCCCCAAGGTCTAGTAACCTTAACTTATAACACAATTCATAACCTAATCGACATACAATGTCATTACCATACAATTCTATTACAATTTTTATCTGTATAATGAATAAATCGTGGAAATATTTTTGACTTTTCCTATATCCGATGTATTCGTCTTAATCTGTAATGTTTATCATGATATAGCAAGGGTAGCAACAAGTTTGCCAAGTAAGTATAAATTTATTTAAGGATATATCATGATTGAAAGAATATGAATAAAAGGCTGGCTACGTTCGACAATATAATTGTGAACTAGTAGAAATTAAATTTCATAACTGAACGATCAAAACGACATGAATAAATGTCAATAATAAACATGAACACAATATCTTGATCGGATGGTAATGAAGGTGATCAGCCTTTCATACCTGATGAATACATGCAATATGTACAGAGTGCGAATCAATAATTCATAAACATGGTAATCAGCTATGATTAACCATAAGCATATTCGAATGAAACAACTTGAGGTCGAGTTTAAGAAAACTTGCGCAATAATTAAAAGTTCAAGGTTAGGAATTTTCCTGAATCACCGACTACTGCTACACAGTTTATATTGCTTTATCCGAATACCTAATATTAGTACTATAGATCCCCACATTAGAATAATATCATCACAGTATAATACTATTATATATATATTTATAAAATAATCCTAAACGCATAACCCTATCAGTCCACAAACTACTTAAGACTCGGTATCAAGTCAAACTATTTCAGTCTGATTTGAACTTGGTACAATTCTAACATCCCGACGGTCTACTCGGATAATTCTCGAGCCTAATATCACTAAGACTCGATCTAAACACTTAACAATTAACTTAAATAGTTTTCTATTCAGTCAAAACATTTTTCAAAGATTCGTAATAATTTTTAAGTAATTATTACCATTTATCATAATTTTTCAATTACTTATATCGCATTTATATAATATAAATACCACCTTATTCTCTTATCATTAATATTTATTTAATATTAAATATTAATAAAAATGTTAACATAATATTATAATATATTTATAATATTTCAAAGTATTTTTAATACCTTAATTTCTCATTTAAATGATTTTTAAATATTTAAATCTATTATCCAATAATTGACATTAATATTAAAATATTAATATTTTCATGAAAAAATATCAAAAGTTATATTTTATAACTTGAAATATTTTTCTAACCCTTAAATCATTTTTATATGAATTTTAAATCATTAATTCTAATTTTCCATAATTTATTTAATATATTCATTAAATAAATCAATTATCATTAATATTAATTTATTAATAAAATTTGTCACAAAATATCAAAAGTCATTAAAAATTTTAATGTCTAATCTTTGATTTCTGATCCTTGTTGTTGTTCTTGGAAAGCTAAATGATGTTTTTGGCTTAACTTCTCTCTCTCTCTCTCTCTCACTCCCCATTTCGAAAAGCTAGAGAGAGAAAAGGCTTGGCAAGTATGAGAAGTAAAGTAATAAATTTTCTTACTTTAATCCTTTTAAGTTTTGATTTAATACACCAAATGTTAATAGGTGGCAAGAAATATTTGATCTTGGAAGATTTTAACACATGGGATAAACTTTGGAGTGGTGACTCATCAAGATTGCATAAATCTTTTACTTAAGTTTTAAGTAAAAGGGCATTTTGGTCATTTCGCACCTACTAAGGGTAATTTGGTCTTTTCTCCAATAACTTGAAGGGTATTTTAGACATTTCTGTTTTATCCCATAACATTAAACACTTAGCCATTTACACTTAACATTTGAGCTCCCGAATTAGGGTTTCGCATTCCCAAAACTGAAATTAGGGTTTCCGAACGTATCGTCAGGGTTTCTAAATAGTCGTTAGAGTTTTCTAATCTTAACCATGACGTTCTTAACCCAAGTTTATGGTTTGCTAAAGTTATAGCTTATCAAATCTATTCCTTGATCTTAAATCACAACTATACACATAAAATCACTGATTAGGGTTTAATAACTTAATCTTAACGTTCTCAATATAATTTTAGGGTTTGTCATTAATGTAACTCATCTGATCAAAATTTGATCCATAAACCACAACTGTTCACATATATGATCACATATACCAACTCGTATACACTTAGATACTTAACCTTGTACATCTTCACCAAAAGATTTTAAATCCACCAAAATCCTTCACAGAATTTTGAAATCCTTAAAATTTCTTCACAGAAACTTCAAATTCATACACTTATTTTCAGTCTAGGTCTATCATATAACCTTTAATCCATCATTTTAGAATTTTAATAATTATCTAATTTCTCAGGTTGTCACATTCACCCCTTCTTCTATGAATTTCGTCCTCGAAATTCAACTTACTCCTTATACCATACAGCTTACACCATTCATACACATCATCACATGCTACCCAATACACCTCTCACAGGAGTAAAGATTTTTCAAATCATACTGAGGAGTCATATAAACTATAAACTTTCATTTTCGAAAAGGTTTATATAGAAATTCATCCACAAACCGTCTTATCTTACTGACATAGTGGGTAGTTAGCCCGATATACCTTGTACTTATTAAGTACTGCTTGTCCGATCTGTTTCTCGTCACTGCCATAGGCACAAAATTTTACCTCAGTCGTATCGAATTCCGCACCAAAACAATTTGGTTCGAAAAAGTTTTCAAAGAACGCTAAGAATTTTTATAAAAGTTGGTCTAGCTGAATCAAATAGCTCAGACCCATATCAATAATCAATTTCAATCGAAATACGAACGTGTATAGGAAAATGCCGTTGGCAAATTAAATTTTTGAAAATGTTTAGTTTGAAAATGACGTCATGACGCCGTACTGTATTTAACAGCCCGTTTGAGGATGTCGTCATTGAATGACTTTGTCATAACACATCATACAATAGTGGAACAACGATTTTTAGATCGAATTCAACACTAAGTATTCCTGTATTTACAACTCCATCATTTTTATCATCAGTGTACCAGGTTACATTATACATTAATGATAATTAAAATAAATTTTTATATTTCAAATCATTATCGTCAAGCCAAAACAAGTAGCATAGACTATTCTTTAAACCGCTCAAAAATCTTTGCAAATCAATTTTATCATCTCAATAGGTAACGAGGTGTCGGTGGCCCGAAGTCCATGTATACACAATGGTCACCAAGAGCTGAGAATAAAAATTCATTTTCAAAAGCACATAGTGCGTATTTAGCTTGATGTCAAAAATTTCGAATCTAGCATATCTATAAGATTTGGAAAAACCTAATCTTCCACTAATGATCCATTTCTTATTCAGTCTATCTATTCCTATTATCCTCAATATTCCATTCACACATAATTCTACCCAGTTCGTTAAACCACACTTATGAGTTCAGGAACTTTCCACAATCATATGAGTTTAAGAACTTGTCCTAGTCAGACCTTTGGCGTCTATTCGCTGAGGGGTTCATAAATATTTCATATAATTATGAGTCACGAACGTACCATAAGTATGAGTTTTAAGAACTCGTACTTAACCTTATATTCTCTAACTATACCCTACCTATCTATTATACATATATGAAAAGAATTACCTTCTCAACAAGTATATAGCAAATAGGGGCGACACAATTTATAGTACAACTGAAATCCCACTTATTCCTAACTCCATTCTCAATACGAATTTCATTTAATCCGTATTCATAATCCTTTCTTGAATCTGTAACAATTCGTAGTACAACTGACACACAGTATTCTTGCTGTAAACTATTCAATCATTCACTTGATCCTTCTCCATACTATAACCTTATCAGATCACGGGGTGATCTCATCATATATATTACGATTCATTTCTATGCTATGATCATTTTGTTTTACGATCTCATGTCCCTGTACTTTAGTCTTTTAGACTCTATCTATTCATCACTATTATTCACCTTTATTATCAGAGTTAGGGAACTCCGTATCTTTTATAACTCTTCGAGATTCGTCTTTGAATCTTACCGACTCACTAACTCTATTTGAGTTAGTCCTTAACCCAATTACTGCGGTTATTAGACTAAGGTAACACTACCCTAGGTTCATAACCTACAACTTTGATACCAATTGTAGCAGCCCCAAATCAGGGTCCTAATAACCACGGATCTGGTATACTATTTCTATAACTATTGCGAAAGATATAAACATAAATTATTTATACATTAAACTTTACACATTAATTCCCAAGGTTGAGTAATCTTAACTTATAACACAATTCATAACCTAATCGACATACAATGTCATTATCATACAATTCTATTATAATTTTTATCTGTATAATGAACAAACATTGGAACTGTCTTTGACTTTTCTTGTATTCGACGTATTCGTCTTAATCTGCAATGTTTATCATGATATAGCAAGGGTGACCAACAAGTTTGCCCAATAAGTATAAATTTATTTGAGGATATATCATGATTGAAAGAATATAAATAAAAGGCTGGCTACGTTCAACAATATAATTATGAACTAGCACGAATCAAATTTCATAACTGAACGATCAGAACGACATGAATAAATGTCAATAATAAACATGAACACAATATCTAGATCGGATGGTAATGAAGGTGATCAGTCTTTCATACCTGATGAATACATGCAATATGCACAGAGTGCAAATCAATAATTCATAGACATGGTAATTAGCAATGATTAACCATAAGCATATTCGAATGAAACAACTCGAGGTCGAGTTTAAGAAAACTTGCACAACAATTAAATGTTCAAGGTTAGGAACTTGCCTAAATCACCGACTACTGCTACACAGTTTATATCGCTTTATTCGAAGACCTAATATTAGTAATATAGATCCCCACATTAGAATAATATCATCACAATATAATATTGTTATATATATATATATTTATAAAATAATCCAAAACACATAACACATAACCCTATCAGTCCAATAACTACTTAAGACTCGGTATCAAGTCAAACTACTACAGCCTGAGTTGAACTCGGTACAATTCTAACATCCCGACGGTCTAGTCGGATAATTCTCGAGCCTAATATCTCTAAGACTCGATCTAAATACTTAAAAATTAACTTATATAATTTTCTATTCAGTCAAAACATTTTTCAAAGACTCGTAATAATTTTAAGTAATTATTACCATTTATCATAATTTTTCAATCACTTATATCGTATTTATATAATATAAATACCACATTATTCTCTTATCATTAATATTTATTTAATATTAAATATTAATAAAAATCGTAACATAATATTATAATATATTTATAATATTTCAAAGTATTTTTAATTCCTTAATTTCTCATTTAAATGATTTTAAACATTTAAATCTATTATCCAGTAATTGACATTAATATTAAAATATTAATATTTTCATGACAAAATATCAAAAGTTATATTTTATAACTTAAAATATTTTTCTAACCCTTAAATCATTTTTATATGATTTTTAAATCATTAATTCTAATTTTCAATAATTTATTTAATATATTCATTAAATAAATCAATTATCATTAATATTAATTTATTAATAAAATTTATCACAAAATATCAAAAGTCATTAAAAATAACTTCAAATATTTTCTAACACCATAATATAATTTTTCATGATTTTTTAAGTATTAAAATCATTTAAAGTAATTTATTTAATATTATAATTAAATAAATTAATTACCATTAATATTTCAAAAATATTAAATATTTATGAAATATATTCAAAATTATTAAAAACTCATTTTCAGGCTTTAAAATAATTTTTAGAAATTTATTTTATATTTTTCATAATTAAAAACTATTTTTTTTCTATTTATTTAATAAAAATAATAATTTTGGAAAAAAACTGTCGCTAAAGGGCCCTATAGCGACAGAACCGTCGCTATAGGTGTTCTTGGCCAACGAAAAACATTCAATGTCAGTACTCAAGGTACCTAGTTTGACGACATAAAATTCTTAGATCTTGCTGTTTTCTGGGCTGGTTAAGGTGTTATACATGTAGTATATATGTAATACTACACTCACAAACAAGTTTCATGGCTACACTGCATCATATCAAGAAGATATAAGGCATCAAACATGTTGTCAGAGGCTGTTCTTCATTTCTGGGTTACCCATAAATGAGGAACAGTTGGAGGGTGCTACTTTGGATCTCCATAACTTGTATTCTAGGCTCACTTAGTGTGATTTAAATATTCAAACATGTAGTAGACATGTCAGGGTACAATTCTATATCATCATATCAAACTAACAACAACAAAATCACTAGATTCAAACTAGTCAAACCTTGTCAGAAAAATTGCTCTTGAAGGTTTCTGGGTTTTCCAGAAATCTTCATAAGCAGTCGGTCAACCCTACTTTGACCAAGAATATCTTTGATTCTATACATGATCTGGGTGATCTAAAGGTATGGTTGTGTAGTCCTTATGTCAGACTACATCATCAAAACAACAACATGGCCAAACTATCAAACAGGTGCAAGATCAAAGCCCTCAAAAATGACTGTCAGGCTTTCTGGGTTTACCCAGATTTCCAGTTTTCGTGGTCGGTCAACTGGCTTTGACCACTTATAACTTGTAATCTACACATGATCTGACCCTGTTTCCAGTTCCAGATCATAGTGCACATGACATACTACAAATCTATAACTTAAAACACAACAAATCATTAACATACAAAGATCTATGGGCCCTGACATTAGGCTGTTAGACCATAGATTTAGGGTTCTAAGTAAGTTTGAAAACATGATTTTTTGGCTTCTAGATGTTATGGATTCTTGATGTAACATCTTAGATCACTCAATAACATCCTCTAACATACTTCTAAACAACGAATAACGTACTTTAGCATGAATCATAAGGATGTAGCAAGTTAGGGTTTATACCTCTTTAATGTCCAATCTTTGATTTCTGATCCTTGTTGTTGTTCTTGAAAAGCTAAAGGATGTTCTTGGCTTAACTTCTCACTCTCTCTCACTCCCCATTTCGAAAAGCTAGAGAGAGAAAAGGCTTGGCAAGTATGAGAAGTAAAGTAAGAAATTTTCTTACTTTAACCCTTTTAAGTTTTGATTCAATGCACCAAATGTTAATAGGTGGCAAGAAATATATGATCTCTGAAGATTTTAACACATGGGATAAACTTTCGAGTGGTGACTCACCAAGATTGCATAAATCTTTTACTTAAGTTTCAAGTAAAAGGGCATTTTGGTCATTTTGCACCTACTAAGGGTAATTTGGTCTTTTCCTCTATAACTTGAAGGGTATTTTGGACATTTCCTTTTTATCCCATAACATTTAACACTTGGCCATTTACACTTAACATTTGAGCTCCCGAATTAGGGTTTCACATTCCCGGAACTAAAATTAGGGTTTCTGGATGTATCGCTAGGGTTTCTAAACAGTCGTTAGAGTTTTCTAATCTTAAACATGACGTTCTTAACCCAACTTTAGGGTTTACTAAAGTTATAGCTTATCAAATCAATTCCTTGATCTTAAATCACAATTGTACATATAAAATCACTGATTAGGGTTTAATAACTTAACCTTAATGTTCTTAATATAATTTTAGGGTTTGTCATTAATGTAACTCATCTGATCAAAATTTGATCCTTAAACCACAACTATTCAAATGTATGATCACATATACCGACTCGTATACACTTAGATACTTAACCTTGTACATCTTTACCAAAAGATTTTAATCCACCAAAATCCTTCACAGAATTTTGAAATCCTTAAAATTTCTTCACAGAAACTTCAAATCCATACACTTATTTTCAGTCTAGGTCTATCATATAACCTTTAATCCATTATTTTAGGATTTTAATAATTATCTAAATTCTCGGGTTGTCATATGAACAGAGACATTCCAGATGATGATTGTCCAGACATTATGGTCATCATTCAAGAGAAGGAGGACGACAACATCCCCTTCATCACAGCAGTCCATCAGGACTTCACCCTTGGTAATTGGAGCAACACTCCTTGCATTTGCCGACAAGGGTAAAAAGGGCAGAAACTCCCCCTGTCCTGTAGATAACAATAACTGCTTACTTTCTCTGTACAATATTAGCAGTTGTTTTTGTCATTTCATGCTAACACTTTGTATGATTGAAAAGTTTCATATATTAAGTGAAAGCATTTTGTTTCAGGACTCTAAAGTTAGATGTGCTTAAACTTGCTGATGAGGTGCCTATTCTTCACGAGGACTGTAACTTTGATGTAAAGTTAGACTCAGACTTGATGGAGATTGAACAAGAGGACTATGAGATACCTCAGGAGATCAAAGAATCGGTCGAAGACAAACCCAAGCCAAATCTTGATCAAACCACCTCTTTCAACCTCGGAACCTCAGAAAACCCCAAATAAATACAGATTGGTACGGACCTTACTCCAAACCAAAGGAATGACATTGTTACTCTATTGACCCAATTCGAGGATATGTTTGCATTGTCTCATGATGACATGGTCAGTTTGTCCACTGACATTGTCATTTATCCCCTCCCCATCAAAGAGGGATTCAAGCTAGTATGGCAGAAGCTCGGGCGATTAAAACCTGAGTGGAGTTTAAAAGTTAAAGAAGAAATTGTGAAACAATTTCAAGCTGACATCATCATGGTATCAACATACCCTGAGTTGCTATCCAACATAGTCCCCGTGCCTAAACCTGGAGGAAAGGTGCGAGTTTGCGTGGATTACAGGGATCTGAAGAAAGCTTATCTCAAATATAGCTTTCCCGTGCCATTCATCCACATACTCATTGACAATACAACTCAATATAACATATACTCCTTTGCTGATTGCTTTGTGGGATACCATCAAATTATGGTTGCTGAAGAGGATCGTTAGAAAACTGCATTCATCACTCCTTGGGGATCCTTTTGCTACAGACGGTTGTTATTCGGTCTCATCAATGCCAGAGCTACCTATCAGCGAGCTATGATGACTCTTTTCCATGATCTAATGCACAAAGAGATAGAAATCTATGTGGATGACATCATTGTCAAGTCCCGAAGGGAGAAAGACCACTTAGACCATCTCAAAAAGCTCTTCAATAGGTTGTGTAAGTACAACTTAAAGTTGAATCCAGCCAAGTGTGCCTTTGGCGTTAAATCAGGAAAATTGCGAGGATTCCTAGTCAGCTACAAATGGATTGAGCTGGATCCCACAAAAATCCAGGCCATCACAGAAATGCCCATACCTCAAACAGAGAAGGAAATACGGGGATTTTTTGGAAGAATCAACTTCATTAGCCGATTCATTTCCTAACTCACAGCAACTTGTGAGCCTATCTTCAAGTTGTTAAGGAAGAACTCCTCCATAAAATGGAATGATGAGTGTCAGAAAGCCTTCTTTATAATCAAAGAGCAGCTAGTCAATGCTCCTATTTTGGTACCACCCAGGGATGGTGTTCCCCTGTTCATGTACATTTCAATCAATGACAACGCCATGGGCTACATTCTGGGACAAAAAGATGATAGAGGCCAAGAAAAAACTATCTATTACCTCAGTAAAAGATTCAGCAGTAGTGAACACAAGTACACTCTAATTGAGAAAACTTGTTCTGCTTTAGCATGGGCTTCTATGAGGTTACATCATTACATCCATAGTCACACAACCCATCTCATATCCCGCCTATATCCTCTCCAGTACGTGTTCAGTAAACCCATGTTAAATTATCGACTATCCAAATGGCAGTTGATCCTACAGCAATTTGACATTGTCTACGTAACGCAAAAGTCTATCAAGGGTCAAGGAATTGCAGATCAACTGGCCGCCACACCTTTAAGGGATTTCAAACCCTTAGAGACATACTTCCCCAATGAATCGGTAATGACAGTTCAACAATACCATCAGGACGATACACACTAATCATGGAAGATGTATTTTGATGGAGCCGTAAACATGGAAGGTTCTAGAGCTGGAGCAGTTCTAGTATCCATTACGGGGGAGCAGCATCCTGTCGCCGTCAAATTGTAGTTTGCCAGCACCAACAACACATCTGAGTATGAAGGTTGTATCATGGGGTTAAAACTAGCCCAATCTATCGGCATCAGACGGTTAACTGTCTTTGAAGATTCTAAATTGGTAATCAGACAAACCACGGGAATCTATCACACCAAAGAGCTACATTTGCTACCTTACCATCGGTAGGTTATATAGATGGCTTCAGAGTTTGAAGTAATATCCTTCCTCCACATTCCTCGGAATAGGAATGACTTTGCAGATGCGCTAGTAACTTTGGCCTCCTTGATCAATATACTTGACAAGGAAGACATTCCAACCATCACCTGTACCTGGAAAAAGGCTCTAGCCTACGGGAACTACATTGGAGAAGTATCAGATGAGTTATCTCCCATCCAACATGTAACAGCCCCTTTCCCAAAAGGAAAAAGGGATGTCACGTACAAACATAATAAATACAAACCTCTAATAAATCTCAAAATATCTCCAATAAAATTTAATACCAAATGTCACATACTCCAATTTAAATAGAAGGAACTCCACATTTACATAGTATCTACTGGTAAGAAATAAATGTCAAAATAGGCCCAAAAACATCCAATTGCAAAATCTTAGAAAAAACAAGTCTAATAATAATCTCAAAAGTTAATCTACTCATTTGATCAAAGGTAGCTCTCATCCCACAAATCCTGATCACCCCTGATTACCTGTCGAAAAAAGAATACAGCGTGAGCCAATCGCCCAGTATGGATATGAAGATGGATAAATATATCACAATAAGTAATGAATCTAAAAGAGTTGAATGAATGAACACATGCGAATTACAAACGAATTACGAATAGATCAAAATTTGAGAGTCTATTTACAAATGACTAACACTGTCAATCGAATAATTATATCCAATAGAATCCCAAACAAATAGGGCTGAATCAAATGGTTATACGGTAACAATTTCATACTGAGCTCAAATACAAATAGCCAAAGGCTAACAAAATACATCGGTACCATGATGTATACAAATCAAATCGGATAGTACGTATGACACATACGTCACTAATTCGCCAAACAAATCGAACCAAATCAAATACTGGGTCGACCCATACGTATCCTGAACAAATATATCAAATGGCCAAAGCTCATACCTAGAGCATACAAAAGGATACGCCATGGACTAATCACACCGCCACGGAAGGTGTCATGTCCTTATGTCAAGAGGACATGCCTGTGGTACCCCCACAGGTGGTTAGCTCAAGCATACCCTAAGGATCAAACTACGAAATGTAAGCCAAAAGGGGTTCAAATCACAAGGCTTACATGACCATATTCAAATGAGATCGAATTATCAAATATAAACATTATTGATTTCACAATATATCAATGATCAAAATGACTCCCGAATGTGAACAAAATATACGAACAATGGTACAAACGAATAAAGTCTCCAAAATATACTGACACGATTAACTAGTTCAAAGAGTGCAAATACGAATTCAAATATCAACGCCAAAACGAAACTATCTCAATAATTTTGACAACAAGAAATAATCCTGAGAGGCAATACCAAATTTCTAAACGAATAACAAAATGAACGAATTATATTTAAAAGTGTCTCGCTGAAAAAGTACGGAATCCGTACCTTAATATAATACCAAAATAATTCGCCGAATCCAAATGTCACTCGCTAGACTCCCTCAATCCGATCTAATTACATATAAATAAATAAAAAAATAAAATAAAAATGTAAGTATATTTACAAAAATATTATTCCCATTTTCAACCTGTTAATTAATTTATTTTATTATTATTATTATACACAATATCTATAAATACCTTCTGATCCTAATTCTATTCCGAAATAAATACATAGATAAATAAATTGAATCATGAAACATATATATATATATATATATATATATATATATATATATATATATATATATATATATATATATATATATATATAAAACTTAAATTGTGAAGCCTCAATTTACAAAATCAATTCAACTTTCCTGCACTAACTTAATCAATTTAATAATAATATATATCTATATATAATGATTACATGAATTCTAGCTTGTTACTTTTGGTCCATATATGAGACTCCATATGGGAACGAAAATCAGCTGTTGCCAACACCCAAAGAAAATACCAAGCAGGAAGGAAAAATAAATAAATAGCTTACCAGTATGTTTCTTGCGGAATAACGGATCGAATTGATTACCTCTCCTTTTTTGTTCTTTTCGTCTCACACCCAATTCTTTTCAAATCGCAGCAGAACTAATGAATATAGGGTTAGGTTTTGGTTTATTTATTAATTAATATGTTTTATTAATTTTTTTAATTTTATTAAGATTTAAAATTACACAATTATAATTTAGACCCAATTAATTTTAATGACCCAATTTAATAAAATATTTACTTATTATGATTCAAATAAATTAACTATAGTTTGACCCAAATATAAGAAAAGTCCAATTAGATATTTTAAAGCTCACATAAATATTTTATTATTATTTTATTTTTTTATTTTTATTGGGTATTACATCACTTTCCCCTTAAAAAGGATTCCGTCCCCGGAATCAAAAGAATGGAACGTACATAATTATCGAAAAGATGCGGATATTCCGCCCGAATAGATTCCTCCATCTCCCAAGTAGCTTCTCGCTCCGAATGGTTTTTCCACAAGACTTTAACAAAAGGAATTGTCTTCCTTCTCATAATTCGTTCTTGACGATCTAGAATCGCCTCGGCTTCTTCCTCACAAGTAAGATCTTCTTGAATCTTATGTAACGGGTATTGCACAACATGAAGCGGATGATAGTTATATTTCCTTAACACCGAAACATGAGAGATATTATGCACATGAGATAATTGTGGAGGCAAAGCCACCCGATATGCCACTTCTCCAACTCTCTCAAGGACTTCAAAAGGGCCAATGAAACGCGGACTAAGCTTCCCTTTCAAACCAAACCTTCGACCACCTTTCCATGTAGAAACTTTCAAAAACACATGTTCACCAGGTGTGAATTCAAGAGCCCTCCTATGAATATCAGCATAACTCTTTTGCCGCGATCTAGTTTCTTTCAACTTTTCTTTAGCCACTGCTACCTTCTCCGTAGTAATCCTAACCAAATCAGGTCTTTATATTACCCTTTTTCCAACCTCATCCCAACAAGTCGGAGCTCGACACTTCTTACCATATAATGCTTGAAAAGGGGCCATACCAATACTAGCTTGCCAACTATTATTATATGCGAACTCCACCAAACTCAAATAATCATCCTAGTTTCCTGTCCACTCTAAAGCACAAGATCGCAACATGTCTTCTAATGTCTGAATAGTTCTCTCTGATTGTCCATCTGTTTGCGGGTGAAAAGCTGTACTATAGTTGAGTCGCGTTCCCCAAGCTCGTTGAAATCCTTTCCAAAATCGAGAAGTGAACCGTGGATCCCGATCCGAAACAATAGAAACTGGAGTCCCATGAAGCCTAACAATCTCACGTTAAAAAATATCTGCTAACTTATTTACTGAAAAATCCTCACGAATAGCCAGAAAATGAGCCGATTTAGTCAAACGATCCACTACCACCCAAATAGTATCATTTTTTTAAGAGTCCTCGGCAACCCAGTCACAAAATCCATCGAAATGTCATCCCATTTCCACACAGGAATCTCTAACTGTTGCAACAAACCACCAGGCCGCTGTTGCTCTATTTTCACTTACTAACAAGTAAGACATTTACTCACAAATTCAGCTACATCCCTTTTCATTCCACTCCACCAAAAATTCTCCTTCAGACCCTTATACATCTTTGTAGACCCCGGATGAATAGAAAATGGCGAACTATGAGCTTCAGTCAACACTGTCTCATGAATCATTGGATCTACTGGAACACATAACCGTTTACAAAACCATATCACACCTTGCTCATCAATGCGAAACTCTAGTTGCCTACCCTCATCCATATTCTGCGCTATAGTCCACAACTCGTCATCCTCCTTTTGGGCTTCCTTGATACGCAAAATAAGAGAAGGTTCCACCCTCATACCTGCAACCAACCCATCAGAACCTCTAGTATATAGCTCCAAACCCACACGCTCTATATCTGAGATAAGTTGAGGTTGTGTAACCAAGGCAGCTACACTCCCTGAACTCTTCTGGTTAAGAGCATCTGCAACCACATTAGCCTTACCGGGGTGATACTGAATCCTTACATCATAATCCTTGAGAAGCTCCAACCAACGCCTCTGTCTCATGTTAAGCTCCTTCTGAGTAAAAATATATTTAAGGCTCTTGTGGTCGGTGAAAATGTCACAAGTCTCTCCATATAGATAGTGCCTCTAAATCTTTAGGGCAAAAATAACTGCTGCTAACTCCAAGTCGTGGGTAGGATAATTCACCTCATAAGGTTTAAGTTGTCTGGAAGCATAAGCAATTACCTTACCATGTTGCATCAAAACGAACCCTAATCCCTTCTTGGAAGTGTCACTGTAAATCTGATAACCTCCTATCCCCGATGGTAATGTAAGCACTGGAGCCGACATAAGCCTCTTCTTAAGCTCCTCAAAAATTTTCTCACGTTCCTCATTCCACACAAACTTTATGCCCTTCTTCATCAACTGAGTTAATGGTAAAGCTAACAAAGAGAAACCTTCCACAAATCGCCTGTAGTACCCTACCAAACCCAAGAAGCTCCTTATTTCAGTTACCGTGGTAGGTCTTGGCCAATTAGTGATAGCCTCAACCTTCGCAGATCCACCTTAATACCTTCAGCAGACATGACATGTCCCAAAAATGCTACCTGTTCTAACCAAAACTCACATTTAGAGAACTTAACATATAACTTGTTCTTCTGCAGAACCCCCAAAACAGTACGAAGATGTTCTTCATACTCCTCCTTAGACTTGGAATACACCAAAATGTCATCAATGAAGACAATGATAAATTGGTCCAAATACTCGCTAAAAACCCGATTCATCATACCCATAAACACTGCCGGAGCATTAGTCAACCCAAATGACATCACCAAAAACTCATAGTGCTCATACCGAGTACGAAAAGCTATTTTTGGAATGTCCTCTTCCCTCACCCTCAACTGATGGTACCCCGACCTCAAATCTACCTTTGAGAAGAACTTCGCCCCTTGGAGCTGATTGAAAAGGTCATCTATCCGTGGTAATGGATATCTGTTCCTGATAGTGATCCGATTTAGCTCCCTATAATCTATACACAATCTCATAGATCCGTCCTTCTTCTTCACAAACAACACTAGAGCACCCCATGGCGATACGCTCGGTCTGATGAATCCATGATCTAACAACTCCTGCAATTGTTCCTTCAACTCCTGTAACTCTAATGGAGCCATTCTATAGGGTGCCTTAGAGATAGGTTCCGCTCCAGGAATGAGCTCAGTAGTAAACTCAACTTCCCTTGGCGGTGCCAATCCTGGCAGATCCTTAGGAAATACCTCAGGAAATTCTCGTACAACTGGATAGTCATCAAGTTGGGGCTCATCCCTCGAGGTATCCTTCACATAAGCCAAATAACAGTCACGCCCCTTAGCAATCATCTTGCTCACCTTCAAAGCTGAGATCAACTTTACAACACCATTCGGATTGGCACATTAAAACTCGAATTCTGGAGCCTCTAAGGTTCCAAAAATAACCTTCCTCGCTTGACAATCAATAGTGGCTCGATGCTTACTCAGCCAATCCATACCCAAGATGATATCAAAATCATGCATCACCATCGAAAGTAAGTTAGCTGCGTACACCCTCCTCCCTAACTTCAAAGGACACTCGCAGAATTGCTCAGAAATAATCACAGAATTCCCCATTGGGGTAGCAATAGATAAATGAGGATCTAATATATGAGAAGGTACTCCAAGGTGACGAATAAATGAAAGTGCAACAATAGAGTGTGTAGATCCAGTGTCAAACAAAACTGATGCCTCGCGATTTCCTACAAGAAGGATGCCTGAAATAGTACCTGGTGCTTGGGCTGCCTGATTAGCTGTTAATGCAAATACTCTCCCACCGGCGTTGCACTGACCGCCATTACCAGCATTACCGCCTCCCCCATTACCACGCTAAACTGTGCAGTCCCTTGCTCTATGTCCCATCTGTCCACATAAGAAATAAGCCCCTGTATTTCTATAGCACGCCCTACCAGCATGATACCCACCACAAGTAGCACATGGAGCAGGTGGAAGTGGCAAAAGGTTCGGATTGCCCCCACCTGTCGGTCCTGGATACCGCCCTTGGATTTGACCCTGTTGGCGATGCTGACCTTGATTCTGATTTTGCTGGAAACCCTTGTTTTGTTGAAATCCCCTATTTTGATACTGCCCTCCAGCTTGCCACTGACCCTGCTGCTGACCTCCATGACCACCCTGATGCATTGGGTAAGCAAAATCCCTTCGAGGACTAAACCGCTGACCCGATGGAGGCTCATTCCAATTATTTTGCCTTCTATTCTGATTTCTACCAAACTGCCCCATTCCTTTCCCTTGCTGGTCATCTCTATCTCTCTTTCGAGTCCCTTCTGATTTGGAAGCTCGAAAGTCCTTGTGCTCCATTTCCATACTCTTAGCTGCATTGGCCACCTGTGATACATCTGTAAATATAGTGTGGATGGTTGATCTCCTATACTCATATTTCAAAGCCCATTTAAACTTTTCTGCCTGTTGTACAGCTGTCCCATCTATTGAACCCACAAAACCAGCCAATCTCGTAAACCTCGCTATAAAATCAGTAATAGTCTCATCATCCTTCTGCCGAATGGACACAAATTCCCTTATATATGCATCCCTATCAGCGTTTGGGAAATACTGATGATAGAAAAGGTCACAAAAACTGCTCCATATGAGTCCATCCATAAATCCATCTCTCTGTGTAGCCTTCACCGATTTCCACCATCGCTGAGCATCATACTTTAGCTTATAAACTGCTAATCTCACCTTCTGATTTTCTGAACACCCAATCACATCAAAAATCTTCTCCAAGTAAGCGATCCAGTTCTCCGCATCAATTAGAGTCGGAGCAAAACGAAAAGAATTGGGCTTCTACTTAATGAACCTCTCTAATAACACATACAACGGCTGCACTTGTTGACCCACTTGATCCTCGGGAGGAACATTCTGCTCATCTTGTGGTATCTCTGCATTATCCCCCATGCCATTTGCATGCTGATCTCCTTGCATCTGCGGAATACCCTGCATAGCATGTGCCACGGCCTGCGTAACCGCCTCATTCACCATTGCTGCGACCATAGCTGGGGTTATTATTGCATTACCCTGATTTCCCTCGTTTCCACCCTGGTTAACAGCCTCAACCTGGGGCTGCCTCTGACCCCTCCTACCGTTATTACCGGCCTGCCTCCCAGCAATTCTCGAAGACTTACGAGCCATCTACGATACAAAATCAAACAGACGAGAACAAACATATCAAAACAAATAATCAAGGCCAAATTTATGCAGGACGAAAATCAAACGTAATTTAAATCTTATAACTACCCAGTGCTCTACCCATAACTCACAGGTCAAGCCTAAAAGACAATCTACAAGATCATAACCTAAGCTCCGATACCAACTCTGTAACACCCCCTTTTTCAAAAGGTAAAAGGGATGTCACTCACAAACATAATAAATACAAACCTCTAATAAATCTCAAAATATCTCCAATAAAATTTAATATCAAATGTCACATACTCCAATTTAAATAGAAGGAACTCCACATTTACACAGTATCTACTGATAAGAAATAAATGTCAAAATAGGCCCCAAAACATCCAATTACAAAATCTTAGAAAAACCAAGTCTAATAATAATCTCAAAAGCTAATCTACTCATTTGGATCAAAGGTAGCTCTCACCCCACAAATCCTGATCACCCCTGATTACCTGCCGAAAAAAGAATACAACGTGAGCCAATCGCCCAGTATGGATATGAAGATGAATAAATATATCACAATAAGTAATGAATCTAAAAGAGTTGAATGAATGAACACATGCGAATTACAAACGAATTATGAATAGATCAAAATTTGAGAGTCTATTTACAAATGACTAACACTGTCAATCGAATAATTATATCCAATAGAATCCTAAACAAATAGGGCTGAATCAAATGGTTATACGGTAACAATTTCATACTGAGCTCAAATACAAATAGCCAAAGGCTAACAAAATACATCGGTACCATGATGTATACAAATCAAATCGGATAGTACGTATGACACATACGTCACTAATTCGCCAAACAAATCGAACCAAATCAAATACTGGGTCGACCCATACGTATCCTGAACAAATATATCAAATGGCCAAAGCTCATACCCAGAGCATACAAAAGGATACGTCGTGGACTAATCACACCGCCACGGAAGGTGTCATGTCCTTGTGTCAAGAGGACATGCCTGTGGTACCCCCATAGGTGGTTAGCTCAACTGTACCCTAAGGATCAAACTACAAAATGTAAGCCAAAAGGGGTTCAAATCACAAGGCTTACATAACCATATTCAAATGAGATCGAATTATCAAATATAAACATTATTGATTTCATAATATATCAATGATCAAAATGACTCCCGAATGTGAACAAAATATACGAACAATGGTACAAACGACTAAAGTCTCCAAAATATACTGACACGATTAACTAGTTCAAAGAGTGCAAATACGAATTCAAATATCAACGCCAAAACGAAACTATCTCAATAATTTTGACAACAAGAAATAATTCTGAGAGGCAATACCAAATTTCTAAACGAATAACAAAACGAACGAATTATATTTAAAAGAGTCTCGCTGAAAAAGTACGGAATCCGTACCTTAATATAGTACCAAAATAATTCGCCGAATCCAAATGTCACTCGCTAGACTCCCTCAATCCGATCTAATTACATATAAATAAGTAAAAAAAATAAATAAAAATGTAAGTATATTTACAAAAATATTATTCCCATTTTCAACCTGTTAATTAATTTTTTTTTATTATTATTATTATTATTATACACAATATCTATAAATACCTTCTGATCCTAATTCTATTCCAAAATAAATACATAGATAAATAAATTGAATCATGAAACTATATATATATATATATATATATATATATATATATATATATATATATATATATATATATATATATATATATATATATAACTTAAATTGTGAAGCCTTAATTTACAAAATCAATTCAACTTTCCTGCACTAACTTAATCAATTTAATAATAATATATATCTATATATAATGATTACATGAATTCTAGCTTGTTACTTTTGGTCCATATATGAGACTCCATATGGGAACGAAAATCAGATGTTGCCAACACCCAAAGAAAATACCAAGCAGGAAGGAAAAATAAATAAATAGCTTACCAGTATGTTTCTTGCGGAATAACGGATCGAATTGATTACCTCTCCCTTTTTGTTCTTTTCGTCTCACACCCAATTCTTTTCAAGTCGCAGCAGAACTAATGAATATAGGGTTAGGTTTTGGTTTATTTATTAATTAATATGTTTTATTAATTTTTTTAATTTTATTAAGATTTAAAATTACACAATTATAATTTAGACCCAATTAATTTTAATGACCCAATTTAATACAATATTTACTTATTATGATTCAAATAAATTAACTACAGTTTGACCCAAATATAAGAAAAGTCCAATTAGATATTTTAAAGCTCACATAAATATTTTATTATTATTTTATTTTTTTTATTTTTATTGGGTATTACACAACACCCTTGGTATCAGCATATCAAGGAATATCTACAAGATGGATCTACACCCGTTGAGGCGAGTCAGGCTGACAGAAAGAGGATTCATCGAATGGCTATGAAATTTTACCTGAGCGTAGACGCACTCTACAAAAGGGATGCATGACTAGGTCTCCTCAGATGTCTAGACAAGGTCCAAGCTCAGAGGCTCATGGATGAAATCCATGGTGGAGTATGCGACCCACACATGAGCGGCCCTCTACTTGTTTAGAAAATCCTAAGAACAGGGCATTACTGGCTTTCTCTCAAGGCTGACTGTGATGATCACGTCAAGAGATGTTATCAATGCCAAATTCATGGGAATGTTATCCAAGCCCGTCCAAGGGTGCTCCATAATATGAGTTCGCCCTGGCCCTTCACAATGTGGGGAATGGACGTGATCGGGCCCATCGAGCCCAAAGCCAGTAATGGGCATCGGTTCATTTTCACCATGATCGACTACTTCACCAAGTGGGTAGAAGCAGCCTCCTTCCCCAGGGTTACTAAAGATGTTATCATTAGTTTCACCAGAAATAATGTCATTTGTCGATATGGACAACCAGAGGTGATTGTGTCAGACAATGCTAAAAACCTCAACAATCAAATGATGGAGGAGTTATGCAATAAATTCCACATCAAACATCTCAACTCCGTCATCTATCATCCAAAGATGAATGGTGTTGTTGAAGCGACTAATAAGAATATTAAAAAGATAATGCAGAAGATGTTCGCCAATCACAAAGGATGGCCTGACTTGTTGCCTCTGACTCTATTAGCCTACAGAACATCAATGCGCACTTCCACTAGGACACCCCCTACTTATTAACTTATGGGATGGAAGCAATGCTCCTCATAGAAGTGGAAATGAAATCCCTTAGAGTGTTGATCGACGCTCAGCTGGATGAAGACCAATGGTTATAAGATAGGTACCACCAATTGTCTTTAATAGATGAGAGGCGGGCCGCAACTATCTTCTATGGTCAGTTATACCAACAGAGGATCGCCAGATCCTACAACAGAAAAGTCTGGCTATGGCAATTCAAGGAGCATGACTTGGTCTTGAAGAAAATTCTTGACAACCAAGATCAATCCAAAGGAAAATTCACCCCAAACTTGGAAGGTCCGTTTGTTGTCAAGGAGGTATTGACGGGAGAAGCTCTCAGATTACAGGAAATGGATGGCGATGAATTTTCGTAACTCATTAACTCGAACACCATGAAACGGTACTATGTCTGAAGTTACCAGCAAACTAGTATCTTGGGTTTGGATCACCAGATCCCCAGTCAGTTCAGGTTTTCAACCCTTTTCACTGCATACAACCTTTCTTCACATCTATTTTCCCCCATCAGGGACAAACACACCTTCTAACCAGCAGCCTGACACTCACCTCAGGTTATCCCACCAGGGATTAAAGCTTTCACACCTTCAGTTTGTCCCACCAGGGATTAAACATTCCACACTTTCAGTTTGTCCCACCAGGGATCAAACTTTTCATCTACAGTCTGTCCTATACAAGGGGAAAACTACGCAGACCTGATCTCCCCAATACACGGGAGTACGTAGGCAACCATTTTTATGGTCCGGTCTCACCACAAACAAAAATAAAAACATCTCTGCACCCTTTTCACCACATATAACTTTGAACCTTTATGCCAGGTTTGAACTACGTAGACCGGATCTCCCCTCTTCAATGGGAGTACGTAGGCAGCCATTCATGGTTCGGTCTCACCCCCTACCAAAACAAAAAAACTTGTCAATGGTACTGGGATCATTCTTCAAATCACACTTCATCGGCTTCAGACCAAAGGGATGGAACTACCTGGTCTCCCCAAATAAATGGTAGAATCGTCGACCATCTAAGTTGTGGTTGAGTCCTCAAAGAGAAATACCAATCCATAAGAGATGGAACTACTTGGGCTGCCCCATACAAAGGAGTACCGACGACCATCTGTGGTGCGGTCAACCTCAGAGAGGAATGACACTCTACTCTCCATATACCAGTCCCAAGACACAAAGATGGTAGGGAATACACACAGATCAATGATCCATTCTAAAATATCATGAGACATTCCAATGTTCATCCATCAAGGAGGAGTTCAGAATACATCCAGATCACAAACCCTGGAGAAACAGAAAAATATCAAGCAAGTAAAAAGGCATGACTAAAAGGGAAGTGAATCAAAATATATTTTCCTGCCATATGTAATGTTGTTTGATATATACAATATGTACTGTACATGAAAAAAATGGCTAAGTTAGTATGTGTAGGAAAATACAAGCCCATCTATAAATCAGTGTATATGCGCGCTATCAAGTCCAACTTGGCATTCCTCTCAAAAGAAGGGGGTAACGCTATAAACTCCTGCCCAAGGGTATCTACATGAGCCAACAAATCAAAAGCTAACTGCATGGTGACACTATGCTCATCAATATACGTGCTCATCTCTACAATTATATCAGTAGTATGCGACCTCACTGTAGTACTATTTGTGATAGCGGCATCCTGGGCAGATTTAGCGCCATCCCGCTTAACAATCACTGCGTCTCTGGATGATCTAGCCTCATCCCGCTCAGCAATAACGGTGTCTCTATGAGCTAAGGCATCATCTCTCTACTAGAGCGGCATTTCTCCCAGCAAGAGCGGTCAACATCAAGACTCTAGCCTAATCTCTCTCAAATGTCATCAGATGCAAACTCTGCCGAATGTGGGGTCACAGTAGCAGTCATACTGGGAGAATCAACAAGAGCTGATGTCAACCCAACAAATAGTTCTTCCTCGGTGGAAGAAGCAATATCCTCTATGGGCTCCCCACTATCATAATCAATCCCTGGCACGGTGGATACAACCCTGACTGATGTAATCTCTACCTCCATCCATGCAGAATACTCTGTAGAACGGCCCAGATGGCTAACAGAAAACTCAGCCCTCTCACTGTGAGCCCAACAGGCATACACCCCGGATCTGTCCTCTGTTGATAAATGTCGAGAAGACAAACGCTGACCCAATACCCCCTCAAAAGGATGGACATCCTGAAACTGGTCGAACTGTGCCATCACAGCTAGTGGGTGATACGTGGTCATGCCCCTCAAACCAGTTAGAGGGAGATAATCCATGCCAGGTGCATGAGTAATGAAGCTGTAGGGAGACCTAAGCCCTGAACACATCAAAATGTCAAATGGATCCTCAATCCCTACCATGAACACCAACTAGGATGCAACGTCTGTACACTCCGTCGGCTGAAAAGAGTAAGACATAGCTATCTCATGGGAAAAACAATACCCATGTCGTCGGAAGGTGCCAATCGATCTCAAGTGTGACATGAACCACACATACAACAAGACCGAGCTGCCTGTAAATACCCCTGCAGAATGGGTATAGCAATACATGTATGGCCTCAATGTCTCTGCCACAACTATAGGTACAATGGTATGTCCCTCCCTGAGAGCCCGTACTTCCATAACTACACCGATGTCCAAATGATCCATGTACAGTGACATATACAGATAAGCCACTACACACATCAAGAGTATGTCTACTCTGACAACACACCACTGATCCTCTAACATGGTGAAATCCCAAGAGTGTTGTACATAAATGTCTAATGAGCCAAATCTGTCTATCAGAAAATGCTGGGACACTACATGCCTAGATGTGATCTTATCCTGGGCTACTCTACGCCTCACCCCGGTGAGGGTCATAAATTATCGGCTCATATCCCCGACAACAATCTGAGCGCAAGGCCTGTCCAGTGGTAAAGCCGTCTGTTGGGTAAAATCTAATTATGCACAACACACAAGTATACATGGTCAATAAGTAATAAAGTGAAAGTAGAGAATCGTTCCCACGAGGAATTGTTTAATAAAAATCACCAAGTACTAACCCGTAACCAACTCAATCTTATTTAAACGAATGGATTTCAAATTATATAATTAAACTACTATTAAATTTCACTAGTTAAATTAAGATTACGGAGATTTAAAATCACAACTTCACTTATTGCTTTATTTAATTTAACACACTTCTCATGAATTATTCTATATCCTGAATTATTAATTAAGAACACTAAAATAGATAAAACCACCTCTCGATGCATAATACCCATACTCACTTAAATCTACAAATGATAGAATTAAGCAAGACACCCTAATTAACTAATCCACTATATCTCTATGTGAATTATAATTAAAAATGATTTAAAGCACAAGTTCTCTACAAGATTACATGTGGCGTAAAGGCATATCTCTATCCTAAACACGAATTATGAATTCCATCTATGCAGAAATCACAAACACATGCTATCATGGTTAAATATAAATATATACTCCTCTTCCGATTTCATATAGGCTATCACGGTAATTGATGGCCAATCAATTAAACAATTAAGTCCAAATCACAATAGACAATCTTCACAATAGATCATAATAATTGATAGTGAAGCATATTAAAATAAACTATACAATAAGATCCATTGTAATCTCAAACAAAGAATTAGTTAATTGAATTAAAACTAAGAATCCACACTTGAATACACATTAAAAGATAAGAATAAAATTAGAGTTACGAATAAATCTGTTGTCAGCAAATCTCCATCTTCCTCAAGCTCCTGCTCTTGATCTTCAATGGTCTCCAGGTCACTTCAATCTCCAAAACTCATAAGAACTAGGGTTTTGTCCTAATCTACTTTAATCTAATCTAATTAGAATTCCTCTCTCTCCTTAATCCTTGTGATTCTCCTCCTTTTATATTCCTCTTTATATGTCTTTAAGTCCTCTTGGAAGTCCTTAATCAATCGGCTCAAACCAATCCTTCTTGAACTCAAATTTTGCCAAAAACTACTTTTTCTACGCGTACCCCTCCCCGGCTGGCTTTTTTTGCACTGATAGGCCCGCCCCGGCTGGCATACCTATTGTTTTTGGGCTTGTACCCCCGCCCCAGCTTCCCGAGGGGACCACAGTTTATGATGCTTACCGGAGGATGACAGCTCGCCGGATTGATGCGGTTCTATTGACTGATGCTAATGCTTTATTTTCGGGCATTATTACAGACAAGGTTGATTCCTTTGCATATCAAACTCAATTGAATTCACTTTTGGCTACTATTCTTAATTAAGGGACTTACAATTTGTAAATATTTGTACATGGTTAACTCAGTGTTAGTATGAATGAGTAGTGCATCAAATCATAATCAGTTTCTCTTGCTTCGTTTTATGTGTTGGATTAAGCACATGTCACTTGATAATGAAACTAGCTTGGATCCTCCTGGTATAAGAATCAGACCATTACTAAGATACAACAATGATCAATAAAAGAGCATTTGCTCAACCCCCTTCCCCTAAAAAAAACTAAAAAAAAATTAGCCTAAAATGGTTGCACTAATACTAGGCCCATTTGTCATAAATCAGAGTTGGGTATTATAATCAAGATATTAGGAGTTTTACCGATTTTGTTTGAGATTATGGAAAATGTTGGAAGTTTATTGAACTTGTGTGAGATTATGACAAGATATTATGAGTTTTATTGACTAGGTCTGAGAGTCAAAAATTGAGAAAATTCATGAATTGATTGTATAATACAATAATTTGACTATCAACAACAATCAACTTGTAAATTGTGTCTTAACCAGTTAACTGTCTCCGTTAATCTATAGTCTGACTTCCATTTAGTCAAACTAAAGTACCTTCATTTAGTATTTCAATAAATTTCCCATCATTACCTTAACAGACTTATGGATCTCTTTGTAGCATTCTGATGTTCTCTCCTTTATGTGAATGTCATCTTGTGTAAATAAAGAATGGTTTTCATTTATGTAGCAATTCGGCTGTTCTCTTGTTACAGTTTAGCTTGTGATCTGCTTGTTGTTGCCTAAAGTGCCTTGATTTTTGACTTGTTGTATTATTTATCACATATTCACATTATTGCCTATATTATATTATTACCTGCGATGTTCTATTTTAATTGAATTCCATATTGAAATAAAAGTGGTTCCATTAATCTTGCTAGCTACTTTTGATATGACTAATTGTTCTGTAGGAGCTTGTTTATGGTAAAAACAGTCCTAATGTGCACATATGAAAAACTATTATGGGAACATTGACCAATATATAATGTGCTTGAGGTTTTAGTTCTCTATTTCGCAGTGAACTTCCTTTTTCCCTCAAGTACCAAGTATTGTCACTATAACCAGAGGTTTCATTTCTCTGTGCGCCAGAATGAACTAATGTCATATCCTGACAGTATTATGCATATTGCAGGTTAATGATCCGCCTGTTAGAAATTCACAAGAAGCTTTCATGATGGAGATGCGTGCAACCAGAATGGTAAGAGGTTACCATTTCACACCCATATTACATAGATATAAAACATACACAAGTTCACACTTTTAATACTTTTATATATGTATGCATCACTGCATTTGAATCAAATAGGTAGATTTTCGAGGTCTTTGGCGAATTCAGTAACTGACTGGCCCCGTCTTTTATTAGAATTATTGTCTGCAGCTTCTGAAATTGATTACTTTCAAGTATATTTTTCAGAAATTCAAGTATCTTTTTTAGTTGAATACTGCAGAAGGTGGACTATTGAACTAAGAAATGTATCTGTTCAAGTAAATATTGAATTAGAAACATGAACTACTGACTAAACTTGAATTATTAGGTTCATTAGTGGTGTATGCATCTACTTTTAAGTGTTCCTAGAGACAATTGTGTCTGGTAAGGCAAGATATTGCTGTCTCTATTTAAAATGATATTAATCTCAAACATGGTGATTATTTTCTCTGGCATATTCATCTATATCCTTGTTTAGTGTAGTGTTATAAGCTCATGAAGCTATTGTTGGGCTGAATACTGCCCTTTGATTTCTTTACATGTTTTGAAACTTTATTCAGGGGATATTTACTGATTGCTAAGTTTCTCATTATTATTTTTTCCTTTATGCTACCATTTTGTCATTATGTTGTAAATGATATTCCAGCCTTCATAAGGAACTATCTGCTCTAACAAATTTTCACAAAGGGTAAATACAATAAGGTTTCAATACTTGTATGCCGAACTTTGTAAACTCGTTCATATATCTAGCTTATTGTTTGGTGATAGCACACCAACATAGTGTAATTTAAGGTGTAAATTGGAAGGTCATATTTCATCCCAAAACAGTTTTGTCAATTAACAAGCTTCTTGAGAAATGAAAAGTATTATGGAATGTATAATTGTTTTTGATTAATGTCCTCTTCTCTGCTGCCTTTTTAATTGAGCAGAATCATGGAATTAGGAGTTTGTTAAAAATCCAAAATGTTTGACAGAATAGTATAATGTCTGAAAATCATCAATTTTAATATGTAAGTAAGAGTTGTTGGAAATAGAACCTGAGTATGCTAGAGTTTTTCTAGGAAAAATGTTTTGAGCTTAAAATGGTGTAGAAAACATGATAGCTGGAAAACTATCCCAGTTAAGAATTTCAATAGCCTATTGAAACTTAGGATTCTAATTTGAGGTTTTTTTAGTATTAATAACCTAAAGAAAAATCTTGGAAGAAATCCCACAACATTTTGTGTACTGTCCTTCCTTTTTGGAACAGAAAACACTAAGATTATTTTTTTTAGCAAGCTCTGTAATCCATTCAAGCTAAAGTACATATATGTGATTTTTAATGGGAAGACATTGTTCCTTTGTTCCTGATTGCAGGATTTGTACATCTTATGCACTATTAATGAGATTAATACCTGATGATTTACAACCAATATGCTTTCAGGACTCTTAGGAAGTTATTTAAGGTGTATCCAGCTGATTACATGCTTACTGTTGAGCAGATGTTATGTAACATCTAGCATTATTGTTGAGCAGATGTACACTGAGATGGCTTCTCGCCACAGAGTCTGCCATCACTGCATCCAGATCATTAAGACAGCGACCGTCCCTGCCAAGCTCTGCAAGAGGGAGAGCACCAAGCAGTTCCACAACTCAAAAATCAAGTTCCTATTGGTGTTTAAGAAGGTTAGGCCACCAACTAGCAAGATGAAGACAACATACAAGGCGTCTAGGCCCAATTTGTTTGTGTAATTCTTGTTAGAGTGGTTATGCAATTTTGTTGCTCAAGTGAAACATAACATTGTCATTCACTTGCTGTTGGATGTTTTTTTAAAATTTGATATTATGGTTTGGAAGTCTATGATTGGACAAAATATTATCTTTTTATTGGATTTTGAGCACTGTTGTTCTATTCAAGTGTTTGAAGTTGTATTACTCCTTGTGCTCCTTTTAGCTATATTGACATTAGCATATTACAGGTGCATTGGTAATGTAGGTGAACCATAATTTTTTTTCTTTTTTTTAATCTACAATATTTTAAAAACGTTGTGTAAATGTGCTTAAATGTTGTCTGATATACTAAATAACAACGTTTTTATTCAAAAAACGTTGTGGAATCATACCTACTACAACGTTTTTAAGCATCTGTTAATTTTTGAAAAATAAATCTACAACGTTTTTTTCCTAAAAAACGTTGTGTATTGTGCTTAACTACAACATTTTTAAAATGTTGTGTAAGGGTGTCAAATAGATGACACCCTTAACCACGACGTTTTCCTGACTGAAACCACAACGTTTTTTCCGCATTGTCTATTTACTGTTTTCTGGTAGTGTATACATATATTAAGTCACAAAGACTGATAATTAGCACAAGATTGGCTCTAATACCACTGTTAGGTTTGCTAGAAACAAGTATATGTAATTAAATTACATAAATAAAGTGGAAGCGAAGTAAAAAAAATGGATTTTTAAAATTTTCTTACAAACCATATTCCAAGATCATTCTTGCGCTTAGATTATCAGTCTATAAAAGAGTAGGAGCTTCCTCAGGTATAAGTACAACTCTTATTCCTTTGTGCTCTCATTGAATACGTGGGTTTGGTTCCTTCCTTTGATCAATATTAGTCACCTAAGCGATTGGCCTCTAGACTCCACCAAGGAAGAATAAGAATCTAGAAGAAGGGTGTTTTGGCTCAAACCCTAGTTTTCCTATCTCTGTAGAACAAGGGCGTACTTTTCAACTCTTGGAATCACGTATATCTAATATCTGCTATAAGACTCCTCTTATAAAGATATCATTTAATTAGAGTATTATTTAATTAATTAAACTCCTTTAATTAATTAGGCTCCCTAATCTAATAAGGGATAATTAATTAAACTCATTTAATTAATTTACCTCGTAACCCTATTAGAAATAAATGAGAGTACTAATATTAAAATAATTCTCAAACTCCTTTCAAAATTAAAATAATAATAATTGTAATAATATTAATAAGACTCCACTTATTAATTTATATTTAATATTTCCAAAATATTAAATAATAATTATTAAGCTATTTAATTTATTCTAACACCATTGATTAAATTAAATAAACTTAACATATTATTACGTTTATGCCATTAACTTCTTAAATAATTATTATTCATTTTATGGTGTGACCCTTATGGTTCTCCATATTAAACTGGTTATGAATAAATCAATTAGAACAATTCTCATTTTATTTCAATAAATAAATTAACCTATTAATTTATTTAAATAAATAATATTTATTCTACAATAAGGATAAGTCTCCTTAACGATTAACGACTTTTCAGATAATATAGATTTCAACATTAATCATAAAAGAACCTTTAAGTAAATAGTTACCGTACAATTCAATCTTTCCACTATATAATGTCTTAATTAAATATAAGATATGTAATTACTGTTAAGTCTTATTTTATTTAATTATATGTATTTCGATTCCTAAATATACAATTCCTAATGAATGTAAATTAGAAGCTACTTTCTAATTTTATTCCACATTGGCCAAAGATTCCTAGATTGTCATTTATCGAATCACATATGACATATCTCTTCTTTTACTAGAAGTGGTAGATTCTTTATTGATCATTCATTATCTCCATATATAACTTATTACACCTAAGCATACCCTTTGATATACCCTAAAGGTCTTAAGGAATAAGTTAAAGTGTAAATCATTATATACAATATACTATGATGATCTCAAGTCTAAAGATTACTTGTACTACTATCACTACAGGAGTTCCTATTGACAGGCAAGTAAAACTCCATTAGATATTCCTTAGCGAGTCACGTTCAGTGAACTTATTCTCCAATAAGCACCTACATACTTGTTTTAGTGTCTCCACAAAAATGATCATGAGATCAATCATCCTCATCCAATGAGCAAGCAACGTATGTACCAATCTATCCAGATTCAGTAATCCCCTTTTTACTAATTCATTGATTGGAAAAATTTTAGTTTTTAAGCTATCTAAGAATTTAGATCTCGTTAGCATGTTCTCATCATGATTCTAAAAGCATTGCTTAAAACTATGGGTTTATCATATATTATTAAAACAACATCATGTTGATAATCAAATACCTTTAGTAAATTAATATTTTTATTAATAAATAAATAAGATTGATTACAAAGTATATGCTTTATCATTATACATAATTGGCTTGTATGCATACTACTTTTAGTATTCTCTTGTTTTTCTTGATGTAAATTCTATCTCACTCCAATGTACTTCCCATTGACTACTGATCAAGGTTTTTATTTATTGTAAATAGTTTTGTAATAGGAATCGTTAGAATTAATTTTGAAGAATTGGAGATCAAGGAGCAAGGAGCACTTGAAGACCCGTTTGTAATGGAGCCTGAGTTTAAATGTAATAGTTATATTTAAATTTTAGTTCTTGTACCCTAGGTTTGACCTTTTAGTTCACTTGGTGGTTCTAGTGAACCAAACTAAAATAAAGTTCATAATAAATCTGGGTAGAATATAGTATTCTATATGTGCATACTTATACTATATATATATATATATATATATATATATATATATATAGGCTGGATCAGGTTTGGACTCCCGGACCTGACCAAAATCTGAACCTTTTTTTTTGCTTTTTTCTTAAAACAATTAAAAAAAATAAAAAATTCAGTCTGTATAGACATATTTTGTTATATGTATTCAAAACACACCCAAAATATTATATTATGTAAAAATTCAAGTTCCGTAAATTATTATTATTTTTAGTTGTTTAAAAAAAAGCAAAAAAATTAAAAATTTGACCGAATTTTAACACTGTCCGGACTCCCGGATAGGATCCGTGTTGTATATATATATATATATATATATATATATATATATATATATATATATGCATGCGTGCTAAACAAGATGAGATAAAATTAATAACAAACCCCTCAAAGATTTTATATTAAGTTCTAAGCGTTCAAAGATATTTAGAATATCAATGTCGTCTTCTAGCATAATAAAAACTAATAGAGTATCAATTAATTATTATAAGTTTGTTATGTCACCACAATGCTTATCTTAAATTTTTGAGATGTTATTTTATCACATTTGATGCTTATAAACAGATTGAACAATGTTATTTTGTTGTGTCACCACAAGGACAATATTTTTCTTTTGAATATATGGAGTCCTAGGTTGGACTTAACTTGGATTATTTTAATTTGGATGTACACACACTTAACCATTATGATCTAAGAGGCAAAATAAAATGAGTTATATGTTGATGTAATTGATAAGAGTTATCTGCCTATTTATTTATATTTAGTTTGTTGTGCACACATAAGGCTATATACATTTGAAATGAGATCCTTATTCTCACTAGAAAAACTTTAATTAGATTTTGCCGAACTATATAAGTGAGGGTAATATAGTTTGAAGAAAATAGTGGGAGATACCAATTTAAAACAAGACTTGATTTATTTAGGTAATTAATAAAATAATGTGACACCCCCAAATCCGGTACTTCCATTTCCACAGGATTTGGTGTTCACGATACAACATCATCCATCTATCTACCCATAAATAAATGCAAACCATGCAATAGATAGAAATAATAATAAATCTCCCCTTATGGGGTTACATCAACTACATAATAAATAAATCTCAGGTTACTCTAATCTTAAACATCTGTGCGGAATCATAAACAAATAAGTCTTAAACAACATCATTAACTTAAGTCTTAAACAAAATACATCATCATATAAAACAACAAGTCTTCATCACTTGTTAACCTTGCCCTTGCCTTTACTAGTGGAAGGTTCGTCTGCTCTTTCGTTCTTAACTGCAATGTTATTATTACGCAAGAGTGAGCACGATTGCCCACAAGTATAATAATGAAAACAACAATATAATAACATGCGAGGAAAAATAATAACTTCGAATATAAAAGCTCAACTTTTGCATCAAGAATGAATAACAAGAATCAAAAGAATTTCTGAGGGTCATAAGACCTTGAACTATGTCCTAGGTTGTCAATGGTTATACTTGAAACCTTTAACATTCATAAGACTATGGACCTTTCTTCTCGTACTTAGCGGGATCAGCCCTTAGTACCATACTGTGCACAATATCTTAACGCTAAAGCGTAAATAATCCCCTATACGGGGTTGTTTATCTCAGTTTGACATTCGAGTCCGCACCAAAGGAAGTTTGGTTTGGATAATTCATCAAGGGTTCTGAAATTTAGAACGCTCATCAACTATGGACTATTCAAATAGATAAGGGTTCGCTAGTCTAACAAGGTTTAACAATAATTGATAACTTAACTTGAATAGAATCTCAAAAGGTTACAATGAAATATTTATTGTATAACAGCATCATGCTTGAAAGATTAATAAACTTTAATATACAAAACAGACTTGATCAATAATAATGAGAACTTGCGCAATGTAGAAAGGTGAATTAATCAACTTATATAACGATAACAAGTAGGGTTAGGAAACTTACCTCCTGCGTAGGCTAAACGATTACTACTTCCATTCACCACAAATCCTACACACGTACCATATGTATTCACGACATTCATTAGTTACATTTTCACTTAATTATTTAATATAAACTCTACTTTATTTAACAAATCATTACCCTTCTAATTTAATTACTTAATTAAAATATAATATTTTCATTCTCTTACTATTATTACACTTGAATAAATTATTTCATAATAATTTTCATCGAATATTTATTTTATTCCATAAATATCTCAATTAAAATATTTACTTTATTTTATAAATATTTTAATAATAATTTTCATCGAATAATTATTTTATTTCGTAAATATCTCAATTAAAATATTTAATTTATTTTATAAATATTTTAATAATAATTTTCATGAAATATTTATTTTATTCCATAATATCTCAATTAAAATATTTAATTTATTTTATAAATATTTTAATAATAATTTTCATCGAATATTTATTTATTTATTATTATTATTATTATTTATTTTTTTTTGACCGCCGGGACGGGGTAATGTAGTTTGGTAACGCCCGCCGGGGGCGGGGTTACCCAGGCTCATTTTCTGTAATTTCTGCAGTTCTGCAGTTCGCGAACATAAAAAGGCCAAATTAGGCCAAAAATCAATCACAAGTAAAATTATACGTGAATATGGCCATAACTTTTAATTAGTTATTTTTTCACTAATTTAGACTTACCCAATCATTGTAATACATATGTAATCTTTACCCAACAATTATAGAATGATTTTAACCCATTAAAACATATAATTACAGAATTAAAGTATGTAAATTTCACTGTTCTTTGTGTTTTTGAAGGTTTTGAACAAAAACCATGAAAATTAATACTACGGATTCGTTATAAGGCCAAATCTAACCATTTAAACTTTGGTCTCTTCGTAATAACATGCATAATAAAATAAAAGTGTAAATTTTATGAAAACGTTTATGTTTGACATACTAAAATCACGTATAAGGCCATATGGCCATAACCCAAACTCTGTAAATTTTGAAATAACAAGTCATCGTATAACGACATGTTTTATGATACTGATGATATGGTCTACATAACAAATATATAATCAAATACGATTTGATATGACATAACACATATACAATCCATAATCATTACTCCTATCCCAATTATAGAGGTTTTACAGTATGAATAAAAGCCATTTTCATAAAACTCAAATAACGTAAAAAAATAGAATTTGGGAAGGAGGAGATTACCCGGTAGAGTATAATTTAGTAGGCTTAGATTCCTCACTCTCAATTCTCTTTCACAGACTCACAATTTCTCTCTGACAAACTCTCTCTGATTTTCTCTCTGTGATGTTTTATCAGACTTAGTAAAATAATGAAGAAGAGAAAAGAGAATACGCATAATAAGAATCGACTGACGCACACTATGGTCAGTTACCCATCATGGGTTAACTGCCCATAACTCCCCCTAAGGCCATGTTTGGCTAGATTAATAGATTACAAAACTGTTTAATTTAATAAAGCCTTTATAATATAATTTAAATCATGTCACACCCAATTCAAATATCTTATTTAATTTAATATAAATAAAATATAATAACTTCTCATAAATTCACATAGTCATATAATTAATTTTTCTCGTTAATTAATTATATCAAATTATTAAATCTCCAATTAATTATTACATTAAATAAATAACATCAGGCTTATAAAATATTTCTTTTAATTCAATAAGCTCACAAAATTACATACTTGAATAATAAATATTCTCTACATTTATTTAATAAATGTAACACATAATTAAATTAATCAATCACATTTGCATCAATTAATTATTTAATCTAATAATTAAATCATCGAAAAATATTTATTTAATTCAATAAATAATAAAAATTAATTTACAAAAATCTCGTTCGTCACATCTTTCCCCCCTTAAAAGGATTCTGTCCCCAGAATCACGACTCAATAAATTCGACCCGTTACATTCTCCCCTCTTACAAAGATTCTGTCCTCAGAATCGCTTACACATAATCTAAGTAAATAAATGAGGTAAATTATTCATCATATTCTCTTCGAGTTTCCACGTAGCTTCTTCAGCATTGTGGTTCCTCCAAATTATCTTAACAAAATGTATTACTTTATTTCTCAGAATTTGTTCTTTTCGGTCGACAATTTGAACAGGAATTTCTTCGTAAGATAAGTCTTTGTCAAAATATAGGGGTTCGTATTCAATTACATGCTTGTAATCGGGTTTGTAGGGTCGTAAAACTAAAACATGAAAGACGTTGTGGACATTCTCTAGAGCTGGAGGTAAGGCTACCTCATAAGCAACTTCTCCGACCTTTCTCAGAACTTCAAAGGGTCCAATGAATCTTGGGCTTAATTTTCCTTTCTTTCCAAACCTGATCTTTCCCTTCCAGGGAGAGACCTTTAAGAACACATAACTGCCTGGTTCGAACTCAACATTTTTACGGTGTGGATCTGCGTACTTCTTCTGTCTATCTTGAGCTACTGCCAGTTGTACTCGGATCACTTTAACTATTTCTGCAGTCTGCTGTACCAATTCTGGCCCTATCAATTGTCTTTCGCCGACTTCATCCCAGTAAAGCGGAGTTATGCACTTTCTGCCGTATAACGCTTTATAAGGTGGCATTCCAATACTAGTGTGGTAACTGTTGTTGTAACCGAAGTCTACGAGCGGTAGTTGATCATCCCAATTTCCTTTAAAGTCCATTATACAAGCTCTTAACATATCTTCCAATGTCTGAATTGTTCTTTCACTCTGTCCATCTGTCTGAGGGTGATATGCTATACTCATTCGCAACTGTGTACCCATGCATTCTTGTAGAAGTTTCCAGAAGTTCGACGTAAAGTGCGGATCCCTATCGAAAACGATTGACACCGGCACTCCGTGCCTCGAAATAATCTCTTTTACATATAACTTTGCCAACTGATCTAAGTTGAATCTGATTTTGATCGGTAGGAAGTGTACGGATTTCGTCAGTTGGTCAATGATAACCCATACTGCGTCGTAGCCTTTCTGAGTCGTTGGAAGGCCAACCACGAAGTCCATTGTAATATGTTCCCATTTCCATTCTGGGATCTCTAGCGATTGTAGCAACACACTCGGTCTCTGATGTTCTGCTTTAACTTTCTGACAGGTCAGGCACTTGGCAACACATTCTGCAACATCACGTTTCAAATTTTGCCACCAGAAATGTTGTCGAAGATCTTGGTACATCTTGGTACTACCAGGGTGAATCGAATATCTTAAACTATGAGCCTCGCTCAAAATTTCTTCCTTAATCTCTTGTACTGGCGGAACCCAAATTCTACTTTCAAATCTCAATATTCCTTCCTTATCCACCTTAAATCTCGGTTCAGTTCCTTCATATAACTTCTTTGTCACCTTTTTGCATTCTTCGTCCTGAAGCTGAGCCTCCTTTACTTTATCTAGTAGAGTTGTACCATATTGCATCTAAAATAGCTTTTCATCAATCTCCATAGGATACTTCACTTCCAACTCCAGTTTCTCTATTTCTGTAATTAGCTCCTACTGAGCAGTCAACATCATCAATTTCTCACGACCTTTTCTACTTAATGCGTCGGCAACCACATTTGCCTTACCCAGATGGTATAAAATCTCACAGTCGTAATCTTTAATTAGTTCCAACCATCTTCTTTGACGCACATTCAATTCTTTCTGTGTGAAAATATATTTCAGACTCTTGTGGTCTGTATATATTTCACACCTCTCCCCGTAGAGATAGTGCCTCCAGATTTTCAAAGCGAAAACCACTGCAGCTAACTCTAAGTCGTGGGTCGGATACCCCTTCTCATAATCTTTCAGTTGTCGTGACGCATACGCAATGACCCTACCATTCTGCATAAGTACACAACCAAGTCCCTTATGCGACGCATCACTATAAACCACAAAATTTCCTGTATCGTTCGGAAGAGACAACACAGGTGCTGAAATCAACCTCTTCTTCAATTCTTGAAAGCTTTCCTCACACTTCTCTATCCAAACAAATTTCACTGATTTCCTAGTCAAATTTGTCAACGGAGTTGCGATCTTGGAAAAATCTTGAATGAATCTTCTGTAATAACCTGCCAATCCAAGAAAACTTCTTACTTTCGACGGTGTCTTTGGCTGATCTCAGTTAATCACAGCTTCAACCTTGGAGGGATCCACTGAAATTCCATCCCTATCGATTACATGTCCAAGAAATTGTACTCGTTTGATCCAGAATTTACATTTCAAAAACTTGGCATACAACTTTTCTCTTCTCAACACTTCCAACGTTAATCTCAAATGCTCTTCATGTTCATCCTTGGTTTTCGAATATACCAAATTATCATTTATAAATACCACTACGAACTTGTCCAAAAACGGCTTGAACACACCATTCATTAGTCCCATAAATGCTGCAGGAGAATTAGTTAAACCAAACGACATTACTAAAAATTCGTAGTGACCATATCGTGTTCTGAATGCTATCTTCGGTACATCCTCTGGTCTCACCTTCAGTTGATGATAACCACTTCTCAAGTCTATCTTTGAAAAGTATCTTACTCCTTTTAACTGATCGAATAGATCGTCAGTTCGCGGTAATGGATACTTATTCTTAATCGTGACCTTATTCAGTTATCTGTAATCGACGCAAAGCCGCATTGTACCATCCTTCTTCTTTACAAATAAAACCAGCGCTCCCCACGGTGATACGCTTGGTTGAATGTACTTCTTGTCCAATAATTCTTATAGTTGTATCATCAATTCTTTCATTTCTACTGGCGCCATTCGATATGGTGCCTTCGATATTGGAGCCCTTCTTGGAGCCAAATCGATCACGAATTCAACTGCTCTATCTGGAGGAAGTCCCGACAAATCGTTCAAAAATACGTCTGCGAAATCTCGCACTATTGGTATCTCATCTATTTTTGGATTCTCTTTACGACTATCGACTATGTAAGCTAGATATCCTACACAACCTTGTCTTAACAACCTCCTGGCCTGCATCATCATCAGATAACTCGCTTGTCTAGGCGACTTGCTAGCATAAAACACAACCTTTGACGGAGTCATAAGGTTAATACGCTTCTTTTGGCAGTCAATTACCGCTCCATAATTGGATAACCAGTCCATACCTAAAATAACGTCGAATTCTCCAAGTCGAATAGGGATAAGATCTACGTTCATGATATTACCTTTAATATCCACTCTACAGTTCTTGTGCACGTACTTAACAGGGATAATTTCTCTATTCGTAATTTCTATGTTCATGGGGTATTCTAACTCGTCCTTAGGCAATTCTAAATTCTTAGCAAAGTCATCGGATATAAATGAACAAGTAGCACCCGAATCAAATAATATGTAAGAATTAACTCTATTGATCGGAATGATACCTGACACCACATCGCGAGACTGCACTGCGTCCTACGCTGTCATGTTGAATGTCCTGGCAGTTGGTCGATTGGTTGCGGTTGGTGCTGCGATAGTCAGAGTGCTTCCACCGGTATTTCCTCTATTTCCTCTTGAACTCATTCCTCCAGATCCCTTCTTGGGACAGTCCCTTGCCAGATGATCCTTTGAGCCACAAGTGAAACATGCACCCTTCTTTGGGTTTGGACAATTTGGTGTTATGTGGCCTTCCTAACCACAATTGTAGCACACACGCTTCCCTTTCATGCAAACTCCCAAATGTGTTTTTCCGCAGGTTGAGCACGCTTCGATCTTCTTCTTCTGCCCTCCTTGCTGACTTCCAACCGACGAGTTACTAGACCACTTCCTCTTCTGATTATGGCTACCCCCAGTGCTACTCCCACCAGCGCTACTCCCACCAGCCTTGTTATTTCCTTCACTTTCATTCTTCTTCTTCTTTTGATACTGATTATACTTCGTTACTGTATCGCTTCCACCCTCAGCGAGTATGGCTTTCTCTAGTACCCCGGCGAATGTCTTCAACTAAAACATCGACACCTTACTATATAACCACGACTTCAGTCCTTGTTCGAATCTTCTTGCGTTTCTCTCATCTGTGTGCACTTGATACGTGGTGAACCTTGCCAATTCATTGAATCTAGCCACATAATCCGATACAGACATATTCCCTTGCTTCAATTCCAGAAACTGAACCTCCAATTGGTTCTACGAAGTAGTTAGGAAATACATCTCGAAAAACATCTCCTTGAACCTCTCCCAGGTTATCATACCTTCTCCTCCATGGACCTTGTTTGCTTGCCACCAAAAATTGGCTTCAGATTTTAGCATAAGCGTTGCAAAAGCGGTCTTCTGGTCCTCTTTGACTCTTACGACCTCAAAAACCTTCTCCATCTCCATAACCCAAGTCTGAGCTTCGATCGGGTTCATGGATCCTTTAAACTCTGGCAGTCCCACCACCTTGAAATCCTTGAATGAAGTATTCGGTGGAGTTCGGTGGGAACTCCTCTTCTTCCTCTTCCTCCTCAGGATCCTCCTCTGGATCAGTCTCAAGCTCATGCTCCTGACCAACAATAGTGATCAATGGAGATGGCTCCCTCTGAATCAACTGCTCCCTGACAATATGAATGTCCCGGGGCTCCTCCTCAATAGGCACTCGGGGTTCCTCCTCCCCAGCTCGACTAGCTCCTCCAACATTTGACATCCTGACAACATAGTTTTAAGTTTTAGTTACTAAGTCATACTAGTGAGCACATAATTTAACACATAAACATATAAAGTCTTTTATTATCTTCAATGAATTAAGAAATTCATTTCTTAGAACTCGATAAGAGTTTTCCTTCACTATGTTCTTCCTATAAGGCTATTACCTAAGGTTGTTCCCCCACCTAAGGTTCATAACCTACAGCTCTGATACAAACCTGTGACACCCCTAAATCCGGTACTTCCATTTCCACAGGATTTGGTGTTCACGATACAACATCATCCATCTATCTACCCATAAATAAATGCAAACCATGCAATAGATAGAAATAATAATAAATCTCCCCTTATGGGGTTACATCAACTACATAATAAATAAATCTCAGGTTACTCTAACCTTAAACATCTGTGCGGAATCATAAACAAATAAGTCTTAAACAACATCATTAACATAAGTCTTAAACAAAATACATCATCATATAAAACAACAAGTCTTCATCACTTGTTAACCTTGCCCTTGCCTTTATTAGTGGAAGGTTCGTCTGCTCTTTCGTTCTTAACTGCAATGTTATTATTACGCAAGAGTGAGCACGATTGCCCACAAGTATAATAATGAAAACAACAATATAATAACATGCGAGGAAAAATAATAACTTCGAATATAAAAGCTCAACTTTTGAATCAAGAATGAATAACAAGAATCAAAAGAAATTCTGAGGGTCATAAGACCTTGAACTATGTCCTAGGTTGTCAAGGGTTATACTTGAAACCTTTAACAGTTATAAGACTATGGACCTTTCTTCCCGTACTTAGGGGGATCAGCCCTTAGTCCCATACTGTGCACAATATCTTAACGCTAAAGCGTAAATAATCCCCTATACAAGGTTGTTCATCTCAGTTTGACATTAGAGTCCACACCAAAGGAAGTTTGGTTTGGATAATTCATCAAGGGTTCTGAAATTTAGAACGCTCATCAACTATGGACTAGTCGAATCGATAAGGGTTCGCTAGTCTAACAAGGTTTAACAATAATTGATAACTTAACTTAAATAGAATCTCAAAAGGTATAAAATGGAATAATTATTGTATAACAGCATCATGCTTGAAAGATTAATAAACTTTAATATACAAAACAGACTTGATCAATAATAATGAGAACTTGCGCAATGTAGAAAGGTGAATTAATCAACTTATATAACGATAACAAGTAGGGTTAGGAAACTTGCCTCGTGCGTAGGCTAAACGATTACTACTTCCATTCACCACAAATCTTACACACACACCATATGTATTCACGACATTCATTAGTTACATTTTCACTTAATTATTTAATATAAACTCCACTTTATTTAACAAATCATTACCCTTCTAATTTAATTACTTAATTAAATTAGAATATTTTCATTCTCTTACTATTATTACACTCGAATAAATTATTTCATAATAATTTTCATCGAATATTTATTTTATTCCATAAATATCTCAATTAAAATATTTACTTTATTTTATAAATATTTTAATAATAATTTTCATCGAATATTTATTTTATTCCATAAATATCTCAATAAAAATATTTAATTTATTTTATAAATATTTTAATAATAATTTTCATCAAATATTTATTTTATTTCATAATATCTCAATTAAAATATTTAATTTATTTTATAAATATTTTAATAATAATTTTTATCGAATATTTATTTATTTATTATTATTATTATTTATTTTATTTTTTTGACCGCCGGGGCGGGGTAATGTAGTTTGGTAACGCCTGCCGGGGGCGGGGTTACCCAGGCTCATATTTTGCAGTTTCTGCAGTTCTGCAGTTCTGCAGTTCGCGAACATAACAAGGCCAAATTAGGCCAAAAATCAATCACAAGTAAAATTATACGTGAATATGGCCATAACTTTTAATTAGTTATTTTTACACGAATTTAGACTTACTCAATCATTGTAATACATATATAATCATTACCCAACAATTATAGAATGATTTTAACCCATTAAAACATATAATTACAAAATTAAAGTATGTAAATTTCACTGTTCTTTGTGTTCTTGAAGGTTTTGAACAAAAACCATGGAAATTAATACTACGAATTTATTATAAGGCCAAATCCAACCATTTAAACTTTGGTTTCTTCGTAATAACATGCATAATAAAATAAGAGTGTAAATTTTATGAAAACGTTTATGTTTGACATACTAAAATCACGTATAAGGCTATATGGCCATAACCCAAACTCTGTAAATTTTGAAATAACAAGTCATCGTATAACGACATGTTTTATGATACTGATGATATGGTCTACATAACAAATATATAATCAAATATGATTTGATATGACATAACACATATACAATCCATAATCATTACTCCTATCCCAATTATAGAGGTTTTACAGTATAAATGAAAGCCATTTTCATAAAACTCAAATAACGTAAAAAAATAGAATTTGGAAAAGAGGAGATTACCCTGTAGAGTATAATTTAGTAGGCTTAGATTCCCCACTCTCAATTCTCTTTCACAGACTCACAATTTCTCTTTGACATACTCTCTCTGATTTTCTCTCTGTGATGTTTTATCAGACTTAGTAAAATAATAAAGAAGAGAAAAGAGAATACACATAATAAGAATCGATTGACGCGCACTATGGTCAGTTACCCATCATGGGTTAACTGCCCATAACTCCCCCTAAGGCCATGTTTGGCTAGATTAATAGATTACAAAACTATTTAATTTAATAAAGCCTTTACAATATAGTTTAAATCATGTCACACCCAATTCAAATATCTTATTTAATTTAATATAAATAAAATATAATAACTTCTCATAAATTCACATAGTCATATAATTAATTTTTCTCGTTAATTAATTATATCAAATTATTAAATCTCCAATTAATTGTTACATTAAATAAATAACATCAGGCTTATAAAATATTTCTTTTAATTCAATAAGCTCACATAATTACATACTTGAATAATAAATATTCTCTACATTAATTTAATAAATGTAACACATAATTAAATTAATCAATCACATTTGCATCAATTAATTATTTAATCTAATAATTAAATCATCGAAAAATATTTATTTAATTTAATAAATATTAAAAATTAATTTATAAAAATCTCATTCGTCACAAATAATATATGCTAAAATATTGTTAATTAAATTCATCTACAGAATTTTATAATGTATAAATTACTATCACTGCGGAGCATATTAGATGTTAATTAACCGGACCAAATTAAATTGAATGGTCAATGAATTTGAGAATAGTTTCAACGACTGAAAAGCTATCTTATGTCCTTAGTATATTTATCTCTGCAATATTTGCAAATAATGCCACTGAGGAAGATATTGCTACTTTTAGAAAGTGGCAAAATGATGCATAGTTGGCTTAATGCATCATGCTCGCATCCATGAGTAACGAACTTCAGCGTCAGCATTAAACTATGGATGCTTCTACTATATTCCTACACATCAAGTAGTTGATGGTGAGGAAAGTAGGACATCTAGATATCAGATATCTAAGGAGCTCTTCCGATCTAGAATCACTATAAGAAAATGCTCTGACAGCGACCAAACATATCAGCGACCGCAATTATGGTCGCAGATAGTATTATTAGCGACCAACCTCAGCGATCGCCCTTGAATATGGTTGCTAGCATATATTTGCGACCGAACCCGGTCGCTACTCGGTCGCTGGTTCAATTTTACCTCCAAAAAAATTGGCTGGAAATGTTGGCGCGCTACTTGTTTGCGACCACTAACCATCAGCAACCACATTCGATCGCTGATACTTCCACATCATTAAAAATTAGCGACCACATACAGTCACTGATGTCGGTCGCGGATCTATTTTAATTAACCAGTATCAGGCCATTACTCTCGACACAGCAGAGGAAAAAAAAGAGGGAGAAAAGAAGAGGGAGAAGGGGTGGAAGATAAGAGGGAGAAGAGGGGAACTATCGCCGCTACCATCACCACCACCTCAACCGGCGCCGTCACCACTGCCACTGCTGCCATCACATTTATATTGCATTAGGTAATAATTCCATTTGTCTTTGTTTTTATATTCTTTTTAGAATCCTTTTTTTTCACTACTAAAATTACACATTTGTGAGTGCAAGTTTAATTTGTTAGCACTTGGATATTGTTCTTCATTGTTTGATTTGGCGTGGGCATGTTTAATTAGTTGTTATGTAATTTTGAAAAGCTATTAGTAATTTTATACTAGATGCTGCAATAACCAAATAAATTAGCTTAGAATCCTTCTAGGTTTTCAATTGATGTAAAATAAGAGAGCTTTTCACCATTATGGGTAATGTAATTACATATCATGAAATGAAATTGGAGTAAATTGAGAAACACCTCTTATTCATTATCATTAATGGCATCAAATTCAACTACATTTGGAGATATAAAAACGAAAGAATGACAATAATACATCTCTAGTGATACATATATAGATATGCATATGTATATGTATACACATTCTCTAAGAATTAACCTTTGTTAATATACTTTAGAGATGCTTTAAAAAATAATTGCTCAACTAATCTCCTCAATTAATCGTCATATTTTCGTTTTGAGTAATGAAGCATATTTAAGCTTAATGTGTGCTATTAGCTATTGGTTTTTGCTTTGGTTCATGTGTCTGGGGCTACACATTAACTAGAACTCTTCCTAATGGTAAAATCAGTAGAGTAAAACTATCTCATTTTGGTCAGTTTTGGACTAATAAATGAAGTATATTACAAGTATGTCATTTGGGTCATATGGGGCTATGCATAACGAAATAATTTATTTGTCCAAGAAGTATCACAACCAACACAAAGAATTACATAAACAAAAAAACATACTGTAAAATAACCAAATTCCAAGAGACCCCATCTCTTCTTTGCATGCGATTGCAGACTTCTTTCGTTTTAGTAGGCTGAGAGGACTTCATTCCATGAAAAGAGCTTTGGTTTAGTAATTTGATCACACACTTTGCCAAGTAGCGGCCTAATTTTTTTAGGTGCTTTATTAAAATTTCTTTACTTGAATTTGGTTTTATTTTTCACAGCAATATTTGAGTAACAAACAGAAAGTAGTTAGGCAGACAACATAATATTGAACGGGAATTAGTTAATATTCCATTAATGTTCCATTACTTAATACAGGCTTGACACACAAGTTTCACCTCCTCAGTTCAAGTGTGATACTTCTTGTCCAAATACCAATCGATACCCCTTCCAATCCTATTACATATCTGCTTAAGGTGGTACTAGAAATTTACAGCTATAATTAACATATCCTCTTATTAATGGGGAAACTCCAACTGAATGATTAAATTTCATATTTTTTCGATGTACATAAAAGATGTTTCCGCTTAATCTCAATACAAAAACCTTCATTGGAATGCGCTAAAAGACCATTAAAGCATTGCACTAGTTGGGCAATATGAGTAATAGAAGAAAGATCTTTGAGCTAGAACATGGTGTTAGCACACTTCAATACTTCATTCATTAGCTTCAAAACTACTGCGAAGGAAAACCTATGTAGCTTTGTTGAATATATCAGTGCTAGTTAATCATTTAGAACAACACACATACACACACACACACGCATATATATATATATATATATATATATATATATATATATACACACACACATATATATATATATATATATATATATATATATATCATAGTTTAGCTTTCATATGGCCTAGTGGTAGAGACCCTGCATATATTTAGAATAGGTTTTGTTGTTTAGTTCAAAATGATCTATTCAGTTTTCAAAAGAGAACTAAAATTATCAGCTCACATGCTTACAAGTATGTCATATACAAGTATGCTCAAGTAAGCTCAAGTATGCTTAAATGTTAATCATAAGCTCATGAGTCAATACTTGTGTCAGATGACATTGATACTGAGGAGGAAGAGTTATTGACTGAATCTGACACTAAATCTGAAGCAGATAATGGTTATGAATCTTCAATACCTATACAAGATGATTCTGAATCAGACATTGACACTTTAACAGATGAAATGTATGTTTAGCATTACATATTTTTTATATCATTGTCATGTGCATTTACATGCTACATTTACATGTTTATTGTCCTTTAATATTCATATATATATATATATATATATATATATACATGTTTATATCACTGTCATGTTTATTGTCATTTTATATATTCATATATACATGTAATCAAATATAACTCATAATAACATCTTGAAATTTATAATATATAGATGGCTTCTGAAGTAGCACAGAAAAAGCGCGGCTTGGGAAGAGGACCTAATCGTGTGACCAAGGTCCCTGCTAATCCGAATGATCGGATTCTTATTTAAATTCGCCCTCCTCCTGATAGCACGTACGTCCTGCATCATTTATATATAAGCATTTTAGATTCCATTTATACAAGATATATAGAACTTAGATGTAAATTGCTTTAATATATCTACTTATCGTTGATGTAAATTGTTGTATATTATAGTGATTTTTCAGATAATAAGATCGTCAAGTGCATATCACAACTGTGTTTACAGAATTGGCCTACACCTGTGATTACGTGGGCGAGCACACCTATCACCCATAAGGATGCTGTTTGGACTGAATTTCAGGTATATTTTTTTTAATTATGACATATAATATAATATTCTAAGGATAATTATTTAGTAATATTATTATTGTTGTTTTATTTGCAGAAAAGGTATAGATCGGAGGACGCGCAAGCTTCATTGATACAGACATTATTCTGGCAGAAGTGTGCGGTCCGCACCGAAGATAATTTGAATAAAGAACGATAAAAAGCCCTTCATAATGCATCGATCGACTATCCAGACCAAGGAGAGGATTACATACACGAGCACAGCCCCTGGTGGTGCACCCAGTCCATATGGGCTGAGATGTGTGCCCAATGGAGAGCTAAGAGCCGGGTGAAAAGACGAAAGACTGCCGCCACCAACAGATGCTCGGGTGTACCTGATGGCGAAAAGGCTAAAGGAACATACAAGGGCGACAATATTTCACAGTTGCAGCATATCACTGCCAGGGTACGTATTTAAAAGTTTTAATATGTTTACAATCATGAATTGTAGAATATCACATGTTTAGTTAGTAATAAAGGAATATGTTTTGTATAGGAGTCTCAGTCTCAAGGTCAGCCTATCCATTGGCTGAATGTGTACGTGGCCACCCATGATGGTCTGCCTGATGCTATCCAGGTAGCGGTAATAAGTTTTAACAACTTTGATCTTATTGTTTATCAAGTTTTACGTCATTCTTTAGAATTTTACCAATTTATTTTTAACTATTTAATTATTAACATGATGACAGGATATTTATAAGCGTTTATTGAATGAGCGTTATCTTGAAGGCATTCCACGTCCGACAATTGATCAAGAGTTATGGGAGAAGGCGTCTATTGTGAAGAAGAACTACATTAAAGGTCAAAGACAACGACGACACCCATCCTTCAGTGGCTCAGGCAGCTCTGCTACCCAGTCTTCAAAGTCATCGAGTCATCCAGCTGTTCACACTCCGACTGACTATGTGAGAGCTATATGTCGAGATTGAGATCTTCTGAAGATACTGGGCAGGCATTTGGCAACTCTGAGTCCTGATGAGTTAGCTGATGCAGTAACGGCAGCAACAACACAGCATGGGGAGCATGGGGATGGCAACGAGGTAATCAATTTATTGTATATTATCGTAATATATGCCAGTATCAACATAGTTACTATATTTGTAACTTGTTTTATTATTTTCTTAATTACAGGGTGATCAAGGAGGCAATGATGCTTGACGACCGATTTAGTGTTGTTTTGTAGTTAATTGATAAGCTTGTACTTGTATATTCATTCTTTAGATGTTTGTTTGTTACTTAACATTAGATTTGTGGTTATTTATTCAATTCATATTGGTTTTTAAAGTTTATATAGTTTATATACTAGTTGGTGGACGATGGATGTTTATATTGTTGTGCATATTGCTTATATTATTGTGTATGTGTGTTGGGATAAAGCAGGTACAAAACAGGTACAGTTTTTTGGGAATTCTACAAAACAACAAAAAGTTGGTTTTCAGTTTTTTAGAATCAGCGACCGCAGATATCTATTAGCGACTGTTAAGCATTTGAGGGTATCAGCAATTGCCTGCAGTCGCTGATAGCAGTCGCTGAAACATGGACCGCGTCAGCCTTTGGCCCTGACCCATGCTGACTCAGCTTAGCAACCGAAATGAAGAATTTGGTCGCTAATAGCGGTCGCAGATATATCGGTCACTGATAGTGGTCGCTGATGTGCATCCCAGCGACCAGATGTTATGCGACGACTATCAGCGACCGCACTCAGTCGCTGATAAGGATCTACAACCGATTGCGGTCACTGATACGTGGTCACTGATAGACCCTTTTCTTGTAGTGAATGATCTATAACACTACAGTATAGACACATGTCTTAAACATAATCAATTTGATTGAATAGTTAGGACAACCAGGTTTTGTCAGAGATGGAGAGTTGAGTCAAGATTTGATCTTGCACTCACTCTCGGACTCCTTCTCATAATTATTGTGAATTTTTCATATGAACAAGCTAGATATCAGCCTCGCTGATTTGCTTAACATGTTAAAAAATGCTGAGACTCACTTTCCAATCAAGAAATACCAAGTCGTACTGGTAGGGGCGAAAGGATCTTCTAAAAAGAAGAACAATTCTAAGAAGGTAAATGGAAAGGCATTAATAAAGGATAATAAGAACAAAACTGATACAGATAGCAAAGGAGTTTGCTTCCACTGGAATAAGTCTGGACACTGGAAAAGAAACTATGAGAAGCATCTTACAGAGGCTAACCAGAAGAAGCTTAGTGAATCTTCGGTTACATATACATATTTGTTCATTATTGAAATTAATTTTTCTATAAGTTAAGGTTCTACTTGGGTATTGGATACCGGCTGTTGTTCTATTTATAATAATAATATTTTGCATAGAACTGAAATATTACTTAATAGGACTTTGTACACTTGACTGACGTGAAAATAATTTTGCATATTTAACAAATTAGTATAAGAAAAGCAGATGACCATTCAAATATTTGAATGCTTGTATTTAATAAAATACAAGTCTTAAAAGGTTCAAAGAATTTAGAAGTGAAACAAATCGAAAAAATATCAAAATTCTTTGATTAGATTGAGGAAGAAATACTTGTACAATAAGTTGTTTGATCATCTTAAATGGTTTTCTAATAATGGACGCCTCCTAATACGCAATAATTGATTGGTTTATCTAAAAGGAAATATTATACCTTATTGGATATGGTGTGGTCCATCATTATTTTTACCGATATTCTAGTATTCTTCAGGGGTAATGCCTAGAAATGGCTGCATATCTACAAAAAGGTAACCTCTGTAATGGCTCAAGATCCGGTCTATCTTCACACCCGAATTTCGTGCATCACGAGTACATCTCTTTCCAAACATACATCATTATAAAGCTAAATATAACAACATACATTTTCAAATCCCAAGTTCTAATACCTTATAACCTCATTCATTAAAAATAATGATAATTACATTATTCTTTAAATCTTACAAGAGTGACTTTCATCCGTCACCAAGGATACATAACAGTTTATTAAACTATTCTACATTACAAGTCTTGGCTTGATCTTCATGCTCATTCATATACTGAATAACATTTCTTCTGGATACCGGTCAGCTTGATTTTTACGGGATCCTTAAGTTCTTCTACTCGTACGCTGAAAATATTTTTCATTTAAAGCAAGTGTGAGCATTCAATTGCCCAGCAAGTCATAGCAGTTGCATAAACAACCTTAAGAATTTAAACATTCTTTTAAACCTTCAATAACCGAACAAAGGTTATGAAGCAACTTAAATAATAGGAATAATCCCGATTCCTATCATTTTAAAACATTAGTCATATTCCCTTTGCAATACTTTCAGTTTTTTACCTTTTTCATACACATTCTGTTCGGCTAGAATCATTAGCACAGACTTAACAATAACGGTTCATATATAAACAGAACATTTTCCCTATTAACCAGTTCAATCACAGAACAATTCATCTCATAGAAAGACCGAAGTGTTAAAATTGTGGCACAAGTCCTCATACATTCTACCACCTTATACAAATATCACACATTTTCACATAGATAAAACTTCTCATGTTCAACATTTGAGAAAGTTTAAGAAACTAGCATTCATTTAAAATATGAATGAAGTTAGGAAACATGCCTTACGCATAGCTACATCTTACAGTTTACGCTGAACTGCTCATCGCAATCCCTATATATCACATAAGGAATAACATGCACCAATTAGTCATATACTTTACTTACATATTGGTTTAAATTTAACTTTACTTCTTAGGGTTCGCATTCTTGCAATCTAAGTTTTCGCGACCAACTTTCTTTACCATTTTACGGCGTTTATGACATATGGAGATGTCTTACTCATATGATCATCATCTTTGATGATTTACATTCTTATCTTTTTCTTATAACTCTGCTAGGACTCAGCACATATCGAGTCTTTACTAGTATTTCATATGGTACTCTGAGCGATTTCTCATAAATAACTAACAAACACATCTACATTATCTTTCACAACGAGTTAGATCGGTTGCCAGTTTCGTATATAACTCCACTCTCTGAAGGAATTGTTTAGCCCAGCTCTCATATGTCAACCATCAAAGATTACGATTGTACCACAACCTAAACTTAACTTAACTTATCCAAACTTTTTAAAGCTATAATGTTCGTTAAGTCAATTTCTCATTCCTTATGGCTTTCTGGCAACTAAATGTCATATCATAGGAATTATTCCTTATCGTCTAAGTCATACAGTCTTTTGTATACTCAGAACGATCATTAAATGTTAATATTATGCTTACATAGTGTTAAAAATTTTACATTACCTTATTCATAATTTATAACATTTGGTTCCTTCGACTCAAAACGTTATCCAAGTTATAGTCATTAACTCGACTTCTTATCTTATCGTTATACGTCATTGTCTTTAATTCAGTTTCTTCACCGTTCATATGTTTAATCATTATTCTTCATTACCTTACGGTCAAACCATACATGTGGTGTAGGTTCTGCCCGTTTAATATTCGCATACACTCAACCCTCACGATGGCTAAAGGGTTTAACGCTTACATTTCATTTTAACATTCTCTATCCGACTCACATTCGGACTTTCATTAAACTTATTACCGTTCGTTACGGCTTTCTGAATAATTTATATCTTACTTACTACCTTCGTCAACGTTTAAGTCATAAAACCAATGTATATTTAATACGTTCACACGACGCGAATACGATTCACGAGAATCGTTTACGTATTCAACGTTCACATTGTTTGTCTCTTAAACTCACATTCAACCTTTACCCAAGGTTTTATTCACTTTCATTCGTTATCCATTACATGAACCCCACGTTCATTATTCTATCTTAATGTCGAACCCACACGGTTCATTGTATGCTAAGACCGATCATTCATCGCAACTACATTGCGTTTACATTCTTTACATTCTTTGTCTTTTAATTCCATTCAATCTTTTTGTTCAACCTTTACTAAAGGTTTAAATCATTTGATTAAGTGTTACATTATGTAAACTATATGTTCATTATCTTTCCTTACACTTCCCCTGGGAGTTGAGCAATTAAAAGATCTTCTCTGGGTTTTCCCTATACCGGCGCTGCGGTGCCAGTTCCCTTTGTGTTTGCTGCATTGCAGTGTCACTCTCCAGTAACTATCTTCCAAAGCCAGCACTGCGGCGCCCCATTTCTAGTTCAAACTGGTGCTACAGCGCCAGTTCAAAAACTCAATTTTTCCAGCATTTTTTTCTAAGTGTTAGAACGCGTACGAATCGCCTATTTTACAATCTCGTAACTTCTTCGTTATAACTCGGAACGAGGTCATTCCAAAGCCATTTTCTTACTTATCTTATGTACTTTAGCTTCCTTCAAATAAAAATTCATTTTGAATCCATTAACATGCCATTCAATTGGCTTAAATTTTATTATTAGTTCGTTTTACGTTATTAACATTCTTCGTTCGTTCGTCAGTAATTCGGTCATCCGAACTCAGAATTTATTCATTCTTAAATCCACGACTCAGATTTTCTACGTTTTCTCACATTCTTATGAAACCCTACACATTCGAATTCATTTACATACTTTATACTTTTCGTTCGTCTTTTACAAAATTTTCGCCATAACTTCGTTATAGCTAACTTCAATCCGTTCTTCATGAACGTTTCTATCGTTCCTAACCAAATAATAGACATCTAACTTATACACGATGGTTTTAAACTTGTTCATCAACAACAAGTTCTAACTATGATGATTTTAAATTTGTCCATCAATAACATTCTTCTTGTTCTTCACGTGTTCTTCGCGTTCTTCGTTCATTCTTCATTTACAATCGATACTTTGATTATGATTTCACTTTTTCTTAGAATTTAGTGTTATAAAACACCATTCCGTACTTATTTCACCGAATCGTTCATATGGTTTATTTGGATCGTTCAAACTCATTATGAAATTCATACATCTTTAAGAAATTTATAATATAAACTTCTAATTTGTATTTCTTCATTTTCTCATGATTTCAACCATATAAAAATTATTCTTAACATCTTTTACTTCCCTTTTAATTATGATATGTTTTTAACATATGAAACTTAAAAAAAATTAACTTAGAAGTTAGGTTTTCAATACCTCTCTTCTTTATTCTTCTTCCTTTAGACAAATTCGGTGATTTACTAGCTTTTCTATTTCTCGATCTTCTCCGATCCGAGCATCCATGCTCTTTCTCTTCCTTCTTCTTCTTCTTCTCCAAGCTCTCAAGCGTTTTCTTTCTCTCAAAGTGTTGGTTAATTTCAAAGAAATCAACTAACACTTCTCTTTTATATATTTTTAAGGCTAGGGAAAAAATAGTTATTTTGCCCCCCAAAGCTACTATTCCCACCTTCTTACTAACCTCCTTACTATTCACGAAGCTTCTCTTAGAAGCTTCGTGGTTCCGTCTTGCAGAATTCGTCCAACACTTCGAAAAATTACAATTCTCGAAATCCAAATATTTTTGAATATTTCGTCTTTCCTTTATAGATTAACTTTTACGCATTCTTTGGAACTTTGAAAAACTGAAAAATACTTTTTGATGATAAGCGGTTTCCTTCACGTTTTCTCATAACGTAGTTAAACAAATGAAAAGTACATAACAATACTTTTCGTCGTTTCTATTTCGTTCGATTTCTGCACGTTTTTGGAGAAAAACTTTTATCGGCTAACTTCACTTTTCACGACATCTTATTGTCAAATCTTTCGATGAAATGTCATTTCAACATACCGAACTCTCGAAAAGGCTTAGGTTATTCAAATCCTAACCCTTAAGGTTTCGTCGGGTGAATAGTGCATATTTCGTCTTTCTCCCCATAAATATTTTTGTTCTCGAAAATTTTTTATTTTCATCTTGAAAATTCTTACTCGTTCAGTTTAGCTCATAGCCAGATTCCTCCCGTTTTATAATCATCCTAGGTTATAGAACGATTAATACGCACATAACACATAATATTATTAATAAAAAATTATTTTATTAATAACTAATTTTTTAAACTTAAATTCTGGACAATCCGGTTCTCCGGGTTGTCACGCTTCCCCCCTTATAAAAATTCCATCCTCGGAATTTCTTAAAACCACACCCATACCCAGGTGCTTTATCCTTACAAACTTTCGCAAAGGTTTTATTCCTACCTTTTCCCCTACTTGTTGAATAATCTCAACATTTATTTCTTCTAACATAATTGTCAATCCTTCGGGATATCACATTGATACCAACTTGCGACGTCCTGAAATTTTAACATACTATTCTTCTCAACTTCTCTCCAACTTCTCTTCAAAGAAGTTCTAACCTTTCAAACATTCCCTAACCTTCATAACTTATCAAGAATTATGAAGTAGAAGAAATAAATAGGAATATAAATATTCCTTTAAACATTTAATATTTTTGCTAAGGGGTCAAACCGACTATGAACTCTTACTCGGTTTAATAGCATTTTACTGTAAACCCTTCAATCACGGTCAGTTTACAATCACCAAGAAAGTAAACTACCTCTTTCATACGTAGGTGATCAACCTATCGCATAACCCCCTTTCGGGGTATGTTAACCTCAAACTTATTCATCAGATTCTGCACCAAAATAATTTGGTTTGGCATAACCTCTCAAAGAAAGCTCGATTTCTTTTTAAACATGACATACCATTTGTCTTAGCCAAATCAAATAGCTTAGACCTTACCAATAAATTAGACATCAACTTAAATCATTCGTCTAGTAAAATCTGAAAGTAATATGCATACAAGCCAATCATGTATGATGATAAAGCATATACTTTGTAATCAATCTTATTTATTTATTAATAAAAGAATTATTTATTAAAGGCATTTAATTATCTATATGGTGCTGTTTTAATATTCTGTGATAAATCTATAGTTTTAAGCAATGCTTTTAAAATCATGATGAGATCATGCTAATGAGATCTAAATTCTTAGATAGCTTAAAACTAAAATGTTTCTAATCGATGAATTACTAAAAAGGGGATTAGTGAATCCGGATAGATTGGTATGTACATTGCTTGCTCATTGGATGAGGATAATTGATCTCATAATCATTTGTATAGAGACACTAAAGCAAGTATGTAGGTGCTTACTAGAGAATAAGTTCACTAAACGTGACTCTCTAAGGAATACCTAATGGAGTTTTACTTGTCTGTCAATAGGAATTCCTATAGTGATAGTAGTACAAATGATCTTTAGACTTGAGATCATCATAGTATCTTATATATAATTAATTACAGTTTGACTTATTCCTTAAGACTATTAGAGTATATCAAAGGGTATGTTTGGGTGTAATAAGTTATATATGGAGATAATGAATGACTAATAAAGAATCTACCACTTCTAGTAAAAGAAGAGAAATGTCCTATGTGATTCGATAAATGACAACCCAGGAATTCTTGGCCATGGTGGAATGAAATTAGAAAGTAGTTTCTAATTTGTATTTATTATGAGTTGTGCATTTAGGAATTGAAATACATATAATTAAATAAAATAAGACTTGACAGTAATTCTATGTCTTATATTTAATTGGGATGTTGTATGGTGGAAGGATTGAATTGTACGGTAACTATTTACTCAAAGGTTCTTTTATGATTAATGTTGAAATCTATACTATCTGAAAAGTCGTTGATCGCTATGGAGGCTTATCCATATTGTAGAATATATATTATTTATTTAAATAAATTGATAGTTTAATCTATTTATTTAAATAAGATTAAAATTGTTCTAATTGATTTATTCACAACCGGTTTAATATGGAGAACCTAAAGGGTCACACCATAAAAGAAAAAATAATTATTTAAGAAATTAGTGACATAATCGTAATAATATGTTAAGTATATTTAATTTAATATATGGTGATAAAATAAATTAAATAGCTTAATATTTATCATTTAATATTTTAGAAATATTAAATATAAATTAATAAGAGGAGTCTTATTAATAATATTACAATTATTATTATTTTAATTTCTAAAAGAGTTTAGGAATTAATTTAATATAAGTACTCTCATTTATTCCTAATAGGGTTAGGAGGCAAAATTAGTTAAATGAGTTTAATTAATTATCTCTAATAACATTAAGGAACCTATTTAATTAAAAGAGTTTAATTAAACAAATAATACCTTATTTTAATTAAATATGGTTACCTGATATCTTTATAAGATGAGTCTTATATCAGATATCAAAAATACGTGATTTCAATTGTTAGAGAGTACGCACTTTTTTATATAGAGATAGGAAAAACTAGGGTTTGAGCCAATACACCATTCTTTTCAAAAAATCTTCTTCCTTTGTGGATCACCTCTAGAGGCCATACGCTTAGGTGGCTAACATTGATCAAAGGAAGGAATCTACTTGGAGATTCAAGGAGATCGCGGAGAAGTAGGACTTGAACTCGTACATTTGGAAGCTCGTATCTATAAGAGTATGATTTCATAACTTTTTGTTCTTCGTTTTAATTAATAATATGCATAAAGGATGATCCGAGTAATTGGTTTGTGAAAAATTTTAAAATCTGATTTTACTTTGCTTCCGCTATTTTTGCAATTTGATTGCTACTTTGATTTTCACAAAATCTTACAGTGGTACCAGAGCCAAACTTTATGCGAATTTTTATTTTTTTTTGATTACATATATGTATGGGTATGTATTTAGAATAATTTATGGTATAAATTTTTTATTTTAAAAAAAATCGCGAAACTGTTTTTGAAAATCTGTATTTTTTCCCCGCTGAATCCATGATTTGTGTTGACATGTTGATTCACGAATAATGATTATACATATATATAATTTATATATATATATATATATATATATGTATATATGGGTTCTATGTATATACACAGCTGTGTATTACACAGTAGGGTTATAACGACGAATTTTTTGGGCTATCGCGACGGTTCACATGTCGCTATAGTCCAGAATAGCTATGGCTTCGAGTGAAACTGTCGCTATAGTCTAAAAAACCGTCGCCATAGCCTTACTGTGTAATACACAGCTGTGTACATATATTTTATCTCTCTCTCTCTCTCTCTCTATATATATATATATATATATATATATATATATATATATATATATAATTTTAATAATTTTAAAATTAAAATAAATAGTTTATTTTAATCTCGAAATTGGATTTCTAATTGCCCATTAAATGATATTCATATATATATGGAAGGCTTAAATATGGATTAGTACCCTAAACTATAGGTCATATTCCACTTCGGTGATTCACCTTTCAATTTTGTCAATTAGATGATTGAACTATTAATTTTTTCCAATTACAACAAATTGAGTCCGCCACGTCAGAAATTACTGACGTGGCTATCTGGGTGGACCATAATTAGCTGATGTGTAACAAAATAATAATTTTTTAATTTCTAATTAAACATTTATGATATATTAAAGGCTAAAATTGTCAAATAACTTTCTATCAAACATTAATAATAATCAAAAACATCAAAAGCAAAACCCAACCATCAGAGCACCACCGCCGCCGCCGTCGTCTCAGCCTTCCCTTCGGCCATAACCATAACCACCGCCACCATCTTCCCGACGACCTCATCCTCCAAAGCCACCACCCCCACCATATCCATCTTCACAAGGTCTATCGCTGCCTGCCGCAAAATCCATCGCCGCCGCCGCCACCACTTCTTTCGTAGCCACCACCTCCACCATACCAGATCTGAACTATTCTCCCTACCAAGGAGCTCCTTATGAAGTTCAAGATCATCCGCATCAACAAGAATGAAACCAAAACCCAAAACCCAAATGAATCCATCAAACCAAATCCCTCGCATCATCATGACATCTGTTTCGCCCCGCCAAGATACGGGCACATCAGCACAGCCCCGATTCGCTCAAGAATCAAATCTTATCATCACAGCCTCCATTTAACTGTGTTTCTGAGTTTTGACTGCACAGAAAAGAAAAAAGGAATGGAATTGAATAGAATGGAAAAGGAAAAGATATGTAAAAGGGTTAAACCCTTTACACACAATACAGACATACATACGTACATAGATATAAAGAGAGAAAGAGAGGTGGTTATGTTTGTTTGCAGGCAGAGATGCAATAAGGGTTGTTGCTTTATCCAGGGGACTTGGTGAAATCATCGGCTAAGAACAGATGATCAGAGAAATCATAAGTTATGGCAGGGAGGGGCACATAAGAGTTATGGAATAAATTAATTAGATGTTTTATTTTAATTAGAAATATTGTTAAATTAGGTTTTGACCATTTTGCCCATGATTTAAAAAGATTGGTCTATGTAATGAATAAAATATAGTTTTTTTGCCACATAAGAGTCTTACGGCCCCACACAATTAGCCACGTCAGCAATTTCTGACGTGGTGTGTTCAATTTATTGTAATTAGAAAAAATTGATAGTTTAATCATCTAATTGACAAAATTGAAAGGTGGATCACCGAAGTGGAATATGACCTATAGTTTAAGGTACTAATTCATATTTAAGCCTATATGGAATGATTTTATTTATTGATACATATGATGGTATGTATGATAATAAATGTGATTGATTATGGACTATTGACAAGTGTGATTGGATTTATTTTGGTTGGATGTTTGAATGAATGGGTTTTATTAAATGGGGTCTGCGTACCTCGTTTTTTCGTCTTGATGTAAATTCTATCTCTCTCTTATATACTTCCCCTTGACTACTAATCATGGTTTCTATTTAAATAAAATAGTTTAATTGTAATAGGATTAGTTAGAATTTTTTTGAAAAACCGGAGATCAAGGAACAAGGAGCGCTCGAAGACCCGTCTGTAATAGAGCCGGAGTTTAAATGTAATAGTTATATTTAAATGTTTATTCTTACACCCTAGGGTTTGACATTTTGGTTCACTTGGTGGCTCTAGTGAACCAAACTAGAATAAAAATTCATAATCAATCCGAGTAGAATATAGTATTCTATATGTGCATGCTAGTATTATATATTATATATTATGCAAACATGCTTCACATGTTTAATAATATGACGCGTATTTTATATATATATGTGCATGCGCGTTAAACAATATGAGGCAAATAATAAAATATTCCTCAAAGTTTTTATATATTAAGTCTTAAGCGTTCAAAGATATTTAGAATATCGAACGTCGCCTTCTAGCATGATAAAATTAATAGAGTATTAAATATTTAATATGAGTTTGTTGTGTCACCACAAGGCAAGTATTAAGGTCACTTCCCGTCCAAGAAGAACCATGTCTTACTGGTGGATGATTCTTCCAAGAAAAGGAAGAGACTCAAGGTATCTTCTGAAAGGAAAAAATCCAAGAAGGCTAAGGGAAAGGCAAAAGTGAAGGATCAAAAGAAACCTAATCCAGCTAGCAAAAGAATTTGCTTCCATTGCAACAAGTCGGGTCACTGGAAGAGGAACTGCAAGGATTATCTTGCGGAACAAAAGTAGAAGAAGCTTGTAGAAGCTTCAAATCCTAATCAAGGTTTGTTTATGATTGAAATTAATTTTTTGGAAAGTTAATCTTCTACTTGGGTATTGGATACTAGCTGTGGTTCTCACATATGTAATAATATGCATGGACTGGTCAGAAGTAGAAAGCTGAGCAAGGATGAGGTCGTACTACGAGTGGGAAATGGAGCAAAGGTTGTTGCATTAGATGTAGGGACTTATTGTTTAGCACTGCCTACGGGCAAGTTCATTAATTTAAATAATTGTTATTTTGTTCCAAATATCATTAGAAACATTATTTCTATCTCTGTATTGGATATGGATGATTTTAACATTATAATAAAGAACAACAGTTGTTCTATTTATAATGATAATGTTTTATATGGTGTTGGTAATTTGCGAAATGGACTTTATATACTTGACTTACATGAAAATATACTTCAAATTTAACAAACTAAGAAAAGGAAAATAGATGATGTTAATTATACCTATATGTGGCACTGTAGACTTGGTCATATTAATGAAACAAGATTATCCAAGTTGTATAAAGATGGGCTCCTAGAGCTATCGGATTATGAATCATATCCAACTTGTGAATCTTGTCTCATGGGAAAAATGACTAAATCTCCTTTTAGTCACTAAAAGGAGATAGAGTTACAGAGTTGTTAGCGTTGGTACACACAGATGTATGTGGACCTATGACAACGAATGCACGAGGAGGGTATTCTTATTTTATTACATTAACTGACGATCACTCAAGATTTGGATATGTGTATTTTATGGAATACAAATCTGAATCATTTGAAAAGTTTAAAGAGTTCAGAAGTGAAGTAGAGAAACAAACGGGAAAAAGTATTAAGATTCTTCGATCAGATCGAGGTGGTGAATATTTAAGCGGTGAGTTTCTCATTTGTCTAAAAGAAAATGGTATAATCTCACAATGGACTCCACCAGGGACGCCACAGATGAATAGTGTATCTGAAAGGAGAATTCGAACATTGTTGGACATGGTTCGATCCATGATGAGATTTACCGACCTTCTAGTTTCCTTCTAGGGATATGTCCTAGAATCAGCTACATACCTACTTAACAAGGTACCTACAAAATCCGTCCCCAAGACCCCATATGAGTTATGGACAGGGAGGAAACCAAATCTTAAGCATGTTAAGACTTGGGGTTGTCCAGCTTATGTCAAAAAGTTTGAAAATGATAAGCTACAGACTAGATCTGACAAATGTAAATTTGTGGGATACCCTAAAAAAACATCGGGGTATTATATCTATCATCCAACTGATCAAAAGGTGTTTGTTGCGAAACATGCTACCTTCTTGGAAAAGGAGTTTACCCTTGAAGGGGTCAGTGGGAGTAAGATATATCTTGAAGAGGTTCAAGAACCACAAAATATTACAGATCAAAGTCAGGTACCTAACCAAGTACAGATTCTTTTTGTACCACGCCCTATTCGTAAATCTAGAAGAGTACCGAAGATACCTGTTATGTATGGACTTGTCATAGAGGATGACGATGAGGTACGCATCATAGATGATGATGATCCATTGAATTACGAACATGCAATGAGTAGTAAAGACTAAGAGAAGTGGCAAGAAGCCATGAAATCCGAGATGGACTCCATGTATGAAAACCAAGTATAGACTTTCGTTTCACCACCTGAAGGTATTAAGCCTATTGGGTGTAAATGGGTGTTTAAAAGAAAGACTAGAGCAGACGGCAAGGTAGAGACCTACAAGGCTCGACTGGTCGCAAAAGGTTTCAAACAAAAACAAAGAGTTAACTATGACAAAACCTTCTCAGCAGTAGCAATGCTCAAGTCCATTCGGGTTTTACTTCCGATTGCAGCTTACCATGACTACGAAATCTAGCAGATGGACATGAAAACGGACTTCCTCAATGGGAAACTTGAGGAGGATATGTATATGACACAGCTAGAGTATGACGGCCCCAAATCCGTATAACATCGATTACAGGACATGGTGCTCACGATATAACATACATAATCATCTAACTACATAAACTCCAGAAATAATAATAATAATAATAACTATTACATACCCATTCAAATAAAATCCCAAGTCTTTACAACCTTAAATAAACTAAAACTTAAACTTAGCGTTTATCGCTACATTACATCATATGCGGAAATATAACTTATTATATAAATAACTCTCCTCATTTCATCTTAGACTTCCCCTTGTCCTTGCCCGAGCACTCAGTGTTCTCAGCCCTAACTAAAAGGTTTAAGCAAGAATGAGCATAAATTGCCCAGCAAGTATATAAAGTAGTTTCAAAACATACATCAGGAGTAAAAGCATTTGCATGAATATTTCTCAACAGTTGAAATAATTATCAAGAGATAAACGGGAATACCAAGATAAGAGTTTTGGAATTCTTAATAGCATACTAAGGGGTGTTAGATACCCTGAACATTACTTTATTTCATCGAAAACCATAAGACGGTTTAACAATCAAATAGATTGTAAACAGTCTCTACAAGTACTCTAGGTGATCAGCCTATCGTACCCTACATTGTGCACACGTATAAAGTTTAATTGCGTAAGCATAAATGAGACTATATGCCCGACATCTGTTGGCCCGATTATTCGGGTTGTTCATCTTAGTATTCAAGCGAGACCGCACCAAAGCAATTTGGATTGGTAAAAATTAAATAGCTTCAAAGGATTTGATTTGTTAAAAGGTTATATCACTTATCATCACTAAAATCTAGCAGAAACAATAAGCCAGAAAGCATACTTGGAAACAGTTCGTTAAAGAAATAGAACTTTAAAGTATAGCAGTTGTAATACTAATGGAGTAATCATCAGTAACGCTTGCAAGAAAATTATATTTTATATAACTTTAGGACAAACGAACTTGAACGAAAAGTAAATAGCACAAGTCCAATACTCACTCTCACTGCAACAACAATGAGTAAAGATTGAGTAATTGCTCAATAGAAACTTAGGGTTAGGAAACTTGCCTGATACGTCTTCTATAATTTACCGTTATCTACTAGCCCTTCACGTAACCTAGTCACATCTGTCATGTTAAGCAATTAGGTTCTCGAACACCACTTCGAAGTGTAATGGTTCCCTTTTATTTTAATAAGATGATTAAACTCGCACGTATTCAAATAAAATTCAATTACATAACATGTTGCTTCGTATAGGCCACGTGGTTCAATAAAAGAATTTGTGAAACATAAATTTTTGACATTTTTCGGGCCCAAACCTCCATCAAAAATCTGCATAAAACATGCTTAAGTGTCTCAAGTCGGAAAACCTTATTTTCCATATTTTTGACATCACATATTTAATTAAACTCATTTATCCATATAACATCATTTATATGAAAAATACCAAATCAGTCACAAAAATATTTTTTTTTGTAATATAGCCCCACATTGAACATATATTTTTTTCGGAATTTTTAAAATCCATCTACTATTTTTAAATAGTTCATAATAGCCAAATATTCTCAGATTTTTCATACATCGAGATTAGCTCCAAAACTTCTAAAATTTTCAGGGTTAGCTCATGTTATATACATGTACTTCCAGTAAAAATTTCGTAATATTTGGACTTGTACGCAGAGAGTTATTCGGATATCTTTTCAAATAGTGCCCTTAGTCGTAAAATCCATAACTCTCAAACCGTATGGACAAAATTTCTCAAATTTTTATAGGACCTTCATATCTTCTTATATTAACACTTCAAATTTTTCCAGAATTTTTAAAGTACAAAAAGTGAACGAAAATGCCCCTAAGATAGACTGATCCAAAATAGTTCCAAGAGCACGGGACATCAAATTCCAACCAAACTAAAGAACATCTGACCATGAAACTTGGACACAATATACTTCATATAGCATAGTATTTTACAAAATTATTACCTACCATAATCGGGTCACAGAAACCATGATTCCAAGGCTCCAAAAAACCCAAAAAGTCACAGATTACTAGTTAAACCCAATTTGACAAAAATATGTGATTTTGCTTCTAGCATGCAATTAAATTGTTCCTGATGTCCAGATCATCTATACTCATATAAATACACATGTTACAACAGTTGAATTCACTAAATTTCCATGATATGATCAAATTAGCATTATTGAGTCATATTATCAAATATTTGGCATGCATGACATAATTCCTTGAATCTCTATGATATTAAGGCATGATTAAACTAGAACTTTCGTTCCTACATCCATATAACATCAACTAACAGTAGCATGGCATCACAAAGTCCAAAACAAATTGTTTGCAAAAAGTCACACAAGCATATTCTCTCATTTTACTAATGAACATGGAAAAGAGAGTTCATGACTTACCTTTTTGATGAATTATACTTGCTCGAACTCCTCCAATGATTCTCTTTACTTGATTAGTCTCGAAAAACTCTAGAATTCGCCACTCTCTCAAGTTCCTTCCTCTCTCACTCTCAACTTCATTCACGGTAGGATTTTTTTTACAAAGAGGAAGAAGAGACTTGGATAGAGAGTATATATAAAATATATTATCAATTGATTTTCCAGCCCTTCCATCTCCAATATAAGTTATATGTATTAAGTATATTGTATAAATTCAATTTAGTATGGGGTGAGGGTTAGAGAAAGGAAAGGTCTTGTATTTGTAAGGAGTTTGTAACTCACTCCCCCCTCATTACCTTATAATATGGATACTCCCTCTCTTGTCCCAATTTGGTTATCACGTGTGCCCCACGGCTGCTGCACGTTTCTATTAAAATATTACTATATTCAATTTAATCAATTAATAAACTATTTTGACCATTTTGCCCTCCGTAGCCAAACGTTTCGATACTAATATCAATTTTTACTAAATTGACATTCCGAACGTCATGGGACTATTCGTTTCGTCAAATTAACCTCCAAAATTTGTGGCTGACTCTTTACCCGAAAAAGTCAATCGGCCGACTTTGACCAAAAAGTTAATCGCGACACATTTTGGGGTTACAGTCTATCCTGACTAATTTCGACGTTTCGGACTCAAATACGCAGTCCACGTCTCTAAATTCCTCTCCGAAATCAATCTCATGTTTTAATCCCCTCCCACGCAATTAATCAATTTAATTACATAACTAACTCAAATAGTTATATTCATCTAAACCAACCATTTACACATACATCATCACATAACTTAAAATTAAACATGTATGTATAACACATATACATCTAATAATAGAAATCACACAATAGTTTCAAATAAATTCATTTATTGATAATTAGTAAATTACATAATAATCTCGGATATTACATTCACCCTCCCTTAAAAGGATTCCGTCCCCGGAATCATTACAAGATTACAAGTTAAACAAAAAGACTAGGGTAATTTTTTATCATTTTCTCCTCGAGTTCCCACGTAGCCTCCTCGGCGTTGTGGTTCCTCCATACTAGCTTAACAAAAGATATTATCCTATTTCGTAATAGTTGTTCTTTTTTATCAATTATCTGTACAAGAACCTCTTCATAGGTTAAGTCCGTTTCAAACTGAATGGGTTCATACTCTATGACATGCTTGTAGTATTGCTTATAGGGGCGTAGAACCGATACGTGGAACACATTGTGTACATGCTCTAACTCCGGAGGTAAAACTATTTCATAAGATACCTCGCCGACTAGTCTTAACACTTCAAAGGGTCCTATGAATCTGGGACCCAGTTTCCCCTTCTTCCCAAACCTCATTTTCCCTTTCCAATGTGAAGCCTTTAGAAACACATAAGTGCCGACGTCGAAGTCTCATTGTTGCCGATGTTGATAAGCATATTTCTTCTATCGATCCTGAGCCATCACTAATCTTGCTCGTATCGTTTTGATCACATTCATAGTTTGCTGCACCAATTCTGGCCCTAGCAATTGACGTTCTCCTACTTCATCCCAACACAATGGCATTCTGCATCTCCTTCCATATAAGGCTTCATAAGGTGACATACCGATGCTCGCGTGATAACTGTTGTTGTATAAAAATATCACCAACGACAGGTGATCATCCCAGTTTCCTTTGAAGTCCATAACACATGCTCTCAACATATCTTCCAAATTCTGAATAGTTCTATAGCTCTGCCTATCTGTTTGAGGATGATACGCGATGCTCAACCTCAGTTGCGTTCTCATACGTTCTTGAAAGCTTTTCCAAAAATTTGTTATGAATCGCGGATCGCGATTTGACATAATTGATACCGGCACACCGTGCCTGGAAACGATCTCTTTGATGTAAAGCTTTTCCAGCTGATCTAATTTATATCTGATCTTGATTGGCAAGAAATGTGCTAACTTGGTCAATCGATCAACGATCACCCATACTACACCGTAACCCTTTTGTGTAGTTGGATGTCCGACCACGAAGCCCATCGTGATATGCTCCCACTTCCATTCCAAAATTTCTAAGGGTTGAAGTAACCCGCTCGATTTTTGATGTTCAACCTTAACTCTCTGGCATGTTAAACACCTGTTGACGCACCCCACGACGTCTATCTTCATATTGGGCCACCAATAATGTTGGTAAAGATCCTGGTACATCTTTATGCTTCCCGCTTGAACTATGAGCTTCCTGCAAAATCTCTTCCTTTAATTTAGATACCCCTGGCACCCAAATTCTCTTCTCAAATCTTAATAGTCCATCACCACCCACGTTGAATTTAAGCTCTCTCCCTTGGAAATTCTTTTCCTCACCTTCTTACATTCTTCATCGCTACTTTGTGCTTCCTTAATTCTGTCCAACAGAGTCGGATGAACCTCTATTATGAACAACTTCTCATTTGACTCCCTCGGGCTCTTTATCTCGAGTTCCAATCTATCCATCTCCTTAACTAACTCATCCTGAGTTGTTAGCATTACCAACTTACCATTACTCTTTCTGCTTAGCGCATCTGCTACCACGTTAGCTTTCCCCGAATGATATAGAATGTCGTAATCGTAATCCTTTATAAGTTCCAACCACCTTCTTTGTCTCATATTCAACTCCTTCTACATGAAGATATACTTCAGATTTTTATGGTCTGTGTATATTTCATATCTTACACCATATAAATAGTGCATCTAAATCTTTAGGGCAAATACTATCGATGCCAATTCCAGGCCATGGGTAGGGTATCCCTTTTCGTAATCCTTTAACTGACGGGATGTGTATGCGATAACTTTATCGTGTTGCATAAGCACACAGCCAAATCCTTTGTGTGACACATCATTGAAAATCACAAAATCACCTGTATTGTCAGGTAAAGACAACACCGGTGTTTCACTCATTCTTTTCTTGAGTTCCTTAAAACTTTTTTCACACTTCTCTGTCTAGACAAATTTTACCGACTTCTTTATTAGATTCGTCAAAGTTCCTGGTATTTTCAAAAAATCTTGGATAAACTGTCTGTAATAGCCTGCCAATCCTAAGAAACTTCTTACTTCAGTCGATGTCTTCGGTTGTTCCCAATTCTACACTGCATCCACCTTTGTCGGATCCACGAAGATTCCATTCTTGTCAATCACGTGCCCTAGAAATTGAACTTTCTCCAACCAGAACTCGCACTTCAAAAATTTTGCGTATAACTTATTCTTCCTCAACGCCTCCAATACCATTCTTAAATGTTCAACATGATCTTCCTGAGTTTTGGAATAGATCAGGATATCATCTATAAACACAACTATGAATTTATCTAAGTATTGCTTGAACACCTGGTTCATCATGTCCATAAATGCTGTTGGCGCGTTCGTTAACCCAAATGACATCACCAGGAACTCATAGTGTCCGTAACGAGTCCTGAATGCTGTCTTAGGTACATCTTCCTTCCTCACCTTCAACTGGTGATATCCCATCCTTAAGTCGATCTTGGAAAAATATTTCACTCCTTTCAACTAGTCGAACAAATCATCTATCCTGGGTAACGAGTACTTATTCTTGATCGTCACCTTGTTCAGCTCTCGATAGTCTATGCAAAGTCTCATCGACCCATCCTTCTTTTTCACAAATAAAATTGGTGCTCCCCAAGGAGACACACTCGGTTGAATATACTTCCTATCCAATAATTCCTGTAACTGTACCACTAGCTCCTTCATCTCCGGTGGTGCCATTCTGTATGGGGCTTTCGAAATTGGGGTCGTTCCCGATACTAAATCTATAACAAATTTGACCTCCCTATCCGGTGGAATACCTGGAAATTCCTCCGAAAATACATCTAAAAATCCGTTCACTACTGGTATCTGTCCCATCCCTATCCCTACTTTTTCCGTATCGACGATATGGGCCAAATAACCTACACATCCCTTTCTTAGAAACTTCCTCGCTTGCATCATCGTCAGATAGCTTGAGTGTCTCGACGACTTACTACTATAGAACACTACCTTAGACTGATTTGGAGTCTTAAGATTTATACACTTCTTCTGGCAATCTATCATCGCTCCATGGTTAAATAATCAATCCATTCCTAGAATTACATCAAATTCTCCTAATGGAATCAGAATTAAATCCACAGGTAACATACACCCCCTGATATCTACAACACAATTCCTATAAATATGGCTAACGGGAATGACTTCCTTATTAGCAACTTCTATGTTCATAGGATATTCTAATTCTTCCTAGGGTAAGTTTAATTGTTGGGAGAATTCATGCGATACAAAGGAACAAGTAGCACCCGAATCAAATAATATGTAAGCAGATATATCATTGATCGGAATGATACCTGAAACCACATCCTTGGATGCGACCGCATGCTGAACTGTCATGTTAAAAGTCCTTGATGTTTGTCGGTTCTGAGTTGGTGGTCCAGTAATTAGGAGATTTCCACCACTTGGTCCCATTCCTCTATTCCCTCCTGTTGAGTTCTTCTTTGGGCAATTCCTTGCCTGATGATCCAATTCTCCACAGTTGAAGCATCTATTTCTCTTTGGTGTAGAGCAATTGGGAGAAATGTGCCCCTCTTTTCCGCAATTGAAACAGACATTCTTCCCTTTTAGACATGCACCCGAGTGATTCCTCCCACATTACTTACATGTCTCAGTCTTCTTCTTTGCTTCCCCTGGTTTACCCCCGGGGTTTACCAAATTAAAATTGTTGTTGTTGTTGTTGTTGTTGTTATTGTTGTTGTTGTTGTTCCACTTCCTTTTGTTTGCACTACCGCCGCTGCTACCTTCCCCACGATTCCCTCCTTCATTCTTCTTCTTTTCTCCTTATTAAATTTCATCAGGACTTCGCTTCCGCTCTCAGCGATTATAGCTTTCTCCAGGAGAGTCGCAAAGTTGTTCGTTTGTAACACCGAAAGTCTATTGTATAACCATGGCTTGAGGCCCTGCTCAAACCTCCTCGTTTTCCTCTTCTCAGTGTCGACCTAATGAGGCGCGAACCTCGCCAACTCGTTGAAATTTGCGGCATACTGAGGTATTGTCATGTCGTCTTGCTTCATCTCCAGGAATCACATCTCCATACGACTCTGCATACTCACAGGAAAGTAGTTTTCGAATAAAATCTTCTTAAACCCCTTCCACGGTATCACACCTTCTCCAGCCCTAGTCTGGTTTGCCTCCCACCAGAAGTTGGCTTCGCCTTTCAGCATATATGTGGCGAAGATTGTCTTCTGTTCATCTCCAACTCAGGTGATAGCGAACGCCTTTTCAATTTCTTTGATCCATCTTTGGGCTTCGATGGGTTTGGTGGTTCTTTTGAACTCAGAGGGTCCCACACTCTAGAAGTCCTTAAAGTGTGCCACTTGGGCTGCTGGAGGGTTATTGGTATTCGGGGTTCGATTTTGAAGTGGCCCCACTAACATATATACGAATTGTTGCATGGGGTTCGGTGGATCCCCAGCATTAACGCCTGATCGCTCTGGTGTTTGACGACGTCTTCCTCTAGCCATCTTTCTGTTTAAATAAACTTAATGTTATCATCTTATAACTTTCTCTACAGCATTTATAATTCATATAAAACTTAAGCATCATATCACATATTTAAATAAAAGCATATTTATTAACAAACCATAATAACAAAGTATCTCATCATCTTATGGCATTAAGTCATTTACATCGCTTTAAACCAAAGTACTTGGTAAAAACCGAAACCAAGTTTTATTTCATAGCTAAGCATTCCAAACGCTATTAGTAAAAGTTCATCACGAATAAACTAAAAACCCCGCCTAATGGCGTCTTCATGTTCTTCATCCACCATCTACAGCACCAACCCACGGCTTATGGCATGTCTAGACCGGTACTTCTCACATGGAAAGTGAAACACCCTATGCTGGAACCTCCCATGAGCTGACTTAAATGTGTACTTCATCTTATCCATCCTAACCTTCTTATCTCTCACTTCCTTTTCTAACTCGTTTGTTAGCTTCTCGGCCCGAACACGGTCTCTCCTCTTATTTCCCCAAAATGTAGTAATAATTGGCATGTCAGTTTGGAAACTCTGAATCCTCGACTCCAACCCATTAATGGTATGCCCCAAGTGGGTCCTAATAGCTTCTTTCTCATCCTCCAGCCTATTCACCTTCTGGTCTAATGCCCGTAGCTTGTAAGCCAAATCTCCGTTCCTAATTACCAGATGATGCACCAATGCCTCAAGCAATGTTACAGCCTGCTGCTCCCCCTGATACAGCTCCTCCAACTCATGGACTTTGTCTTCCAACTCTATAATCCTATCCATCAACTCATCCAACAAAGTATCCTCAGGTGCTTCTTCGGAGTCCTCCTCGGGCTCCTCTTACTCTTCAGGATACTCTTTTGGGTCTGAGTCAGATGTTACCTCAGCAATAGGCTCAGGTACAGCTGTCACCAACTGCTCACTCACAACATGGATATCTCTAACCTCCTCTTTTCCTGACATCCTTCAAACAAGAGAAAATAACTCGACTAGTTGTTTAAATTAGATGTTTATGTTTTTAGAAAAATAGATTTGACACAACCCCTAGAACTCTACGTGAGTTCATCTCCTTATTTTCTCCACTAACTTCACTAAGGTTATAGTCTAAGGTTCCCCACCTAAGGTTTATAACCTATTGCTCTGATACCAACCTATGATGCCCCCAAATCCGTATAACATTGATTACAGAACATGGTGCTTATGATACAACATACATAATCATCTAACAACATAAACTCCGAAAATAATAATAATAATAACTATTACATACCCATTCAAATAAAATCCCAAGTCTTTACAACCTTAAATAAACTAAAACTTAAACTTAGCGTTTATCGCTACATTACATCATATGCAGAAATATAACTTATTACATACTCCTCATTTCATCTTAGACTTCCCCTTGTCCTTGCTCAAGCCCTCGGCGTTCTCAACCCTAACCGAAAGGTTTAAGCAAGAATGAGCACAAATTGCACAACAAGTATACAAAGTAGTTTGAAAACATACATCAGGAGTAAAAGCATTTGCATGAATATTTCTCAACAGTTGAAATAATTATTAAGAGATAAATAGGAATATCAAGATAAGAGTTTTGGAATTCTCAATAGTATAGTAAGGGGTGTTAGATACCCTGAACATTGCTTTGTTTCATTGAAAACCATCAGACAGTTTAACAATCAAATAGATTCTAAACAGTCTCTGCAAATACTCCAGGTGATCAGCCTATCGTACCCTACATTGTGCACAAGTATAAAGTTTAACTGCATAAGCATAAATGAGACTATATGCCCGACATCTGTTGGCCCGATTATTCGGGTTGTTCATCTTAGTATTCAAGCGAGACCGCACCAAAGCAATTTGGATTGGTAAATATTAAATAGCTTCAAAGGATTTGAATTGTTCAAAGGTTATATCACTTATCATCAATAAAATCTAACCGAAACAAAAAGCCAGAAAGCATTCTTGGAAACAGTTCGTTAAAGAAATAGAACTTTAAACTATAGCAGTTGTAATAGTAACAGAGAAATCATCAGTAACGCTTGCAAGGAAATTACCTTCATATATAACTTTACGACAAAGGAACTTGTACGAAAAGTAAATAGCATAAGTCTGATACGTACTCTCACTGCAACAACAATGAGTAAAGATTGAGTAATTGCTCAATAGAAACTTAGGGTTAGGAAACTTGCCTGATACGTCTTCTACAATTTACCGTTATCTACTAGCCCTTCACGTAACCCATTCACATGTGTCATGTTAAGCAATTCGGTTCTCGAACACCACTTCGAAGTGTAATGGTTCCCTATTATTTTAATAAGATGATTAAATGCGCACGTATTCAAATACAATTCAATTACATAACATGTTGCTTCGTATAGGCCACGTGGTTCAATAAAAGAAATTGGGAAACATAATTTTTTGACATTTTTCAGACCCAAACCTCCATCAAAAATCTACATAAAACATGCTTAAGGGTCTCAAGTCGGAAAACCTTATTTTCCATATTTTTGACATCACATATTTAATTAAACTCATTTATCCATATAACATCATTTATATGAAAAATAACAAATCAGTCACAAAAAAATTTCTTTTCTAGGATTTTGCAAAATATAGTCCCACATTAAACATATATTTTTTTCGAAAATTTTAAAATCCATCTACTATTTTTAAATAGTCCATAATAGACAAATATTCTCAAATTTTTCGTAAATCGAGATTAGCTCCAAAAATTCTGAAATTTATCAGGGTTAGCTCCTGTTATATACATGTACTTCCAGTAAAAATTTCGTAATATTTGGACTTATACATAGAGAGTTATTCAGGTATCTTTTCAAATAGTGCCCTTAGTCGTAAAATCCATAACTCTCAAACCGTATGGCCAAAATTTCTCAAATTTTTATAGGACCTTCATATCTTCTTATATTAGGACTCCAAATTTTTCCAGAATTTTTAAAGTACAAAAAGTGAACGAAAATGCCCCCGAGATAGACTGATCCAAAATAGTTCCAAGAACACGAGACATCAAATTCCAACCAAACTACAGAACATCTGACCATGAAACTTGGACACAATATACTTCATATAGCATAGTATTTTACAAAATTATTACCTACCATAATCGGGTCACAGAAACCATGATTCCAAGGCTCTGAAAAACCCAAAAAGTCAGAGATTACTAGTTAAACCCAATTTGACAAAAATATGTGATTTTGCTTCTAGCATGCAATTAAATTGTTCCTGATGTCCAGATCATCTATACTCATATAAATACACATGTTACAATAATTGAACTCACTAAATTTCCATGATATGATCAAATTAGCATCATTGAGTCATATTATCAAATATTTGGCATGCATGACATAATTTCTTGAATCTCTATGATATTAAGGCATGATTAAACTAGAACTCTCATTCCTACATCCACATAACATCAACTAACGGTAGCATGACATCACAAAGTCCAAAACAAATTGTTTGCAAAAAGTCACACAGGCATATTCTCACATTTTACTAATGAACATGGAAAAGAGAGTTCATGGCTTACCTCTTTGATGAATTCTACTTGCTCGAGCTCCTCCAATGATTCTCCTTGCTTGATTAGTCTCTGAAAACTCCAGAATTCGCCACTCTCTCAAGCTCCTTCCCCTCTCACTCTCAACTTCACTCACGGTAGGATTTTTTTACAAAGAGGAAGAAGAGACTTGGATTGGGAGTATATATAAAATATGTTATCAATTGATTTTCCAGCCCTTCCATCTCCAATATAAGTTATATATATTAAGTACATTGTATAAATTCAATTTAGTATGGGGTGGGGGTTAGAGAAAGGAAAGGTCTTGGATTTGTAAGGAGTTTGTAACTCCCTCCCCCCTCATTACCTTACAATATGAATACTCCCTCTCTTGTCCCAGTTTGGTTGTCATATGGGCCCCACGGCTGCTGTACTTTTCTATTAAAATATTAATATAATCAATTTAATCATTTAATAAACTATTTTGACCATTTTGCCCTCCATAGCCAAACATTTCGATACTAATATCGATTCCTACTAAATCGACCTTCTGAACGTCATGGGACTATTCGTTTCTTCAAATTAGCCTCTGAAATTCGTGGTTAACTTTTTACCAGAAAAAGTCAATCGATTGACTTTGACCAAAAAGTCAATCGCGACACATTTTGTGGTTACAGTCTATCTTGACTAATTTCGACGTTCCGGACTCAAATACACAATCCACGTATCTAAATTTTACTCCAAAATTAATCTCATGTTTTAATCCCCTCCCACGCAATTAATCACTTTAATTACATAACTAACTCAAATAGTTAAATTCATCTAACCCAACCATTTACACATACCTCATCACATAACTTAAAATTAAACATGTATGTATAACATGTAAGACCCCAACTTTTTAATGAATAAAAGCGAATTTCCTCTCTTTATTATTGTGAATAATAAGGTGTTAAATTGATATAATGCTTTGGTTATGGGTGAAATGTGTAAATTTTTTAAATAAGCAAGTGGTTATAAAATATTCATTTTTGTCAGAGAATATTCGTTTGGTCGTGAATATTCTTGTTGTCGGGAAATATTCGTACGACGGCGCAACCATTTGTGGGCCCCATAAAGAATAACTGTCTGATGAAAAAAATGACAAGTTTGAGTTTTTATAAATAATGGTGTAATTGTTACCGTTAACACTGTTGGAGTACCTGGTGGTTAAAATACAGTAATACGCATGGTTGCACAGTAGCACACGATATTGCACAGTATTTTTTGAATTATTGATTCTTACGTAAGAAGACACTACTCAATAATTATTACAGTAATTGCTGTTCAATATTTTATTTTATTGATTCAATAATTGCTGCGTTGATATTTTATATTATTGTTGTTTCAATAATTGTCACTGCACAGTATTTTCCATTATCATATCAATAATTCATAATATTATTAGATAACATTATTGGTAATGTCTAGAAGGTTCTGTCAATGAGAGGTTTGGTCACCTAATTACGCGCCAGTAAGGAGAAATCCTTATTGGAAAGCCCCCCTTTTCTTAGGAACGACCTGGTTGTCATAATTGTGATTCTGTAATATTATTTGTGAATAATTAATTATTGTTTTATATGATAAGAAAATATTTATTTTTATAATTGAAGGAATTAATGTTGAGGTGTTTTATCAGTATTTTTGTCGGAATAGAGGTATTAAAAATCAAATCAGTGTTCTTAAAGATCTATTGCGTGAGTTATAATTTTAATCCGACCGTTGGATCGTTGTGATTTTTGGATATGTTATACATATATAAGTTGAGTATATGTTCACAAATTTTGAACCGTTAAAAATTAACACATGATTTGTTATGAATTTTAAAAGGTGTTGAAAATCGTCCGTTTGTGGATTTCGGATATTTTCTATCTGGAATTTGGAAAAACTTAAAGTTACAAAGCTGTAGAGAATTCGATTGCGTGTGGAATGGGCATAAAATTCATATTTTTATGATAAACGGGCTATTTTTTATAAATTACTGAAGTTTCGAAAAATACAATAATTTTTATTAAAATTAGGTAGGACCCACTTTTGTTTTAAAGCATGTGGGCTGCTAATTTTTCAGAATTGGCTGGTCTTGGTTGGCAACTTGGTTGGTGCGTAAGAAGAAAGGAAATTAATAATAATATTTTATTATTTAGTCTCCTATGACGTTCTAAGCATTTTCCTATAAATAGGCGCTTATGTTAGAATTGAAAATTACACTAGAAACAAGTTTTCTTTCTCTCTATATTGTCGAGCGTATTTTTATGAGTATTTATATACTTTGAGAGTTGCTATTCGGTACAAGATTCCTTCGACTTTTCATCCGATATTCCAGTCAGAAGTACTGCTCTTTTGAGGTAAGGGATTGTAAGGGTTATTATGTTTTTCAGTTTCGTAATTTTTCGGACCTTCAAAAATTCTAGAAAAAAATTAAAATGATAATTTGATGAGTTTTCTATATTGTGTCCAAAAATGGCGATTTTTAGATGTATAGATTAGAGTTATGAATTTTATGGACAAAGATTATTTTAAAAGTAAACCCTTATAACTCCTTGTGGTTAACTCCAAAATTGGTAAATTTTTCATTGAGAGTACATGTATATAACAGAAGTATACTCTGAAAATTTCGAAATTTTTGGACAAAAGTACAGTTTATAATAAATGTCTAAATATTCGGCAGTTTTGGTCATATAAAAAATAGTAAATGAATTTTAAAAATTCTGAGAAAAATATATATTCAATATGGGACTATATTCTGCTAAATCTCAGAAAAGAAAATTTGTTTGTACTGATTTGGTATTTTTCATGAAAATAGACTAGTTATAAGTAAATGAATTAAATATGTTATGTGAAGTAAGAAAAAAGAAAAATAAGATTTTATGGCTTGAGAATCCTATATAAGGTATATGAAGATTTTTGATGAGGGTTTTGGCTATTGGTGATGAAATATTATGAGTTTAACATTTTAGAATGATTAAATGCATTAATTAGTAAAGTGTAAACAATTGGAATAAATTGTTTATAAGTTTAAGAAATAATTAAAATATTGCTGTAACATTAATAATATTAGATTTTAATATTATTAATTGATTTATAACATTTGGATTAAAGGTGTTATAAATATTGATATAGATTTTATTATGAAACTTTATCTTTTTATGTCGAGCTTACTACTCACGAGTTACTATTCATGAGTTACTATTCATGAGTTAATATTCACGAGTTACTATTCACGACAAATTGTTTTTTTTCTGACCAAATTATCATTGATTTGTGAATCTTACTCTTGAAATTAAATTCATGTTTGACTTTCATATATAACATTTTTATAATCCTGGTGAAGAAATTTCTCTTTGACTTGAGTGTAAATATGGGTAGATTATTGGTATGATCGTGACTATGGATTCTTTTTGGCCAGTAGTGCAAAAATAAATTATTGATGAATATCTTTGGCCTGTAGTACAAAGATGAATTATTATTGAATATCTTTGGCCTGAAGTGCAAAGATGACCTGTTGTTGAATATCTTTGGCCTGTAGTGCAAAGATGAACTGTTAATTAATATCTTTGGCCTGTAATGCAAAGATGAAATGATAATGAATATCTTTGGTCCGTAGTGCAAAGATGAATTTATTAGTATGATTACAAACAGGAACTGTGATTTGGTATAACCATGATCTTTGATGTTTCAGGTAAAGACAGGTGATGAAAATTATCTTCGTCCTGGGTGCGAAGAGGAATTTAGAATCATAATTATGATTATGAGTTATTCATATAATTATGGAAAGGAACTGTTAATCAATATTACATGGATAAAACATTGTTGATGGACTTTTAATGTGGAGAAGATAATAGACTTTATGGTCTATTTGACTCTTCTAATGGATTGCTCGTTCCGCTGCAACTATGGTTGAAAAGTTTTATCATCTATCATATGTTCTAAATCTCTAATTTATTAATGATGAAGGCTATTGATAATTTAATTATCTTTAGTCATGATATTCTTTACTAAGCTATTTGTGCTCACCCTTTTGCTTCATAATTCATTTCAAGTAATAAGATTATAACTGGGTCGAGCGGGGGTAACAGGGGAATAGAACGATGGTCTCTAGCTGTGAAGGTTCCCCCTAAACATTATGAAAATAATTTTATTGAGAACTTTGGAATAGTGTGTAAGACCCCGAATTTTATGAAATAAAAGTATTCAATTTTTCTTATAATTACAATTTAGTAAATGGTTAAATTGATAAAAGTTTAAAGTTATGGGTGAAATATGAATTTTTTTTCAAAATAAGCAAGTGGTTATAAAATAATCATTGTTGTCGGGGAATATTCGTTTGGTCGTGGAATATTCTTTCTGTTAGAGAATATTCGTACGACGGCGCAGCTATTTGTGGGCCCCATAACGAATAACTGTCGGGTGAAGGAAAACGACAAATTTGAGTTTTTACAAATAACGGCGTAGTTGTTACCGTTAACACTGTTGGAATACCCGGTGGTTAAAATACAGTAATACGCGTTATTGCACAGTAGCACACAGTATTGCATAGTATTTTTGAAATTATTGATTCTTACGTAAGAAGGCACTACTCAATAATTGTTACAGTAGTTACTGTTCAATATTTTATTTTATTGATTCAATAATTGTTGCGTTGATATTTTATATTATTGTTGTTTCAATAATTGTTGCTGCACAGTATTTTCCATTATCAGATCAATAATTCATATTATTTGAATAATATTATTAGATAACATTATTGGCAATGACTAGAAAGTTCTGTCTAAGGAGAGGTTTGGTCATCTAATTGCGCGCCAGTAAGAAAAAATTCTTATTGGAAAGCCCCCTCTTTCCTGGGAACGGCCTGGTTGTCATAAATGTGATTCTGTAATATTATTTGTGAATAATTAATTATTGATTCATATGATAAGAAAATATTTATTTTATGTGGATATAAATGAGGGATATATTTTTGTGGTTAAAAAATGAAGGAGTTAATGTTGAGATTTTTATCCGTATTTTTGTCGGAATGGAGGTATTAAAAATCAGGGTTTTTGAGATATTTTACGGGGGTTATAATTTTTAATCCGACCGTTGGATCGTGGTAATTTTTGGATATGTTATACATATATAAGTTGAGTATATGCCCACAAATTTTGAACCGTTAAAAATGAACGTATGATTTGTTATGAATTTTACGAGATGATTGGTTCAGAAATTGTTGAATTTTCGGAGTTTATCATTTTGGTGGAAAATTCTAGAATTGGTGGGCCCCACTTGTGGTTGGTGAAGAAATGTGCTGAATTATATTTCAAATGTGGTGGGTGGGAATAGTAGCAGGTAAAGCCATCAGGTTGCAGGTCAAACTACCAAAATTTTCCTATAAATAGAGGGCTAAGTTAGAATTGAAAATCACACCAGAAACATAAGCTTTCTCTCTTTCTCTCTCTAGATTATTGAGTGTATTTTGTGAGTATTTAGATACTCTGTGAGTTTCTATTCATCAGTGCAAGTTTCCTTCAGCCTTATACCGATCAGAAGTACTGCTCTTTTGAGGTAAGGGATAGTAAGGGATTGTAAGGGATAGTAAGGGATAGTAAGGGATTTTAAGAGTTGTTATGTTTTTCAGTTTCGTAATTTTTCTGAACTTCAAAAATTCTGGAAAAATTTGAAATGATATTTTGATGAGTTTTATTGATTGTGTCCAAAAATGGTGATTTTTGGATGTATAGATTGAGAGTTATGAATTTTATGAGAAAAGACTATTTTAGAAGTAACAGCTTATAATTCCTTGTGGTTAACTCCAAAATTGATGAAATTTTTATTGGGAGTACATGTATATGATAGAAGTATACTCTGTAAATTTCAGAATTTTTAGACAAAAGTACAATTTTTGATAAATGTCTAAATATTCGGCTATTTTGGCCATATGAAAAATAGTAAATGACTTTTAAAAATTCTGAGAAAAATATATGTTCACTATGGGACTATATTATGCTAAATTCCAGAAAAGAAATATTTTTGGAACGGATTTGGTATTTTTCATGAAAATGGACTAGTTATGAGTAAATGAATTAAATATGTTATGTGAAGTAAGAAAATTGGAAAATAGGATTTTATGGCTTGAGAATCCTATATATGAGGTATATGCAGATTTTTGATGAGGGTTTTGGTTATTGGTGATGAAATCTTATGAGTTTGGTATTTTTGAATGATTAAATGCATTATTTAGTAAGTGTAAACAATTTAAATAAATTGTTTATAAGCTTAAGAAATGTTATTCTTTCAATATCATTATACCGAAATACTGGTATGGATTTTATTGTGGAATTTCTACCTTTTTGTGTAGAGTTTACTATTTATGAGTTACTATTCACGAGTTACTATTCATGAGTTACTATTCACGAGTTACTATTCACGATAAAAATTGGTTTCTTTTTCTAACCAAATTATAGTTGAGTTATGAATATTACTCTTGAGATTAAAACTATGTATTAATTATATTGATTTTATTGTCATATATAACATTTTTATAACCCTGATGTTGAAATTCTCTTTCACTAGAGTGTAAAGATGGGTAGATTATTGGTATGATCATGACTAGGGTTCTCTTTGGCCTGTAGTGCAAAGTTGAATTGTGACTGGTATGATCATGACCATTGAATATCTTAAGCTTAAGTGCAATGGTGAATTGATCAACATGGTTATAATTATTGTTTATATAAATTCTGAAATGATTATATATTTCTTTGAGATATGAATATATTTGGCCTGTAGTGCAAATATGAATTGTTGATGAATATCTTTGGCATGTAGTGCAAAGATGGCCTGTTGATGAATATCTTTGGTCTGTAGTGCAAAGATGAACTGTTGTTGAATATCTTTGGCCCGTAGTGCAAAGATGGTTTGTTGATGAATATCTTTGGCCCGTAGTGCAAAGATGGATTTGTTAGTATGATTATAAACAGGAACTGTGATTTGGTATAACCATGATCTTTGATGTTTCAGGTAAAGACAGGTGATGAAAATATTCTTCGTCCTGGGTGCGAAGAAAATTTATAGTCACAATTATGATTATGAGTTATTCATATGATTGTGGAAAGGAACTATTGAGTGATGTTACATGGATAAAACATTGTTGGTGGATTTTTAACATGGAAGAGATAATGGACTTTATGGTCTATTTGACTCTTCTAATGGATTGCATGTTCCGCTGCAACTATGGTTGAAATTTTTATCATTTACCATATGTTCTAAATCTCTGATTTATTGTTGATGAAGGCTATTGATAATTGAATTATCTTTAGTCATAATATTCTTTACTGAGCTAGTTGTGCTCACCCTTTGCTTCACATTTCCTTTCAGGTAATAAGAGTGTAGCTGGGTCGAGTGGGGGTAACAAGGGAATAGAACGTTGGTCATCATTTAGTAGTTATATTTGGGGAATCATCTAGGGTGAAGCGAACCCAACGTTGGAAGGGTGTTTTGTTACTATCATACAAGATGTCTAATGACATACAACCTCGTGTCATCATAAGACAAGGTTGTGCTCATCCACTTGCCGAGTATATCTACAAGCACTACCTATATAATCTTGGTATTTGTTTGAAGTATAATTCTCAATTAGAGATAGTGGAGATAATGATAAGTCAAGAGAAGACTCACCATTGGGAAGAATATGATAGTAATCTTCTCGTTTTTCTTTGGGGTCTATTGGGTCAACCAAGGATAATTCTGTGGCCATATGATATCTATCATAACCTAGAAGCATGGCCTCCCATGTACGAAGGTTTCCTTGAGCACTTCCCAAATATTCTAGTTTCTAAAATAGTTTTTGACTATACCCTTATGTAAGGTGTTACTGTGAGGTGCTGTCCACGGTTGGGACATGTGTCACATTTGGTATATATTTGTATTCAACGCACAGCATATGTGTTGTTGTATTTTGTACGACAATTGTTGTAATAGAGTTGTAGTTATTTTCTGTACCATGTATTTGACGACTCAGAATGGGTTGGATAGAATGGACCTATTTTGGGGTCGTTACATAGTGTGTTATATTTTATACATCATTTAGTAGTTATATTTGGTGAATCATATAGGGTGAGGCGAACCCAACTTTGGAAGGTTGATTTGCCACTATTGTAATAACCAAGAATTTCTGTGATACATTGTAAATAAGTATTACCTAATCAATAATATTTTATGGATGATGACATGATTATGTGGTTAGTATGTTATAATATTTAAACAAAGTCTCACTAATAAGTTATATAAGTTAGTGAACTAACTTTTAAGTATTTTAATAATCTAGGAAATAGATTTAAGAGGTTAAACCCTAAGTAAGTACTCAATAAACTTGAATAAGACAAGTCTAATTGGGTTATGTAAGTTAATTAACATTATTGATTGATGTGAATGTGTAAATATCAATAATAATGAGTAATAGTTCATGAGATAATAGGGTTAATATTACTAAGGATGGCTAGTAGTTTAAACAAGCCCAATAATTATTTAAGTATTGAACTTGTAGATAATTTGATTGTTGAGTTAGCCCACTATTGAATTTAATGGGCAAGTATGTTAGTAACATAATTATTTAAGGGTGGAGGCCCAAATTCATATTAATTAGTAAGTTAAACTAGTTAATTAAAAGCCCAATAGGTTAGTTGTGGAAAGCCCAAAACATCTTTTATAATGGCCCAACTTATAGCCCAATTGATGAGGGTACTTTAGACATTTAGTATGCTAGATATTTCAATGAAAACAAAAGCAAAACTTGGAGATAAGAAGGCCACTTGGCCGGCCAAAGATAAGGAGAGAAAGGGGGATTGAATGTCATCATTACAAGCTCCCAAATTCCAAAAGATATTTACTTAATGGGCTAGGTGTCATTTTGTTTATGGAGCCAACATATTAGTAAGTAATCTTGTAATAATTAAGAGAGAGAGAGGAGATATGTTAGTGGATTAGATATAGATATACTAATGTATCTATATATTTTTGTCCAACCCATTATACTTTCTTCTCTTTCATCTTTTATTTTATCTCATCTTACTTTTTCTATAGTTAACCAAGCAAAACATAAGAGAAAGAGAGAGAGAGAGAGAGAGAGAGAGAGAGAGAGAGAGAGAGAAGTTCGGTGGGGAAGAGGAGAGAAAGAGGAAGGAAATTCACCATTGATACACCCAAAGTTTATCTCTTACTTTGGAAGAAAAAGATAGTGTGCCCAAAAATCAAGGTGAAAACTAATCTAGCTTATTTTTTTTATTTTGGTTGATTTTGGTTATCTAAGGTTTATGATATAGAGGTCTAAAACCCTCTATCTACATGTTTTATATGGTTTCATGTATGGATCTAACATATTTGAGTGTTAGAAAGTGAATCAAAAGGATAGAAAAGAAACTAGTTTTGTTTTATAAGAAAACTCTAGTTTTTTCATATCCTTTGATCGACTACCGTTTTTGATCTACACCTTCTTTTTGTGATCCGTCAAAGAGGGGTGCTAGATATATAAGTTAACTACTAAACCCAAGTGGTAGCATTCAAAAATGTTGAATACACAAGTGGTAGCAACTGTTTTAGCAAAAACAGTTTGGTCTTTTGAAAGAAAAATAAACTATTTTTGGACAGTCAATGCAAGGGGTATTTTTGTCATTTTTCTGGCATTTAAAAATTTTGCAAAAATTTGAGAGAGTAATATGATGAGTTATCTTTCAAACCCAAGTGGAATCACCTAAAAAGGAGTTGTAGATTTCCGTATGGACTGAATTTAGCAAAATAGGTAAAAGCTAAAAATCCCAAAACGGGGTCTGTCCAAACTTTTGAAAGGGCAATTTCGGCCACTTAAAATATGAAATAAATTCCGGCCTTTTGGGACATGAAAATATATGTCATAAAGTAGTTCCTGTCCAAAAATGAGCTCATTCCGACTTAAAATGACCAAGTTATGATCATTTCAATATTTAGGTTTTTCGGACGAAAATCGCTATAACCGTAGTTCTATAACTCCGATGGCCACGAAATTTAAACTGGAGGGTCATGTTAACAAGTATGAGATTATGCCAAGAGATGGGAATTTTTGGAGTTGAGCATGATGGGGCTAATTTCTTAAGCCACGCACTAAAAATGATTTTTGAAAAATAGTAAAAGAAATTGAAAAATTACGGAAAAATACCTTTTGTGTATGAAATACATGTATATAAGTATGGCCAAAGGATAGAAAAATAATAAGTTGATTTGGTATTTTCGTAAAAGAGATATGGAAACCAGCTTGCTGGATTGGAAAAAATGTCGAATCCAGTTTGTTGGATTAAAAGATTTAGAATCCAGTTTGATGGATTGAAGGATTTAGAATCCAGTCTTGCTGGATTGGAAGTTTGTTGAATCGAGATTGCTGGATTAGTCAATCCAGGTGGCTGGATTGCATGTTTGTATAATCTAGACTATGATGTTAATATTCATCTTACTAGATTATAAAGAAGAGCTAATAAAAGGAAAGATTAAGTGTTAAATCATAAAAAATATGACAAAGTAAATAATATATTATCAAAGAATGATAATAATAAGAATGTTTTCAGGTAATTGATTATGTGGATAAGTAAATTGCTGATAGAGTAATTGTATTATAATATAAAGTATGATATGCTGATTGTAAGATCAATCTTAACAATGATAGGTCTTTACAATAAAGAGATTAAATTAAATTGTGTAGCAGTAGATCGCAGTCAAGGCAAGTTCTCTAACTCAAACTTGAGTTATTCTTTTCAAAGCATGTTAGTGAATAATTATTGTTTATTATTCACATCCATATTGATTATTGATGCTCGCACTCAGTGCAATTAAATTCCCGGTCTATTATTATTGAACTGTGAATTAGTTAAAGTTCTTTTATTCATGCACTGTTTAAGATATGGATCTATGCTCATTGTATCGGCTAGATCAAATATGTTTAAATTTGTTAAATCAAATATGTTGTTAAAAGCTTTTCTTCACCAATTGATTTGGTAAGGACTCAAGACTGAGAAAAAGAACAATTTGATTAAAGCATTATTGAAAAACAATTATTGCTCGTAAATTAAGTGTTTATGCATAATACACCGGGTATGAAAGGCTGATCCTCTTGATTACCAAAACTTATTAAAAGGACCAGTTTAAATACTGACAACCTTAGCATATGTTCATGGTCATTATGACCACTCAGTATTTGTTATTCGAATATTCAGTTATCAAGACTTAATTCTTGTTCTTTCGCAATTAATTTCTATTGTTGAACATTGAACGATAAATTTCTTACTAATCATGATATATCTTCTTTTACTTAAACTTGCTAAGCAAATTAGTTGCTTACCTTGCTATATCATGACATTTATTTCAGCTAAGCTAGAGAGTTCAAGTAAGAAGGACAAGGGCAAGGGAAAGGTCCAAGAATAGTTATTATAAATGTTTAAGTATCATGAAATACTATGTTTGATGTTTATGTAAATCTTTTGTGTTACTTTATGTAACTTAAGTAAGGTATGTTTATGTTAAGGTAATAGACCTTGGGGTATTGTATAAGACTTTATTATAATGAACAACGTATGTTTATTATTCCGCAATAGTATATAGAATGCTTATGTTGATGATGGATAGTGAGCACCAAACCCGGGGTTGAGAACTCGGATTTGGGGGCGTCACAGATTGGTATCAGAGTTGTAGGTTATAAACTCTAGGATGCGAAACTTAGGTTATAACCTTTGAAGAAAACTCGTATAGAGTATGATAAGAGGTGGATTGTGGAGATTCATCTAGTATGCAGTGTGCATAATAAAATATTGTTTCATTTTATCAATGAATATATTTTATTGTGATACTGATGTTGTGTTTGTTTGGTTATAGGATGCCTGAGGAAGGACAAGGTAGCCATACAGTCGAGTAAGAGCCGTTAGATCCGGTAGAGGATCATGCTTTTAGTAACGAGCGTGATGAGGATGTGATGGAGGTTTTGTTTGAAAAATAACATAGTGTTGGAGAATAGAGTGACAGAGCTAGAGCAGGAGAATGCCACTCATCAGTTTACTGAAACTCAATACAAGGAACTTGCATATCAGGCTAAGAACGAGCTTGCTGAGATGAAGATACAGTTGCAGGAGCAGACGACCTTGGCTACTCATATGGTTGCCAAGAATACTGAGCTGAGAGAGATATTAGAACAAGAGCATAATAAGTTTGCGATATTGAGTATTGAGCATCAGGCGTTACACCTGATGTTTGACTTAGAGATCGCTGACAGTTAGAGGTTGAAGCAGAGGCTGGACGAGTTAGGATGGAGTCCTTGGGACGGGCTTTAGATGCAGCATATACTGGTCCCCAAGTAGGAGTGAGGAGATCCTTTGAGATAGGCGAGTCGAGTCGAGCTGTTAGACGTCGACTTATGGATGAACTCTTTCCACCCGAGCGAGCATTCAGGCGCACCCTCTCCAGACGCGCAGTGATAGTTTAATAGCTTTCTATTGTTTATAGATGTAGTAGTACCCCTTTTGATTATTAGGGTTGTGTGTTTGATGTAAACCTCAGTAGGTGCGAGGTAGTATGTAAATATGATGTATCCCCATCTTATGTGAATAGGGGAGTATGTCTTTTGGTAGATCCCATCTTTTGATGTTTAAAAATGGGATAGTTAACGTTTATAAAAATATGCCAAGTATGTGAATATATGACTCTAAAATTTGGTATATGAATATAAATGCATTATTATAATTACATGTTGGATCAAATAGAAAAGTATTAAGAATTAAAATGAGAAGTTGTCTGTTTGAAAAAAAAAATCAGTAAATCGAATATGTTAATTCAGCAAGCTGAATGTGTTATTCAGCAAGCTGGATATGTTAATTTGTTAATTTAGCAAGCTGAATGTGTTATTCAGCAAGCTGGATATGTTAATTCAGCAAGCTGAATTAGTCAATTTAGCAGGTTGAATTCGATAATACAACATTATGATAATATGATTGTTAGAGTTTAAATTACATGTTATATTTTAAACACTTAGAAGATATATCATATAATTAAACTCGATATAATAAATTAAGATTTTGTTTAATCAGATAATGCCGCCAAGACGTCAAAATCGTAACCAGAGGGAGGAACGTTCTGTGAATAATGAAAGAAATCAAGATGACCCAATGCAAAACTTCGCTGATATGATAGCTCAAGCTATGCGAACTCGTACACCTGCAGCAAGGGGGCAAGCGAATAATAGATTGGCAAATTTTAAAGATTTTAAAGCTGTAGGACCACCAGAATTTAGCGGAACTACGGACCCTATAGCGGCTCAAACATGGGTGAAAGAGATGGAAAAGGCCTTTATCATTGCAAGGGTAGCCGAAGAGCAAAAGACGGCTTTTGCTACCTACTTGATGAAAGGTGAGGCTAATTACTGGTGGGAGACGAACTAAGCTAGAGCCGGAACAGAGGTAGTGACATGGACCAGGTTTAAGGAGTTATTCTTAGAAAGTTATTTCTCGGAGGCCATGCAAGCCAGAATGGAAGTGCAGTTTCTTGAATTAAAGCAAAAAAATATGTCAGTTGCCGAATATGCAGGCAAATTTAATGAGCTAGCCAGATTTGCACCTCATCAGGTGGGTACAGAACTACGGAAGGCACGTAGGTTTGAAAATGGGCTGAAGCCGTGGATTCACAGTAAGGTTGCAGTGTTGCAAATTGCTACCTTCTTAACACTGTTAGAAAAAGCCATCATTGCAGAAGGTAGTAGTGAGGCAGTTTCTAGATTCAACCGAGAGAAGAATAAGAAGAAAATTGAAGGTGGTCATCAAGGTGCGAGTAGTGGTGGCAGTAACAGCAAGAAACGTAAGTGGAACAACAGTGGAAATGAATCAGGAGCGCAACCAGGGAATACTCAGCAGAAGAAGGCAGCGTGTTCGAAGTGTGGAAAGAATCACTCTGGAGAGTGTATGAAAGGGAAAAACGTCTGTTATAATTGTGGCCAAGAAGGACATATTTCACCAAATTGTCCTAAGCCGAAGAAAGGTGGTTGTTTTTCTTGTGGAGGAACGGGGCACCGATTCAAGGATTATCCATTGAAGAAGAATACAGATGGAGAAAGTGGAAACAAGAGCAGTTCAACAAAGTTAACTATTGGAGGGCCAACACAGCAGAGCAAGCTGACAGCCCGAACGTTCAACATGATTGTGCAAGATGCAGTTGCATCAAAGGAAGTGGTGTCAGGTATTATTCCGATCAATAATATAAATGCTTACATATTATTTGATTCGGGAGCTACCTGTTCATTTGTGTCTGATGAATTTGCTAGAAGATTAAACTTAACATTTGAAAAGTTAAAGAACCCAATGAATATAGAAGTTGCAAATAAAGAAGTGATCCCTGTAGAGTTTATCCATAACAACTGTGGTGTGGATATAAGGGGACATAAGTTAAGCGTGAATTTAATCCCGATACGCTTAGGAGAATTTGATGTTATCTTAGGGATGGATTGGTTGTTTAACCATGAGGCAGTTATAGACTGTCAGAAGAAGAGTGTACGCCTTAAGACACCGAGTAAGTCTAAGGTTGTATTTTATGGTAGCAAGTCGCCAAGGCAAACAAGTTGTCTGACGATGATGCAGGCCAGAAGAATGTTACAAAAAGGCTGTGAAGGTTATTTGGCTCATGTAGTGGATACACGGGTTGTGAATTCGGACATGGGACAGATACCTATAGTTAATGAGTTTGGGGATGTCTTTCCAGAAGAACTTCCGGGACTTCCTCCAGACAGGGAAATAGAGTTTGTAATTGATTTAGTACCGGGACAGCGCCGATATATCGAAAGCACCATATCGAATGGCTCGGTAGTAGAAATGAAAGAGTTGATGATCCAGCTACAAGAGTTGTTGGATAAGAAGTACATCCAACCTAGTGTATCTCCGTGGGGAGCACCGATGTTGTTTGTAAAGAAGAAGGATGGTTCGATGAGGTTGTGTATGGATTATAGAGAATTGAATAAGGTGACAATAAAGAACAAATATCCGTTACCAAGAATAGACGATTTGTTTCATCAACTTAAGGGAGCGAGATGTTTTTCGAAGATTGACCTAAGAACTGGTTATCATCAGTTGAAGGTGAGAACAGAAGATGTATCAAAGACAGCATTTAGAACTCGTTACGGTCATTATGAGTTCCTAGTGATGTCGTTTGGACTGACAAACGCACCAGCTACTTTTATGGACTTGATGAACAGAGTATTTAAACCGTATTTGGATAAATTTGTGGTGGTGTTCATTGATGACATTTTGGTTTATTCGAAGACTGAAGAGGAGCATGCTGAACATCTACGAATTGTGTTGGAAACCTTAAGGAAAGAGAAGTTATATGCTAAATTTTCAAAGTGTGAGTTCTTGTTGAAGAGAGTTCAATTTCTGAGGCATGTCATCGATAACGAGAGAATTTCTGTTGATCCAGCAAAAGTAGAAGCGGTGAAAAATTGGAGACAACCGAAAACACCGACAGAGATTAGAAGTTTCTTGGATTGGCAGGATATTACGAAGGTTT